>ML779735.1:227197-260749 GCA_009831015.1 Picea engelmannii
GTATGAATAATGTGTGTAAAATTATATTGATTTGGATGCATTGCTGTGATATGTGGACTAGTGCATGATTATGCTATGATTTTGGTACTAACACTGCCCAAAACCAAATAAACGATGACAAAACCTCTAGAAACACGGTGCCCCTGTGTGTTCCATTATAGGGTGTTGACCCTGGTACTAAGAGGAGGGGTGGAGGTGTTTCCCGCCATGTATCCTCCGAAACCTGAAGTCCTGGGAGGACGGTGCTGGTTCACGCTCCCCAGACGTGTGATGAGGACTGTCAGTTGCCTGCTAGGGAAGCTTGGTCGAGTGAGCGACACTTCCACTTACGAGTTCTATTTGGAGTTAGGTCAGTATAGCTGACGCTCCAAGATAGTCTAGCAGAGGACGGATAGGATGGGAGATGGAAGTAGGTTAGGAAGGAAGGATGAGTAGATAGTTGAGACTTTATGGGGGTCTGTCATGTGGTGGGAGTTGATAAAGAAAAATGTGTATATATGAATATTCTTTATGATGTAACTAAACCACAGTTGTTTAAAATAAATTATTGAACCAGATAATTGAGATTAAAGAAATTCTTAAATAATTGATGATCGTTGTCTTTTATGAAAGACTAGTTTTGCTGACTAGATTGAATGCATACATAAATTATTAAAGAATAACAGTTTGATTATTAGTACATGCACGAGGTTTACATGTACTAGCTACACATGCATTCCTTGTACATATACATTAGTATGTATGGACTTCTTGATTTACTTACTAATATTGTCAGTTATTTGTTGTGAATGTATCAACCATGCCTTTTCATTTGTAACATCAGACACCTTAACTTCGGGACGAAGTTTCTTGAAGGGTGGGTGTATGTAACGACCCTAATTGGATACATGCTTAAAGATTATAAAGAAAAATTAATTAAAGAAAATAAGTGCGATTACTTAAGTAATATTCTAACTACAGATCACATTTAATGACCTGAGAAATAAATTTAAAATATCAATGAAAAATGTTAAAAAAATGGTTGCGTATGCAGAGAGGGAGCCTGATAGTCCCGAAAAGATAAAATATTAATGAGAGGAGTATGGAGGGGGACGAGGGTGGTTGTGAAGTAAAGGCGTGAGTCGGTCGGGAGGAATAAGGAGGGGAAGAGGGGGATGTGTGCACCATTCGACAGGGGGGAATGGATGCTGTGGACTATTTTGCCGTGAGCAGAGAGCCTCTGGACGGTTGTGTTTTTCCGTGAGCAGAGAGCCTCTGGACGGTTGTGTTTTGCTGTGAGCAGCGAGTTTCTGTGTACTGTGGTATTGGCTGTGAGCATGTGATATTTTGTGGACTTTGGACTTACTGTGAGCACAGAGTTTTGAGACTGTGGCTTTTCATCAGGGGAGGTGCTGAGTTGCTAGAGGTTTTGGGCACGGGGGTCGGGATATCCGTAGATATCCTGGAGCTAGGTCATTTTCCTAGTTGGCAGCGTGGACATTAGTTTTGGGCAGTTATTTCCTGTTTGTGACAGGGTTGATCTGTGTAGCAAGGAACAGAAAGGCAACAACAAAGCAAAGAGGCAACGAGAATTAGCATCAGAACCAGGTACTTGGTTAAGTTTTGTATTTATTTATTTCTGCCATGATTTCAGTATTTATTGAGAATTCTAAGTTGTTGTAGTTGCTGTCATGAAAGTCAATATCATGCTAGGAAGTTGTTCTTTCAGTTTACTTAATAAATGTTTATGAAACTGAATGATGTTTAGAATTATAAGGGCATTACATGGAGAGTTTGTGTTGCCTTGTGCATCGTGAACTTATGTCAGTGTCATGTTGACTCAACCTCATATTTCATCGTGCTATTGTCCAAGGGAATTTTTACCTAACTTGAGTCATCCCTTATGCAGTTTGTCTCTTTTCCTCATGCCCGACCATCCCGAAAGTCCAATCAAAGTCTTTGTTCAAAATCAATGAAGTTCTCTCCATGATCACCAAGATCCTCTTGTCAGTTCCCCGAAGAGCCGTCGAATACCTCTAGGTAGTGAATATATACACTCACATTACACTCCTACCCGAGTTTAGAAGATCTTGAAGTTGCTACTCGAGCTCAAAAGACCCCATCTCCAGGCATCATGCATCGTTTTCTTCTTGAAGATGGATACTATTCGTGTATATCTTTTGATTTTGAGATGTAAATCCATTGTGTATTGTTCACGACTACACTTTATATAGTTATATGACATGGATATGAAATGTATTTTAGTGGCATCCATGATTTATTTCATCCCGAGAATGGGTATGCTCGCCTCGGTGAGACAATTGTTATTTTGCAGATGGCACCTCTTGAACTCTGGTCCCGGGCTCACTCGCTTTGTATGTTGGTAAATATTTGTAATGTATATTCTCCATCAGATTCTCTTCTGACCTCAGACATTAGGGGGCATCTGTTATAACCCTAATTTGCACCAAACATGCATACCTAGCAGCAGGCCATCTTACTTACTATTTTTTCCAAGCCAATATTGAATAGCTCTTCTTAAAAACCAAATTTTTGAATATGTACGTGCCCTGCACCACTACTTCATGCGTATTTACACTAGCTACACCATTACTTCATGCGTAAGTATGCTAGCTTCACCATTATAGCCTGTGTATACCCACAAAATTTGCAAAAAAAAAAAGTTGCAAGGGCATACGAGCTTTTGGGTAGTTTCCTAACCAATTCACCACCCATAGCTCGTCACCCAACCGAATAACTATCTTTTTGGCATATAAAATAAGGTGTTGGGGTCCCATTTCAAGGAGAAGCATGAAATAAGTGAAACTATGCCCATTTCCAAATCCCCCCCTGCCCCAAGAATTTGTATCCACTTTGTGAGTTTGAGCCATAATTCCCCATTCTTTCCCTTTTTCCTCATCCATAAACCTATGCCTATTCTCTAGAGAGAAGTGAGAGTGAATAAGGATACATGGAAGCAGTTCGAGCTTGGTGAAGAGGAGCCCAGGACCAGGTTCGAGGAGGAGTTGTCGATCTCGTTTTGTAAGTGACATCATGAAATTAATATAAAGAAGTACTTTTGTCATCCCACCATATGATGTGTTTAATCTGTATGATTGAGTTACATTTTGTTATGACATCTAACCCATTAATCCATATCTATAATGCTTGTTTTCATTTTCTTGTTTGTCTTTTGGTGAATGCAGGTCATCCTTGGGAGGAGATTTGCAGTCAAGAAGCAACTGAATGCATTGGGATCTACACCAAACACAGAGTTTAAGGTAAGACTACCGGATCCCTATACGTTTTACTTTATATATGAATATGGGGTGTTGTTGAGATAGTGGTTAAGAGTGGGAGACTTTATACGGTTAGCTCTGCCTACACTTTAGAAACCTAGTGTAGTCCGTAGGGGGGTTTTCCCACTATAACACTTGTTAGTGACACAACACCCGCAACACTACACCATCGTTTGGCTTCACCAAGGAAGATATCGTGCATCACCCAATAGTTTCATATTCCCTACATCATCAATCCCTTCAAAGATGAGGCATTGTGTGATATTAATCCCCTTGAAGTTTTTGATTTTATTTTAGGAAAGCCCTATTTGTGGAAGCCACATGTTGTGTATGAGTCAATACCCCACAATGTTATTATTACATTTGGTAGACAATTGTATAGGATACCATAGGTAGCGATGCCTACCACTATATCTTTAATCTCTGCTAAACAATGTAGTAAGGTCATTTCAAAGACTCGGAAGTTTTTATTCTTTCTGATTCATGATCATAGTAGGAAGAAGGACTATGCCACATCCTTGGCTTCTACACAGAGCCTCTCTTTGTAGAATAAGCAAGTGGACGATATCGTGGAAGAGTACAAAGACATCTTCTCCTCACCCATCGAGTTACCGATGCACTACCAAGTCAAGCGTCCAATTGATCTAACCCCCGATGCACCTCTACCTAATGGACCATTATATCATCGCTTGTTGATGGAAAAAGGTTGAAATCAAGCATCAGAATCCAAGAGATGCTTAAAAAGTGGCTCATTAGAGACAACTCCTCCCCTTGTGGAAGCCTGATTGTACTGGTTCGTAAGAAAGATGAGACCTGGTGGCTCTGCATTGATTACAGAGCATTAAAAGAAATCATAGCCATGAACTGGTACCCAATTCCCCAAATTGATGACCTTTTTGACCAACTCAATTGGAAAAAGTTCTTGAGCAATATTGACCAAATGTCTCACTACCACTAGGTTCCTATCGAACCCAATGATGTGTGTAATACAACTTTCAAATCTAAAGAAGGTCTCTTCGAATCATTGGTCATTCCCTTTGGCTTAACAAATGCACCAACAAATTTCATAAGGTTTATGGATGATGTATTGAGACCCTTCACCAACTCTTTTGTGGTGGTATATCTGGATGACATCCCCATCTTCAGCAAAACTTTGGAGGAGCACATACATCATATTTAGTAGGTTTTGAGAACTTTTTGGTAGCACAAGCTATATCCCAACTTGGAAAAATGATCCTTTGGCATGAACAAGGTTCAATACTTGTAATACATTGTTGATGAGAATGGGGTACATGTGGATCCAACTAAGATCCAATTCATCCGTGACTAGCAAGCCTTGACCACACTAACCAATCTTGAGATCTTCTTGGTACTTACCAACTTCTTCCGATGATTCGTGTTGGGATTCTCCCATATTGCATGGGCCCTTAGGAAAGTGACCAAGGGTGGTGGTAGGGAAAATTTTACATGGGAGAAGGAACAAAAACAATCATTTGATGATCTAAAGCATCGCTTGTGCTCATCTCCAATACTCTCCTTTCCTGATCTGCAACAACCATTCAATATTGAGACCGATGTATCTGAATATGTTGTAGGTGTAGTTATCACTCAACATGATCATCCAATGGCATACCATAGTGGGACACTCTCAGATACCATTCGAAAATACCCCACCTATGACAAGGAAATGTATTCCATTATTAAATCCTTTCGTCAATGGAAACATTACATTCTAGGAAAGGATACAATCATCCACATTGATCACAAGCTTCTGCAGTCCATACAAAAACAAAGGAAGTTGCAAAACGACCTCCGTCAAAAGTGGTGCACATACTTGCAACAGTTCCATATTAACATCAAGTATACGATAGGTAGCACAAATCATGTCGTTGAATGCCTCAATTGACCTTCTGTGGATGCACTCACCACCATGCTCCATTCCTATGGGAATGAGGCATCTGAGTGGCCCCAACTTTATCATCGATATCCTAACTTCTCCAACACCTATCATCTCTTGGGTACATGCGTGAATGCCACTAATTTTCACATTCACGATGGACTATTATTCCATCTAGGCCATCTCTGTGTTTCTGCAAGCGAGTGTGCAAAGATGATTTTGGAGGCTCACTATAGTCGGATGGCAAGAAATTTTTTCATGGAGAAAACTATGGTCGTTTTACAGAAGCATTTTTATTGGACAAAACTTTGATGCGACGTCAGCAAGTATATCATATCTTGCACTTCATGTTCCATTGCCAAGCCAAAAATCAAGAATAAAGGCTTATACACCCCTTTTCTTAATCCTGAGAGGCCTTGGGAATCCATCTATATGGATTACATGTATGTTCTTTCATCCACCAAGCAAGTCAATGATGGCGTATTTATGGTAGTTAATTGGTTTTCGAAGATGGCCATTCTCATAGCCTGCAAGAAGAGAATCACAGTAGAAGATACTACCAAGATCTTCTTCAAACAAGTGTGGGTCCATTTTGGGATACCATAGACTATCATATTTGATTGGGACATCAGGTTCCTCAACACATTTTGGTCGAGTCTCTGGTCACTGTTGGACACTAAGCTCACTACGTCTATTTCCTTCCACCCTCAAACCGATGGCCAAACATAGGTCATCAATCGGATGATTGCGTACATCTTGTGCATGTATAACTACAAGAATCCACATACATGGGATGAGATTATTCCCTAAGTTCAACATAGCTACAACAGGTCTCTCCATAGCTCCACTGGCCATAACCCCTTTCAGGTGGGGTTGGGATTCCAACCCTCGGTTCCCATTGATGTTGCACTACCTCTTCCAACCACACAGACATATTCTTCCCATGTTCAGTTTGAGGCCAAAAAATCCACCAGATTCATTGAGAGGATTTATCTCATCTGCTAATACGCCGATGAGATTTTTTAGAAATCCAATGCTAAGTACAAGTAGGGCCATGATCAACATCGGGTACTGTAGAAGTTTTAGGTGGGAGACAAGGTTTGGTTACATTTTCAAAAAGAACGCCTTACAGGGCTCCATCGAAACCTCTTTCAACTTAACTATGGTCCTTACACTATCACCAAGGCTATGGGTGACAATGCTTTTGAGATCAACACTCCCCCCTTCCTTGAATTGAACCTAGTTTTCAATGTGTACCTCTTCCGACCATATTTTCCACCATTATTTGACACCTCGGAGATCAAAGAATAGTTGACACCAACAAATATCAACCCCAAATACATGGAACAAGAATCCACTGATTAGATAGTGGACACACAGGTCAAGGGAAATCACCAGCAGAGGATGCAGCATTATCGGGTTGTCAAGGCATGACAACTCCTGCACCAAGGCAAGTGGCTCACCAAGAGCCAAATTCAATAGATATTTCCTCACCTTATGGGGGAAATCAACATAATGGAGACCATTTCTCCGTAATGGGGGAGGACTAAGCCAGGTGTATATTGGTGGCCACCCACCTATTCCAACGGGCTAGTCTTGATAGTTTTTAGTTCAACACGTTCTTTTGTAATTCTTTGTAATTGTGGATTCTACACTTTTGGGGTTGTATGAAGACCTACACAGCTTCGAGGTGGAGCTTGGTGGCTGCTCACCTAATCCGACTTTCTTATTTTGGAAGTTTTCATGTCACTACATCTTTTTGTACTTCCAAGGTTGTTTTGGGGCCCTAAAGAGTGTTTTTTTGGCTTGCTACAGTCAAATTTTAGATGCAGTCATGTTTTGGTAGCATAATGTGTATTTCTCGAAAATATCTTTCCAACGGTTTTTCACACGCCTTAAACGGAGGTCGTATACAAAAGTTACGACCCTAGGAAGTTGAGCTACCAACATACCCATAGGGACCCACATAAATTTTGGCATTTCATCTCCTAGGGTTAGGTTTTTGGATGTATAGGGTTTTTGAATTCATGATTAATGTTAAAAATTCCTCTGGATCCTCATTGTAATTCATTATGCTCAAATGAATGTGCATAACATCCACATCTCTTCTCAGAGATAACTACCAACATTTGAGCAAGTTGTTTTTAGTTCTACAATTTTACAGTTTCGCCTATTTTATTTATTCAATAAAAGTTGTTGTTCATTGGATATATGTTGTTTTTCTCCATATCTTTGTGTTATTGTATTCAAGTTGTTATTCATTTCGTTCCACTCATAAATATGGATCAATGGTCTTGCATCTTTTGGATCTTCTTTGGTGTTCATCTAAATCTTATCATAACCGGCACCCATCTTAGTAAATGGTGACATTTGACAATTGATGATATGACCAAAGGTTTTGGCACTCTTTTCAAACTTCAAGCTTCTATTGAACTGGTCAGTTTACTTTTCCAAATCCTTTCTTAAAGAAACAAGTTAATCTTCTAGCTTCTCGCAGTTTTCTTCTTTTTCCTTCAACTGAATTCTCACCACTTATTCTATCATTCTTTCTTCTTCTAGTTGAAATTTTAGTATTACGATAACATTCTTTTATTCTTCAGGGATTTTTTACATTTTTTTCTTTTGAATCACGATCTTATTCATCATATTTTTATAATTTTTGCTTTCATTTCAAATTCATTTTTTTTATCTTGGTTATTTCTCTTAAGGAACAAATGAGTTCTTCTTCAAGATCCACTTCTCCATTTGTTTCATGGTTTTCCTCTTCTTCTGAATCCATCATTTATTTTTCTTTATATTCATCAATATTTTTTTTATTTCAATAAAAGGAGTTTCTTATCTATCACTATCATAACTACTTTCCCTTCTTTCTTTAGATGAGTTAATTATCCCTTTTGAGTTAAGGTTATTATTCTCCTTATAAGTGTTCTTGTTCTTCTCATGCTTTTCATGTTTGTGTCTATTTTTGTGTTGATGATGTTTTCTCTTTACATTATATTATTCTTCATTTTCATTACCTTTATTTTTCACATATGGACACTTATCAACAAGATGTCCTACTTTTCAATAGTTAAAGCATTTAAAGGGAAAATTCCCTTTGTATTTTGCATATCTCGTTTTTCATTTTCTCACAAAATTTGCTTCCTATGCTTCAGATTCACAGCTGAAACAATTGCTTGATTGTTTCTCTTTTTTCTTCATCTTCTTCGAGGCTTTGAAAGTTGCTTCCCTTTCTCATGGTTTTTCCTTTTCAACCTTCATTTCATATGAAGTGAGATCCCATGCAATTCATCCATTTCTAATGGATCAATATCCTTAATTTTCTCAATGGAAAAGACTTTGGAATCAAATATTAATGGGAGTGACCTCAACACCTTCTGCACAATCATTGGTTCTGTAACTATTTCACCAAGTCCTGTGATGATGTTGATAATTCCCTCCACATGGAGAAGATAATTTGTAGCATTTTCTTCGGCTTTCATCTTCATACTCTCGAATTGTCTTCTATGAGTTTGGATCTTAGCCTTCTCAACCTTGTCATTTCCTTCATGGATGTTTTAAATTTTTTATCAAATTTCTTTTGCTGATTTACAATGCATTACTTTGAAAAACTCCAATTCTAACAGTTCGTACAATATAACGTTCATTTATTTTTCATTATTTTGATTAGAATTTTTCTCGATGATATGTGTTGGTGGAATTTTTGGAGCTGTATAACCAATAATGACCAATTTCCAAATATCAAAACCAAGGGCATTTAGATATGTTCACATCCTTATACTATATAAATTATAGTTTGTTTTGTTAAACAACATATTCATGCTTTTAGAGAAACCTTGATGAACAAATATGTGTGCTCTTGAGATATACCTTCCATTGGTTAGACTATTTTTGAAGTAACTCACTATGATACCAATTTTTGAGCACACTTATACTAGGGGGGGTGAATCAATATAAGGATATATTTTTATTATTAACATTCATAAACCATAATGGTGCAATCACATAAATATAAAAACCATAAGACACAACATTTACCATGGAAACCCTTTCAGGAGAAAACCAAAAAAAATGTTTTTATAATTTGTAGGCACCAACCTACGGTTAAAATTGTTTGTAGGTACCAACATAATGGAGACACCATTCCCCATTGTTTTTTGTAAGCACAAACCTAAAGGAGACATCGTTCCCCTCTGCTTTTTGTAAGAACTAACCTACTCAAGGCATTGATCCCCTCTCTTGTTTGTAGGAACTGACCTACATGAGACACCAATCCCCTATATTGTTTGTAGGCACTGACCTACAAGAGATACCAATACCATTTGTTGTTTTTAGCACCAAACTATAGGAAAAAAAAATCCCCTCTATTAATTCCATATCACTCACTCCTTTTTCTTTTGTCAGATATGCATTGTGCTCGGTACTTATCCTTTCACCAAATCACTCACTCTTTTTTTTCTTTTGTCAAATATGCGATGTGCTCGCTACTTCTACTTTCACTAGATATGCTATGCACTTGCTACATCCTCTTTCACTCTTCCTTAAATAGATATTATTACCTCTTATTCTACTTATACCTCATATCTACCTTTACAA
Source organism: Picea engelmannii (assembly GCA_009831015.1). Taxonomy (NCBI): domain Eukaryota; kingdom Viridiplantae; phylum Streptophyta; class Pinopsida; order Pinales; family Pinaceae; genus Picea; species Picea engelmannii. Next base: position 236,969 of record ML779735.1, read on the forward strand.
GTTTTTCTTACCACACTACTATATCTATTTTCTAGAACACTAGATCTGATCTTCATTGATATTTAATTGTTTCTCCTTAATGATATTTAATCATTTCTCCCCAAATGGTATGCATAAGAATATCACATTTTCAACCCCACACACATTTTTTCTCATAACCCTCTTCTCCATTTATACTTTACCATAAACTTTACTTGAAAATTCATGTTCATTTGAAGAGACGTTACTTTTCTTAAATAATAATTATTTTTCCCCCTTTTTATTTTTAATTCTCTTTTTAACATACCATGGGTAAAGTACCACCATGGGTTTTAAATCCATGTGAAAATACCATGTGCATTTTAACCTTTACCTTTTTCTAATTTATTTTCATGTTTACTGCACTTTTATGTGAACTCTATTTTCACTTTTACCTCTTTTCTTTTAATCCACTTTCATGTTTACTCCACTTTTACGTAAACTCCACTTCCACTTCCACTTAACTTTTCCACTTTTGTATTTATTAAAGTCACATTTATATTTTAATACTTTCTTATCTTTGACATCAATGACAATATTTTATTCAAAAAGAGGCATTCTGCACAATATCTTTAAAGGAATCATTACCAAGAGAACCAACACTAAGGGAAATTGAGGGAGCCATTTCCATCCTGAAAATATTTCCACCAAGAAAAGAGGCGCCACTCAAGGAAACTTTTTTTGTTGAAAAAATGGCTCCCACGGACTTGGGTGAGCTTCAGGAGGAGGGAGACACGAAAACATATTATGTTTCCACCACACGGAAGGAATTGCACTACATTTCATGAGTTGAAGACAAGCTGCAAGAAGAAGAAGGGTCATGCCATAACATAAATGAGATGAGGTATTGAGCTCATGGATAGGGAAAAAAAGTAGCCACCCTAACTTGAAACATTTTAGACCTCATTGCCTCATGGTATGTAACATTTCTAGTTCAAAGAAAATATTTTTATCAATAATATTATTAAGATAATATATTATTATTATTATTAATATATTAAATGTCACATTGTGGCATCCATAAAATGTCATGTACCATTGATATGTTCATTAAAAGAACTGTGATGACACATTGTGACATTCATAAAGTATTTTGTCCCAATGTGACATTTTTGGAGGGTTATGTTGGATTGTGACATTCCTTAATGGTGAATGTTATGTTTTCTTGTCATTGTCCTCAATTGTTATGTGACATTTATCCATTCATATTGGTTGAAATGTGTTGTATTATTCTATTTGTGAATGGTTAAGTCACATTCTGGTCCTAAAAAAATGTGATGTCACATTGTGACATTCATAAAGGATTTTGTTACAATGTGATATTTATTGAGGGTAATGGTGAATTGAATTTGGTTTATTTTGGTTGGGAATAGTCAACCATTATTCATTATGATTCACTATGGTGCTAGATTGTAGTTGGCTAGGGTTAATGGTGTTCAAACATTCATTAAAGGTTTGATTGTGTTGTAAAATTCTTCAATGGTTACGACATATTATAACATACATCTTTGATTACTTTATAATATGGGTATGTTTGATTGTGATGTTCCTAAATGATTACGTGGAATTGATAAAATGATATTGGTTGACTTATATAGACTTCCTACATTCATGAATGGTTATGTTGCATTGTGGTGTCAATGTAATGTGATGACACATTGTGACATTGAAAAAGGTTTTTGTCACATGCGACATTCATCTTACAGTATTCACGACGATGTCAAATTACAATGTTCATTAAATTTCATGTGAAATTGAAATGTTCATTAATGGTTTTTTTTCTTGTGGTGTTAATGAAATTTAATGTGACATTGTGATATTCATGAAGGATTTTTTTAATTTCATGTTAGACTATGATGTTCATTAAGGTTTTCTTGAATTGTAGCATTAATGAAATGTGATGTCACATTGTGACATTCATAAAGGATTTTGTCCCATTGCAACATTTATTGAGGCTTATGTGGCATTGTGACATTGCATATTTGTTATTTGCAATTCTGACATTCATCTTTTCGTGTTAACGATTATGTGACATTACATTATTTATGAAATTTCATGTCACATTACGATGCTAATTGTTTATTGCATTGTGAAATTCATGAAATGTGATGTGATATTTTGGTGTGTATTCAATGTTTTGTCACATTTCAATGTTCATCAAGGTTTGGTTGGGTTTTCAAATTATTCAATGCTTACCTCATATTGTAGCGTTCATTTTTCTTAATTTATAATATGGATATGTTTAATTGTGATGTTCCTGAATAGATAAGTGGCATTGAGATATTCATTTTGGTTGACTTATTTCAACTTCCTACATTCATGATTGGTTATGTCACAATGTGGTGTCGATGGAATGCGATGTCACATTGTGACATAGTTGTTTTTTTTCATCATATTGTGACATTCATATTATGACATTAAACAACTATGTCAAATTACGATGCTCATGAAATTTCATGTTACATTGTGATGTTCATTAAAGTTTTGTTTCATTGTGATGCTCATGAAATGTGATGTGACATTGTGAAATTCATAAAGTATTTTCTCCCATTGTGACATTTATGGAGGTTTATATCAGTTTGTGGAATTCCTTAATGGACATTTCCATTGCTGCATTCATGTTGTGTTAATGACTATGTGACATTGCAACATTCATCAAATGTCATGTTACATTGTGGCGTTGATTGTTTTTCACGTTATGATGTTATGTTTTCACATTTATTAATGGTTTTGTTGCATTACAACGTTCATGAAGTGTTTTCTTGGGTTGTGACATTGTTTGGGTTTTTTTGAGTCAGTTGGCCATAGCCCACATTCCTCAATAATTATGTAAAACTATAACATTCATCTTCACTAACTTATGTCAAATTAAGGGTTTTGTCATATTCTAACATTAATTAAATGTGATGTGACATTGTGACATCCATTGAGGGTTATGTTGTATTGCATATTTCATTTAAGGTTATTTAATATTTCAAAATTCATCCTTCCTTGTTAACGACTATGACACATTGAAAATTTCATTAAATGTAATGTCACATTGCAATGTTCATACAAGATTTTTGTCATATTTTAATGTCAATGAAATGTGATGTCAAATCACGACACTCATAAAGGATTTTTTCACATTGTGACATTCATCAAGGATTTTGTCACATTGCAACATTCATCAAGTATTTTGTCACCTTAATACATTCACCTTGTGGTGTTAACGACTATGTCACATTACAACATTCATTAAATTTCATATGACATTGCGATGTTCATTAAGGTTTGTTAAATTGCTACATTTGTTAATATTTATGTTGCATTGAAAATTTTATCAAGGGTTATGTTCCATTGTGTTTTGTTTATTTCAAAATGCATTAAATTGTAGATTCATTGTAGTTGAAATATAAAATTGTATTATTCATTAGTTTAGAATTTATAGAATTGGAAATGGTTATTGTTCATTAAATTTTTGTCGCATTGTAACATTCATAAATAATTTTGTCCCATTGCAAAATTTATGGAGGGTTATGTTGGTTTGTCACATTCCTTAATGGTTATTTCAGATTTCTAAATTCATGTTGCTACGTTAATTAATATGTGACATTGTGACATTCATAAATTTTCATGTTACATTGAGATGTTAATTTGTTTTCACATTGTGATGTTGATCAAATATGATGTTACATTTGTACATTTATTAAGGTTTTTGTCGCATTACAACATTCATGAATATGTTTGTTTTTTTTCTATGTGAATTTCCCTGATGAGTTCAAGGTATAAGGGGTTGAGACTCGAACTACTTGATCCTCTGAAATATCCTGCTCGTCTACCCCGATGGCCTCATGGGGTATTCCCTAAGTGAACATGTGACATAGCACCTCTGTTTAGGGGGTATTAAAGAGTACCCCTAATTTCACTAGATATTGGTAAATATATCCCAATATCCTTTTGTTTAACACCCCCCCCAATACATATTTTGAATAAAAGAAACCCCTATTTTCACTAGATACCACTTTTTATACCCCCAAATAACTATAAAACTCTTGAGACTCGACATCCCCCCCGCCAATACCTACAATATATTGAATTTATTTTTTTAAATTAAAAAACCCCTTTATGAATGAGCATGATAAGATATTGGTCAACAAGGTGACACCCCCATGGATGGCCTTCCATGGATGAAGAAAAAAGAGACTGGGGAGTAGGATATCTTATTAAATTGTTGCTCAAGGAAGCCCTCATGCAACAGAGGAATGAAATGATGGATAATTTTTCCAAAATCCTTTGATGGACGTCAACAATAGCATATGCGTATTCATCAAGAGACCACTTTGGAGGTTCCACCCCCTTCAAGGTACAAGTTAATTTTTATAGTCCCATATTTAAAGGTCAAATAGATGCAGATGCTTTGGAAAAGTGGTTAAATGTTCTAGAAGATTATTTCTATGTCCAAAATTTTTCCAATAGGGAAAGGATCACCATTGCACTCTTTAAAGTTGTCCCCCATGTCAAAAATATATGGGAGACTTACTATGAGAAAAATTCCACACAGGATTCTGGAATGTTTGGGGATGAACCCACTTAGGAATCTTTTATGGATGCCATTAAGGAAAAATATTATCCTATTGAAAAATATGATGACTAGTACACGAGATGGACCACACAACATTAGGAGAGGGACAAAACAATGTTGAAGTTCACAAATACCTTATATACCTTGCACACCAAGTTGGGTACCAAAGAATTCCAGCAACATATAGTTCAAAACTAATGTGGGGTATACATAGGTACATCCAGATAGATATGGATTTTCTATACATCTTGTCAATTAGAGTCACTTATCGATATGTTATCAAAATTGAGAAAAAATGTAAGCATCAAAATAAGAATGATTTTGTATTTGAAAATGCATCACAACAAAAGTAGGGAAAAGGCATCCCCAAACCATATAACAAAGGAAAAATAAAGGATGAAGAACCTCAGGATATCTAGTCTAAGCCGCAAGAAAAGAATCATAATGGAAAGATGAAGAAAGATAATGGGAAGTGGTGAAAGTTCCATAAAATAACCTACACAAAATTGATGAATTTCATTTGAATTAGTCATTTGTGGCCAAGATGAAACCCTTAGAGTCAAATCTAGGATCTAAGTCTAATTCAAAGACAGACAAGGCGAATCAGATCATTGATGCAAAACCTATTTCTATAGTCACTACCACCAAGGTCTAGCCAATTGAACCAGAAGATGTAGAAGAAGGTGATTGTATTTTTCACTCATAGATGTGGGTGAAGGGTGCTCTATCATATTTCAGTATTGATAGAGGAAGTTGAAATAACCTAATCTTAGCATATTTCATCAAACATTTGGTTTTTTTGACATCACCACATATATATCCATACAACATCAGGTGGCTCATCCAAGGATGAGATATTTGAGTAATCCAATAGTGTTTCCTTCACTATGGAATAAATCCATTCAAGGATGAGGTATCATTGATGTTCTTCTATTTGAATTTGTGATGTTATTTTATGTGAGCCATATATGTTTAAATGTCATGTTGTATATGTTTCTAGACCTAATAGTGTCACTATTACTTTAGGAACAAAATTGTATATGATACCAAAGTTAGATCCACCTACCACAATTTCATTGATATTTACTAAGTAGTGCAATAAGATCATCTTCTGGACTGGGAAATTTGTTCTCTTCATTATTCACTCTCAAAGTGAAAGGATGTTCGTAGTCATATACATGGCCTCCACATGGGGCTTCTCTACAGAGTGGAAGAAAGTGGATTAAGTTGTGGAAGAATACTGATAAATATGCACCTCACCTACTAGTGTCCATCTACATTGTGAGGTAAATAATTATATCAATATGAACCCTATACAGCCTTTACCTAATGGGATAGTATATCGACACTCTCTCTTGGAAAATGAGGAATTCAAGTGCCATATTCAATATATGCTTCAAAAATGGAACATTGGACTAAGATCCTCGCCCTACAGAAGCTCAATCATGCCCATGCAGAAGAAATATAAGACATGGTGACTTTGTATTAATTACATAGTTGTAAACAAAATCACAATAAAAAACCGGTACCCAATTCGACCACCACTTTGGGATTTTGGGTTTTGGGATTTTGGGGTTTCAAATGCCAACCCACAATACACATCAACTCCCAAATTACCGAAAGGTGAAAGGATGTGGGACCACCACTTCGGGATTTTGGGTTTCGGGATTTCAAGATTTTGGGGTTTCCAATACAAAACCATAATACATAACAACTTCTGAATTCCGAAAAGTGAAAGGATGTGGGACCACCACTTCGGGATTTGGGATTTCAGGGTTTCAAATACCAAACCACAATATACGACAATTCTTGAATTTCCAAAAGGTGAAAGGGTGTGGGACCAACACTTTGGGATTTCGGGTTTCGGGATTTCAGGGTTTCAAATGCCAAACCACAATAGACATCAACTCCTGAATACCAAAAGGTGAAAGGGTGTGGGACCAACACTTCAGGATTTTGGGTTTCAGAATTTCGAGGTTTCAAATGCCAAACCACAATACACATCAACTCCCGAATAGTGAAAGGTGAAATGGTGTGGGACCAACACTTCAGGATTTTGGGTTTTGGGGTTTCGGGGTTTTCAAATGTCAAACCACAGTATAAGACAATTCCCGAATTCCGAAATAATAAAGACTTAAGAGTTTTACTTGCACAAAAGGAGCACAAAGGATAAAATCTTTTGTATAAGGTAAATTCTAAAATATTCACTTAGAGCTTCTTTTAATCAATACATTAAACATCAATAGTACTAGATCTGTGCATATATGTAAATACATGATTAAGAATATCATTCTGTCAGAGTTTGGTCATTATAAATGATGTTTCGAGGGATCTGAGTTTGGTTTCCTGGAAATTTATCTATAGAGAGGATCTGCCTCATTGACATTAATCACCTCCTTAACTTACTTATAGAAATATTATTACATATTTCCTTCACATATATTCCCCACAATAAACAAAATGGAAAACGTTACAGTTCCAATTTAATCAACACAACGCATCAGAAAAAAAATCATTCAGACAGAGAATGGACATCATTCTAGTTTGGATTTAGCATGACATCGAAATAAAAACATAGCCATTCATAATAGAGAGGGGTAGATCAACATATCTGAATCCAATCCGTGGAAATACAAAGGGAACAACCACGTTCCTCCCAACCTTAGAACAGGGTATCCAAAATCACTTTCCCGATTCACCCCCTAGCCTAACCATGAATCCATGAGGGTGAACTTGGAAACTCCTCCTCAACTATTTTCTTCAATTCCAACAATTATCCTCTTGCCTCACACTTACTCAACAGTGGTCATAACAACAAGGGGATTTTGTTTCAACAAGCACCTCTTGCCTCACACTCAATCCACAGTGTTCATAACAGCAAGAGAGCTCAGGAATCCTTTCCCAGCATACTTGGCAGCGTCCTGCCTCTCGCATATGCTATATATGTATTTTCTTCCCCAGGTCTTTTCCCTCCTTTGGGGATTTTCACATCTTTTATTAATCCCTAATTTTCAAGGGCTGCCAGTGGCCAAATCTATGATTTGCCACTTGTAATCATTAGCCCAGAGGCAGTTCCAACTTGTTCCCCTCTCATGGAATCATGGTCAGGTGATTTTTTAACATGGTTGTTCCATTTGTTCTCCTGCAGTTAAGATAAAATGTTCTATTGTGATACAAGTTTCATAGTCAAATACTTAGTTGAGTCCAAATAGATATCTGCCCAATAGTCACAATAATTAAATACAATTATTAAATTTGAAATTCGGAATTGCCATAAATGGTAAAAAATTTCCAGATTTGAATTTGCCTAAAACAGAAATAAATTTCCAGCACACAAAATAAGAAATATTTTATTTTTGGGGGATGTCACATCCTTTCCCCCTTCAGTAAAACACTGTCCTTAGTGTTCGTTCCTTTCCTGGAACAAGATTGGATGAGATTTCCGCAATTCTCCCTCCAATTCCCAAGTGGCCTCCTCAGGGATACCGTGCTTCCATTGGACCTTTACCTGAGCGACGACTCTGTTCCAAAGTGCTATTTCTCTCCACTCCAGAATCCACAGGGGTTCCACCTGGAGCTCTCCCTCGGGTTCCACCTGCACCAAGTTCCAATCAATCATATGAGTGGGGTCATGAATATACTTTTTCAACAAAGAAACATGAAATACAATATGAATTCTTAGATTAGTTGGAAGTGCAAGCTGATATGCTACGGGTCCAATTCGAGCTAGTATCTTGAAGGGCCCACAAAACCTGGGTGCTATATTGGAACAGTTCCCCAACTTCAGCGAGCTTTTTCAGGCATTGACCTTCAAAGAAACATGGTCTCCCACTTGAAATTCCAAGTGTCTTCTTTTCTGATCCGCATAGCTCTTTTGTCTGTCCTGTGCTTCTTTCAAGTTCTGTTGTACTTTCTTTACCATGTTCTCCATTTCTTGGAGCATCTCTAGTCCAGCCATGAGTCTGTCATCCAGGTTATCCTAGCTAATTGGAGTTGTACACCTTCTATCGTACAGTATTTCGAAAGAGCTCAACTTAGCCGAAGTCTGGTACCCATTGTTATATGCAAATTCCACCAAGTGTAGGTAGTCTTCCCACTTGTTCAGTTTTGTTCTTACATACATGCAGAGCATATCTTCTATGATTTGGTTTGTCCTTTCAGTCTATCCATCCGTTTGTGGATGATAACTCATGCTGAAATTCAAATTAGTATTTAGCCCTGCAAACTATTCCTTCCAAAAAGCGGATGTGAATTTTACGTCTCTATCTGAAATCACCATTTTAGGAATACCATGCAATCTAAAAATTTCTTTCATGAATATTTCAGCAATGTTAATAGCTTTAAAAGTAGACTTTATAGGAATAAAATGTGCAGACTTATTGAGTTTATCGATTACAACCATGATAGAATCATTATGTTTCTGAGTTTTAGGAAAACCTGTGATAAAGTCCAGTGAGATGGTCTCCCATTTCCATTCTGGTACTGGTAATGGCTATAATAGGCCGGCTAGATGGTGGTGTTCAGCCTTAACCTACTGGCAATCTTGGAACCTAGACAATTACTCTATTGTTTCGCCCTTCATATTAGGCCAGTAAAATAGTTTTCTGAGTGCTGTTATTATTTTCTGGTAACCTGGATGGCCAGAGTATGGTTTCTTATGCACTTCGTCTAAAATAGTTAATTTTAGCTTTGTTGAATCTAGTATGTAAAGTCGATTTTTAAATCGTAATATTCCCTTATTGTCGATACTTATATCTGGTTTATCTGGGTTTGTGATACTATTTTGAAATCATGCCACTATCTTAGTGTAATTTCCATCATTGATGCCTGTCGTCCTTATTATTTGTTCCAGATTACTTTCTGCCCTGCTGATGTTTATCTCAAATAACCCATGAATTCTGCGGCTTAAAGAATCTGCTACTTTATTTTCCTTACCCTTGATATATCTGACCTTGAAGTCAAATTCCCTCAAGAAGGCTAGCCACCTTGCCTGTCTTGCATTAAGGTCTGGTTGGTTAAACAAATATTTCACTCCACTATTATCCGTCAATAGTAGGAATTTTTTGCCCATTATATAGTGTCTCCACATTTTTAAGGCATGTATTAGTGCTGCCAATTCTAAGTCATGAGTGACATAATTTTGCTCGCGTTCCTTTAATTTGTGGGACTCATAACATATCACATTCCCTTCCTAAGTTAGAACACCACCTAGTCCCTCTTTACTTGCATCAACGCATACTGTGAAGTCTTTATCTGGGTCTGCTACCTTCAAGATGGGTGTCGATGTCAGTAATTCTTTTAGCTTGTTAAAAATGTCTTGCCACTTTTGCGACCAGTTAAACTTGGTCCCTTTCTTTTGTAGTGACGTGATAGGGTAGGCTATCTTGGAGAACCCTTCTATAAATATGCGATAATATCTGGTGATTCCCATGAATGACCAGATATTTGCCACATCCTTAGGCACTAGCCATTCCATAATGTCTTTTATCTTTTCCGGGTCTACGACAATACCTTCCGAGGAAATGACATGTCCTAAATTTTGAATTTCTTTTTGATAAAAATCACATTTGTCGAATTTTGCGTATAGTTTTTGTTTTCTTAGTGTTTGCAGAACTATTCGTAAGTGTTCATCATGTTCCTCCTTCATTTTAGAATAGACCAGAATATCGTCGATAAATACTACTATGAACTTGTCTAAGTACTAGCTGAAAATGCTATTCATCAAGCACATAAATGTGGCTGGTGAATTAGTGAGTCCGAAAAGTATGACTACAAACTCATAGTGTCTGTATCTTGTTCGAAAAGCTATTTTGTTTATGTCCTGGTATTTTATCCTAACTTGATGATATCCGGATCGTAAATCCAATTTTGAGAAGATCTTGGCCTCACCAACTTGATTGAATAGATCATTTATCCTGGGTAAGGGGTATTTGTTCTTAATGGTCACTTTGTTCAGCTGTTTATAATCGATACATAGTATTAGAGTATCGTCTTTCTTTTTTACAAAGAGGACTGGTGCTCCCCATGGCGAGACACTTGGTCTGATATACTCTTTGTACAACAATTCCTGTAATTGTATTTTTAATTCTGTCAGTTCTAGTAGACTCATTTGGTAGGGTTCTTTTGAGATAGGGGCTGATCCGGGTAGTAAGTCTATGGAGAAATCAATTTCTCTCCTAGGAGGTAATTATGGAATCTCTTCGACAAACATGTCTCTAAATTCACATAGGACAACAAAGTCTTCTAACTTGGGCTTATCTTCTTTTTCTAATAGATTCATCACTTGGATGGTGTAAGCTTGACATCCTTTCCTAATACATTTCTTGAGTTGCATCCTTGAAACTTGTCTGACTGATACAGGTTTTGGTATGCCTTGGGCTATTCTAATAGTGCCAAAATTATCTTTATAGCTAAGTACCTTTGTATAACAATCTAGTACTGCTTTGTGTTGTTCCAACCAATCCATCCCAATAATCATGTCATAAGATCCTAGTGGTAGGATGTTCAGATTGGTCCTTATCTTTTGACCATCTAAGATGAACTCAAGATCAGAAATAAAGTTAACTACTTTTCTTTTAGTACCTGTTGCTAGTTGTACAAGCCAATATTTTTCGTGCTTTTGTTTCTTAAGTTTATTCGACTCTACTACATCGGGAGTAATATAACTTAATGTATCTCTAGGGTCAATTAAAATAGAAATTCGAGTGTCATGGATTTTACCTTTGACTTCTACCACCGAGGACTGGTGGTCAGCTTGTCGACCATCTATGGTTGTATTTATCCGATCCAGACTTCTGCCCATGTCACCTACTGTCGAGGCTTCCTACAAATTGTGAAAAACAGTTTTGTTTGCTGCAATTAAACATGGAAAGTTCCTCCTTAGATGAGGCTCTCCACACTCCCAACACTTTAATGGCTCATGGTCGTTGTCCCCAAACCTTTTCATTCCAAGGTTCAAAGGTTTACCACTACCTTGCGTATTCGAGTGATTGGAGTGAAAATCCTTCCTTGGAAAACTGTTTGCTGCATTTTGATAAGGAGTTGGCTAGTATCATTTCTTCCGCTGGTGTGTTCCATCTTGTCTCTTATCCTTCCAAGTCTTGGGAAACTCTACCCACTGTTTATACTGGTCATAGCACATTCGTGCCTTCCTGAATGACTCACTCAAGGATTTGGGGGTGTCAAACTCAATTCTATCCCTATAGGACTATGGTAAATAGCTTATGAATCGTTGGATTTTTACCTTATCCTCCCGGATGTATGGTATAAACCTTAGTAGTTCCAGAAATTTATTTATAAGGTCCTCCATCGTCATTTGTCTGAGTCGTAACTCATAGAATTATTTCATCTTCCTTTCATAATAGCTTTTAGAAAGGTATTATTTCTTAAAATACTTCTTAAAGTCGGACCATTCCAACTGTTTCTCCTTTAGGCCCTTGGCTAGTTTCAAGTCCTTCCACCAAATGTTGGCCTTCCCCTTCAAATTGTAGATGGCCATTTTGACCTTCATGTTGCTAGAATAGTTGTATATTTGGAAGTATTTCTTGATGTCCAACAACCATGCCTCGACTTCTTCTCCTGTCCTGGATTCTCCATCAAAAGTAGTTGGTTTAATCTTTTTAAATTCTCCTTCAAGGTGGTCTGTTCGTTTTCTTTTTTTGTCTGGTATGGTTTTGTCTTCATCTGAAGGTGTCCCTTCAGATGAACTGTCTCCTTTTTCAATTTTCACACTAGAATTCTTGGAGGCCCTTTTGCTGACCTCTTCCTCATGGTTATCATCTTTTGGAATTTTCTTGGTTACTATACTATGCAACAAGACTTCATTTATATCTTGTTGTTCCTGCTGTGCCTTCTTCAATTTTTCATTGTCGGCCTTGAAAACCTGTAGCTCAACTATAAGGTTTCTCATTGTTTCCAACACCTCCGTGGGTGAGCTTCCATCACTGTTATGTCTCGGATCTCCAGGAGGTCCTTGTTGTGGATACTTTTCCATCCTGATTTCTGCACCTTCTTGAGCTACCATTATTCAACACAAAACAAAAAAGATTTATGTTTGGAATTCACAAGATTTGTTAGTTTTCTCATAGATCAGAATATATATACTAAGAAATTAATGTGGCCCTATTCAGGCCAAGTGTTGTAACTTTTTCTCTGATACCATATGTAACGTACCCCAAAATCACCATAATTTATTTTTTTATATTTGCTCATTTATCCTTGAAAAGTTTCGAGATCTCAAGAAAGTAAGCTTTTTTGTTAGAAAACTTGAGTCTGAAGGTTTGTTAGAGTCCTTATTGTCATCGACTACTCGTACCATTCAACTTAAGTTTTCTAATCGACGATATAATGAGTATCTACTCATCACTTCAATGTTTAATTAAGATCCTGAAATTTATAACTACTCTCTTATCTGCTAGTACCTATAATACTACCACAGTCTTAACAATACAAACAACTTTGCGGTTTTTATGACCAAAAACCTACATAAAAATATTACCCTATGTCTACAATACAATCGACTTGTAATCCGGTCTATTACTCCCATACCCCTATCCGGGATGGAGATTCTCCAACATTCTTTTACTAGTCCATTCATTACATTAATAGAGTTGTTCCCATAAAAATCAGTTTCTTCTAAGTCCCTACCGCCTTATGAAGAAAACAGAGGCCAATTGGGTTTCGATGAACACAAGGGCCAAACAAAGAAAAGGACCCTGTTGTTTTGTCAAAATCTGAAATACGGAACGACTATGGGCCAGCATTTCAGGGTTTCGGCATTCGAGGTTTCGCGAGTATAAGAGTCGAACATCAACACACAACATTTCCCAAATTTGCGACAAGATGTCGAGTACTTCAGGTTTTGGGGTTCGGTTTTTCATGAGCACAAAATTCAATCATCAACAGACTGCAACTCCTGAAAGGTGATTAGTACTTCAGGAAATCGGAGTTCGGGATTTTGCGAGTGCAAGTGCCCAAACAACCACACATACAAACCTCCTAAATGCGGAAAAATGGAAGGTGAGTCCCGCACTTCAAGATTTCGGGGTTTCAAATACCAAACCACCATACACAACAACTCTCAAATTCTGAAAGGTGAAAGGATGTGGGACCACCACTTCGGGATTTCGGGGTTTCAAATGCCAACCCAAAATACACATCAACTCCTGAATTACCGAAAGGTGAAAGGATGTGGGACCACCACTTCGGGATTTCGGGTTTCGGGATTTCAGGGTTTCCAATACCAAACCACAATACACAACAACTTCTGAATTCCAAAAAGTGAAAGGATGTGGGACCACCACTTCGGGATTTCGGGTTTCGGGATTTCAGGATTTCGGGGTTTCAAATACCAAACCACAATATAAGACAATTCCTGAATTTTTGAAACATGAAAGGTTGTGGGACCAACACTTCAGAATTTCGGGGTTTCAAATGCCAAACCACAATACACATCAACTCCCGAATACCGAAAGATGAAAGGGTGTAGGAACAACACTTCAGGATTTCAATTTTTGGGATTTCAGGGTTTTCAAATGTCAAACCACAGTATACGACAATTCCTGAATTTTGAAAGCATAACGACTTAAGAGTTTTACCTACACAGAAGGAGCACAAAGGATAAAATATTATGTATAAGGTAAATTCTATAATATTCACTTAGAGCCTCTTTTAATCAATACATTAAACGTCAATAGTACTAGATCTATGCATCTATGTAAATACATGATTAAGAATATCATTCCGTCAGAGTTTGGTCATTATAAATGATGTTCCGAGGGATCTGAGTTTGGTTTCCTGGGAATTTATCTACAGAGAAGATCTGCCTCATTAACGTTAATCACCTCCTTCCCTTAATTACTTATAGAAATATTATTACATATTTCCTTCACATATATTCCCCACAATAAACAAAATGGAAAATGTTACAGTTCCAATTTAATCAACACAATGCATCAGAAAAAAAATCATTCAGATAGAGAATGTACATCATTCGAGTTCGGATTTAACATGACATCGAAATAAAAACATAGCCATTCATAATAGAGAGGGGTAGATCAACATATATGAATCCAATCTGCGGAAAGACAAAGGGAACAACCATGTTCCTCCCAACCGTAGAACAGGGTAGCCAAAATCACTTTCTCGATTCACCCCCTAGCCAGACCATGAATCCATGAGGGAAAACTTGGAAACTCCTCCTCAACTATGTCCTTCAATTCCAACAGTTATCCTCTTGCCTCACACTTACTCAACAGTGCTCATAACAGCAAGGCGATTATGTTTCAACAAGCTCCTCTTGCCTCACACTCAATCTACAGTGTTCATAATAGCAAGAGAGCTCATGAATCCTTTCCCAGCATACTTGGTAGCGTCCTTCCTCCTCGCATATGTTATATATATATTTTCTTGTCTGGGTCTTTTCCCTCCTTTGGGGATTTTCACAGCTTTTCTTAATCCCTGATTTTTAGGGGCTACCAGTGGCCAAATCTATGATTTTCCACTTGTAGTCATCAGCCCAGAGGCAGTTCCAACTTGTTCCCCACTCATGGAGTCATGGTCAGCTGAATTTTTAACATGGTTGTTCCATTTGTCCTCCTGCAGTTAATATAAAATGTTTTGTTGTGATACAAGTGTCATAGTCAAATAGCTAGTCGAGTCCAAACAGATCTCTTCCCAATAGTCACAATAATTAAATACAAATATTAAATTCGAAATTTGGAATTTCCATAAATGGAAAAAAATTTACAGATTCAAATTTGCCTAAAATGGAAATAAATTTCTAGCACACAAAATAAGAAATATTTTATTTTTGGGGGATGTTACACAACATATTCAATAGGTTATGCACACCCTGCAGTAGCACAATCTCTATCCAACTTGGAAAAATTCTCCTTCGGCATGGACAGAGTCCATTACCTCGGCTACATCATTGACCAACATGGCGTAATGTGGATCCAGCCAAGATCCAAGTCATCTATGACTGGCCATCCCCAACCACACTCACTGAGCTTCAGAGCTTCTTGGGCCTTTCCAATTTCTACCGCAGGTTCCTGTTGGGATTCTCCCATATTGTATGGGACCTTAGCCAAATAACCACGGGTGGTGGTAAGGAAAATTTTGCATGGGGTCGGTCCCAACAAAAAGCGTTTGATGATTTGAAGCAATGCTTTTTCTCAACCCTAGTAATTTCACTACTAGACCTGCAACATCCCTTTGATATCGAGACAGATGCTTCAGAATATGCGGTGGGCACTGTTCTCACTCAGCACGGACATTCCGTGGCCTATCATAGTGAGACCCTGCTTACGACAAAGAAATGTACTACAAGTCTGCCGCTAGTGGAGACATTACATTCTTTGGAAGGAGACAATCATTCACACTGATCATAAGCCACTGCAGTTCATGCAGACACAAGGAAAATTTCATAATGATCGCCATCAAAAGTGGTCCACATACTTGCAGCAATTCCACCTCAACATCAATTATAAAACAAGAAGCACCAATCACATCATTGATTGCTTTAGCAAACTACCAGTCGTCGAACTCACCATGGTGCTAGACTCTTGTGGCCATGAGACCTCTAGATGGCCCCAACTCTATGCGATAGATCCAGACTTTGCCACCACCTACCAAATGTTGGGTGCAAACTCAGTTGTCGATAATTTCCATCTCCAGGATTGGTTGTTGTGTCATCTAGGCCATATTTGTTTTCCATCAAGCGAGAGAGTGAAGCTGATCTAAGAAGCCCACTATAGTTGGGTGGCAGGACACTTTGGCATCGAAAATACAGTGGCGATGCTATAGAAACATTTCTACTGGACAAAACTTTGACATGAGGTCAGTAAGTATATCAGGTCGTGCATTGCCTGTGCTATTGCAAAACTGACCACTAAGAAACAGGGCCTATACACCCCTCTTCCTACTCTTGATAGACCATGGGAATCCATCTCAATGGACTACATGTCAGGCCTCCCATCCACCAAGCGAGGAAATGACTATGTTTTTGTGGTTGTTGATTTCTTTTCTAAGATGGAGATTATGGTTTCCTGCAAGAATAACATCACAACAGAGGCCATTGCCAAGGTCTTCTTTGAATGAGTCTGGGTACATTTTGGAATCCCAAAAACCATTGTCTCATATCGGGATAGTCGATTTATCAGCTTATTCTAGTCAAGCCTCTCGTCACTGTTGGACACTAAGCTCACCAAATCCATGACCTTCCACCCCTAGACAGATGGCCAAATCAAGGTCATAAATCAAATGATTGGGCATATCCTTCACATGTATAATTAAAATCACCCTCACACATGGGAGGAGATCCTTCCCTATGTCCAACATAGCTAAAACCGAGCCCTTCATAGCTAAACTGACCACAACCCCTTTCAGGTTGGGTTGGGATTCCAACCATTGGGTCCCATATATGTTTCACTTCCCCTTGCAGTCACCTCGACTGACTCATCTCTTGCTCCAACTGAAGCTAACAAAGCCACCTGGTTTATTGAGAGGATCCATCACATCCTCCAACAGGTTTAGGATATCCTACAAAAGTCCAATGACAAGTACAAGCAACACCATGATCAACATCAGGTGCCACATAAGTTTCAGGTGGGCGAAAAAGTTTGGTTGCACTTGCAGAAAGAACGCCTTAGAGGACCCCATCGAAAGATTTTCCCACTCCATTATGGGTCGTACACCATCACCAAGGCCATGGGGGATAATTCTTTTGAGCTCAACATTTCTCCTTTCCTTGGCCTGCACCCAGTGTTCAATGTGGATCTCCTTTGTCCTTATTTCCCACCATTATTGTTCACTTCAAACATAACAGAGCAGCTGACAGCAACAAAGGTCAACCCCAAATGCATACAACAGGCATCGAATGATCATATTGTGGAAACACATATCAAGGGCAATCAAAAACAAAGGATCCATCTTTATCGAGTCATCAAAGCATGGTAGCTCTTGCACCAAGGCAAGTGGCTCACCTGGGGCCAAATTCAGCATAAATTTCCTCATCTGATGGTGGAACTCAACGCAATGGAGACCATTTCTTCCTAAGGAAGGAGGATTAATCTAGGTGGATATCAATGGCCACTCATCTCTTCCAACTGGCTCAAAACACTTTTCTGACAATTTTGGCAATTTACTATTTTTAGCAGTTTTAACTTCTCGGGCCATTTTAAGGGCCTAAATGAAGGTTTTTCGGGATTGAGATTCTCAATGATATCCAAAGGCATTATTGAGCCCCCAAAATGAATCTCCTAGAAGATACCTTTCCAACGGGCTATCATACACCTAAAACGGAGATCGTATGCAAAAGTTACGACCCCCGAAAGTTGATGTATTAACTTACCCAAATGGGGCCCACATGACTTTTGGCGCTTCATCTCCTAGGGTTAGGTTTTTGGATGTCTAGGGTTTTTGGAATTCATGTTTATTGTAAAAAGGCCTTAAGAGCCTCATTGTAATGATCTTCTTGCGAATGAGTGCAGCCGTCACATCTCTTCTTAGAGATAAGCCGCCACCATTCCAACAAACTTATTTCCGCTGCATTTTACAGTTTTAGCTTATTTCCTTATTCAATAGAAAACTAGTTTTACTATATCTCTGTTATTTTGTGTTAAACACCTGTTAATAATCTGTAGTCATTTCATTCTGCTCATAAAATCTGGATCAGAGTGGGGGAACCAAGGGGACGAGAGGGGTGGGTGGGACCACTAAGAAGAAGGGTGTTAATTGACAGGTACCACTACGATCAAGGAGAAAAGGGGAATTCAATGGGTTAGGGGCCAAATAAGGGCACTGGAAGAGGGTATGGGTCCATGAAAAACATTATACTAAAAGTGATAAGTACCATGAGAATCGGGGAGAAGAGAGGAATCCCATTGGATAGGTCCCTAATAAGTGTGCCAGCGGGACCACTAAACTCTTTTTTCAACTCCCGCGGAGTTATACTCTGATATGAAGAATAGTGCAGTGTTGAGAGACCCAAATTATTAATAGGAAAAAATATGTAGTAATTTAGCAACCATAATGTGGGAGGTAAATTTGCATGGAAATAGATCTTTTCTTTTCTACATCTTTTTCCATCCCCAGGGTTAGGGTATGTAGGGTTTCTACAAACAAGGGTATGACCTATGTTATAGCTCTCTAATATACATGTGGGGTCCAACATTAGTACTCATCCCAATATCTTAGGGAACCAACTAAGGAGGCTAGACCATTCCCTTAGCCAAACTACCCGACTACCTAGGTACTAGAGAGTATATTCCTCAGTTTTTTTCTTGGTAGCACTATAGAAGTCATGAGACTCATTGGTTTATCTATTGAGGGTTTCAGGATATCCATGTTGATTTGTATACTGGTGTTTTATGATGTGCTACAACTCAAATGGGTACCAAAATGGGTTACAAGTGTGGCTAACAATGTGTGCTTAAGTACCACTTGTAGTTCCTGTGTGCATTCTTCCCCGACTATGGATTCATGCACCGAACGAAAAATCTCTATATATTTAAGACAACAGAAAATGACTCTACCTTGGAAACAAATAACCCACATTTTTTTTCCAAGGAACGTGCTCTTATACCACTTGTAAGGTGCCATATCTAAAATAATAGCTAAAAAAAAAATATTGCAGAGAATAACAATGAAACAATACCATAGATGAGACCACAAAACCAAAACAATACATTTATTGATAGGAAACAATGTTCACTTGCCTCTTCAAGGGGGAAAACCTCTAATAGAGAAATTCTTTATTACAATACTTCTCAAGAAAAAACTTCTCATACCCTCTACTCATATTTATACTAAGTTTATCTACCCAAAAGAACAATCTAGAGGAATACCCTTCTAGAAGAAGAAGCTTATATTAGGTCTTCTTACATTTTACTTGTTCTTCCTTATTGCTAGGCCTTATTAATATCGACCTTTATTACATGGAAATATATTATTCTACCTACATGAGGGGTTAGGGAGGTTAAGTCCCTAACACATTCTTTTCATTTAAGTTTTTTTCAGTTGGATTGAAAACTGCAGCATAGATGTTTTTTGAGTTGACAAACATGGTGGTTTGCACTGCAAATATATTAAATCCTCAATTTTTCTAAATACCTCTCAATATATTTGTTTGTGATATTGTTTTTCTATAGGTTACACAAAACCATTATCGATAAAATTACAGATGCATATAGAGTCAACTATGCACATTCCAAATATATATATTTTTAAATTAATGTTGTTTACTATTTTCAATATTTTTTTTCCTAACATATATCATAGTACTTAAATACATACCTCTTTTATTTCTTCTATAACTTTTTATGAGCTTAACCATTTTTAAAATAAGTTATATGTCATACTAGATCAAACTGAGATGTAAAAAAAAATAAAAAAAGTGTTTGGTAATCTTAATATCATTGTACTCTACACTAACCCAAGGCCTTGTAATTTGAAGGATATAATGAATTTCATAATTAAGAAAAAAAAATTAATCTTATAAATTTTGAAAAAATAACCCGCACCATAATAATGTGTTCTCTACAATTCTACAAAAACAATTTAAGGAAATTATGTTTTTAAGGTACTCAACACCTTCACTAGCGAAAACATATGCATTATATTTTTCTTGAAAAATATCATAGCAATGTTAGAAGATTTCACATAGTTATACAAAAATTCTATAAATGAAAATTATATTCAGAAAGTTAATTCAATTTCCTGCATTTCATGTTTTCACACCATATTCAAATTCATTGTAAAAGTACATTGAGTAATCCCTCCAAGTTAACATATTGTTGTTTTATCATGTTTTTATTTCCACTAATGCATCATGAAAGACCATCATTAGCTTGCACCCACCCCTATAATTAACACGATTGTTTTTATCCCCACTTTTAAAATAGGTACAATGAGGCTTTGTGTCAAGGGTTTAGGGAAGCCCAAGTGACTTCTAAATTGAAAATATTATGTATGCCACGGATGAGGATAATGCCTCCAATATTTAAGAATTTAGATTGGTAGCCTTTGAGGTCCATTTCTTTCCCATTTGTGAGACACTTAACCCCAAACTCTGTCTTCCATAGAAAAACACCATAATTTGTAGAAATGTTTAGAACAATGTCCATGTCATTCGAGGATTCCTAAAGTCATTTAAAGTAGGAATTCGAGTTCTTCACGGGAATCATATTATTTTCTTTAGTTTATGAATTAGAATTTTCCTCCATAACCATTTATGATAGAGATTAGGTAGGTTCAAAAGGTGCTCTTGCTTTAAATATGTGTAGTACCTTTCTTTACTTTTAATTATATATATATATATATATATATTCTTAAGAAGTTGTAAGCAATCATTAAAAGCATCTGTATTTCCTATCAATTTTACACTCATTGTCATATCAAGGGTTAGTTGTTCTACTTTTGTTTTTACATAAGAACTCAATAGACAAGTTGTTAATGGAAGTAGAAAGAGTTGTCTTAAAATTATGATAAAGGTCTTCAATGTTGTTCTTGCATTAATTCACTCTTTAAATCCTTTAAGAAAGATCATCTTTATTTTCTCCAAAAGCATGTTCCTTTTATCATCAATATTTTCTTCAATGGGGATTTTGTGCATGGAAAATTTTATACTTAGAGTTAAAGGTATATGATTAGATTTAATCTCACGGTCATTTAAAAGGTTAAAAATTACTATTTGGTTTTATAAGGGAATATTTGATATGATATAATCCAAGAAACTATTTACCAACCCATTTTTACAAGTCATCATATTAAATTTCAACCAGTTCATCATGTCATTACAAATTATGAGGTCTTGACAACTACATATCTTGACTACCAAATAAATTCTCAATCAAGTATTCAAAGTTTCTTTTGTATTTATGAGCTAAAACAAGGACTTCATCTAGCCATAAAGGATTAATTTTGGAATGATTTCTTTAAAGAATAACTTGGTTAGTTACATTTATAGTATTAAAATCTTATCTATATCATTTTTCATATATATATATATATATATATATATATATATATATATATATATATATATATATATATATATATATTCATTCTAGTTTGTCTGTGTGACTAGCATGTGGCTTGAGAAACCGTGACTCATGGGCATCTAAGCCATCAAAATCACCCGTGGATTGCACCCGGCCTGAGCCATACCAACCCTTAACATGGATGGATTTTTTTTCCCGCATTGACTTAACATCACAGAGTTCCTTAACAACCCTCGGGGACCTTATAGAAAGTATAATTAATAGGCACAAAATAACATATTATAATCTTCTTAGGATTAATTTATGAGATCTCTATCCAAATGTATGGGTCTATCTTGTGAAGTTGAATGTGAGAAGAGATGTCATTTTTTATGTAACAAGCTATGCCTCCATTCCCTCTCTGCGGTAGGATTTCTTGTTCCATAGTGACCAGAAGAAAAAATGTTCTATGTTAGGGTCTTTACACCCTTCAGGTTCCCACATTTGAACTAAAAAAGTAATATCGATTTCACTCATGATCCAACTTAACATAAGACACTTGTTTCATGGAAATCCACAAAAATTCCAAGAGATGATCTAGAGTGTGTCAAATTCCTATTTATTACTACCATTTTGGTCTCTATCCATAATAATAGTTTTTCAATTTCTAATTATTGCTCATTTTTCTTTTTGCCTTTTTTTACCTTTTTGAACTTTCTTCCTAGCAAAATACTTTTATTAATATATCAAAGGAATTAGGGTAAAAAGAAGTATTTTATTCATTTTAATAAAAAATGAATAATCACTTACCTAAAATTATATATTTATTTATAAATATAATTTATATCATCTTACTTCTAAAAGTTAAATAACATAACTTCATTTACAATATTTAACTTTCATGACAAAAAAAAATCCCCATAATAAATTACATAATCTAGCACATATATTAAGTGAGAAAAAAAAAACATAACTTAGTATTTAACTTCCATGACAAAAATCCCCCTAATAAGTTACATAATCTAACACCTATATTAAGTGAGAGAATAGCTTTGGAGTGCTCATGAAAAAGTTGATGCAACAAGTTGTGGGGGATATTCAATCTCATTGGAGATTGGGACCCATTTTCATATGAAGTCCGCATAAGGGAAGGGAATAAAGTTTATAGTTTTTGAATACTTTGTTCATGATACCTTCGTGATTGTCTTGTACCATGTGGTTTACCTATGTTTTTCCATGTAAAGTTTTTCTCCGTGCTAAAGCCAAAACTTCATAATTTTGGTTAAAAATGTGTATGCATTTTAAATTATTTGGTTAATGGTTAATAATGTGTATGTAATTTAAATCATTATCCAAATTATTTATTTATTCTAAATTTTTTTAAAAATTAAATGATTATGTTTTCAATATTTATTCTATTTTTATTTATTCTAAAAAAAACCCTTAACATTTACTTTATCTTTATTTATTCTAAATTGTTCTTAAAAATTAAATGATTATACCCTCAATATCTACTATATCTTTATGATTTATGAATCATTGTAAATCTACTATATCTTTATGAATCATTGTAAATTATTATAACCCACTATCTACTATATCTTTATGATTATACCCTCAATATCTACTATATCTTTATGAGTCATTGTAAATGATTATACCACCAATATCTACTATATCTTTAAGAGCAATTGTCTCTCTTTCACCTCCCAAACTTCTTGTAGGTCTGTAAGGAGACTTGATCTTCAAGTTCGCTTACAATGTCTCTACATATTCACTAGATTTTAAGAGCGAGCTTATTTGTTCTTTTATCTTGCGCTCATTAAATTTGATTCAGAGACGATACTTTCTCCACGAGAGGATCAATGCTATGTTGTAAATATGGTATTTAGCTGCACTAATATGTCGAAAAGATACCTGAGTGTCTATCTAGCTGCCAATGAGATTCAACAACCACTGTTTTGCGTTGTTCCATGCGTTAGAACCATAGTTCAGCAAACAAATTTAATTTTCATTTTATATAAACATGTGGTATCGTATGAAAGCGATACAATTTTGGAACGCATGTGATGTCCTTCAATCGTTTTTGACAATATTGTATGAAATAATAAATTTTATCCCAACAAATATAATTTTAATTTCACAAAAACATGCGGTGTCGTAGAAAAGGGATTCAATTTTGGAACGCATGTGATGTCCTGCAAACATTTTTGACAACAT
>ML779735.1:297736-348666 GCA_009831015.1 Picea engelmannii
ATATATATATATTTGCATTGCGACAACCGTAAATGTTTATGACAATGGGAAATTATATTGGGAGTTGGTCATCACAATGTAACGTTGGACAATGCTCGTGACATTGGGAAATGGTCGTCACATTGCAACGTTGGGAAATGTTCATCACAATGCGACGTAGGGAAATGTTCACCATAATGCAATGTTAGTCACATTGCAATGGAAATGTTCAAAATAATGCAATGGAAATGTTAGTCTCAATGAGATGTATGGAATAATCTTTTACTTTTTAGACAATGATTTATATTTTTCTTAAGGACATTGATAACAAAAGCGAAATGTTCGTCACATTGTGACGATGAGAAACGTTCGTCACAATGCGACATAGGGAAATGGTCGTCACATTGCGACATTGGGAAATGTTCGTCATAATGCAATGTAGGGAAATGTTCATCATAATGGAATGTTTGTCACAATGCAATGGAAATGTTAGTCACAATGAGATGTATGGAATCGTGTTTTACTTTTTAGACAATGATTTATATTTTTTGTAAGAACATTGATAACAAAAAAGAAATGTTCATCACATTGTGACGATGGGAAATGTTCATCACAATGCAACATAGGGAAATGGTCGTCACATTGCGACATTAGGAAATGTTTGTCATAAAGCGACGTAGGGAAATGTTCATCATAATGCAATGTTTGGAAACACTTGACACAATGTAGAATCATATTTTACTTTTGCGACATTAGGAAAATAGTCGTTAGAATGTGGCGTCAACAATTTTTTACATTGCGATGTACATAAATACTTAAATAATTAATGCTTTTTACATTGCGACGTACATAAATGTTCATCGCATCGTGACATTGGGAAATGTTCATCAGAGTGCGACGTTTGGAAATGTTAGTCACAATGTGATGTATGGAATCATGTTTTACTTTTTAGACAATGATTTATATTTTTCCTAAGGACATTGATAATAAAAGAGAAATTTTTGTGAGATTGTGACGATGGGAAACGTTCGTCGCAATGCGACATTGGAAAATTGTCATCACATAGCGAAGTTGGGAAACGTTCATCACAATGCGACGCAGGAAAATGTTCATCATAATTCAATGTTAATCACAATGCAATGGAAATGTTCATCATAATGCAATGGGAATGTTAGTCACAATGAGATGTATAGAATCATGTTTTACTTTTTAGACAATGATTTATATTTTTCCTAAGGACATTTATAACAAAGGGGAAATGTTCGTCACATTGTGACGATGGGAAACATTCATCAGAATGCGATATTGGGAAATGGTCGTCACATTGTGACATTGGTAAATATTCATCACAATGCAACGTAGGGAAATGTTCACCATAATGCAATGTTTGGAAACACTTGACACAGTGTAGAATCATCTTTTACTTTTGTGACGTTGGAAAAATGGTCGTTATAATATGGCGTCAATAATGTTTTGTCACATTGCGACGTTCAAAAAAGTTCGTCACACGGTGACATTGGGAAATGTTTGTCATAGTGCGATGTTGTGAAATTATTAATACATTATGTTAACCTCATAAAATTATTAATATGTCGATTAGTAATGCTAGAAACAACCACTTTTAAGTAAAAAGTGGTTGATATACGCTGTAATTTTGCATATCTCAAAAAGGTGGAAAATGGCGCCATTACATAACCAATAATATTAATACAATTAGTAAAGTGGTTACATAACATGGTTAACACATTATGTGGCATAGTAATGTTGCTATGTTCGTCACATTTCAACATTACTTTGTTCGTCACATTTAAATATTACTATGCTCGTCACGTTGCAATGTTGTGATAACTTTTTATTATGGTCAACATTTCAATATTAATATGTTCATGAAGAGAAATATATTTTTTGTTTGAAGTTGGTCTTGTTGTTTACATTGAAGAGTGTGTCACATAGCCACATTTAGAGAGCAATAATTTTATGAGGTTGACATTGATATTTGTGACATAGAAGAAGATCACATTGAATTAAGAAGTAAAAATGCGAGAGATTAAGTTTCACTTTCATAAATTATGAAGTAAACATTAAAATTAAGGCATATTGTGACATATTAAATGTAATAAGATGAATAACTTGAATGAATCGAGCCATATTGACAATTATTGGGTTGACTTTCCATTTAAGAATAAACTATTCATAAAAATTTAATATTGTTTAAGAATAAAATATTTGTCAAACCGATATAACATTAATTGTATTCAAACATTATAATTCATGGTGTTTATTGTTGCCATGAAGATTTAAATGCAATGATGTTTATTGATTGTATAATAAAGATTTAAATTCACTATTTCCTAGAGAATTATATTTATTGTTTAGTCAATATTAACATTATATTCATGTAATATTATTAAAGTTAATGTCACATTGTTAACATAATTAACATTAATATTAACATTATTAAAATTATATTTATGTAACATTATTGTAATATTAATGTGTCATTAATGTAACTTTATTAATTAAGTGGGTACTTGCATGAAATTAATATCATTAATTATAAAACTAATGTTATATAGTTATTGGAAACATAATTAGAACCCAATATGGTAAAAATAGTAAAACCTATTATTACTATTTTATTCTATATTTATTTATTACTTTGGATAAATAGTAAAACTTAGGATTAATATATTATTCTATATTTATTTACTACTTTGTATAAATAGTAAAACCTAGTATTACTATGTTATTCTATATTTATTTTTTACTTCTTTGCTACTGTATTATTCTATATTTATTTATGACTTTATTGCTAGATTACTATATTTATTCATTGTTATTAACTTGTTATTGCTATATTATTCTATATTTATTTATTATTTTATTGGTAAATTTTTATATTTATTCATTACTATTAATGGGTTTTTACATTAATAGTATATTATCACATTATAAAATTAATACATTAATAATATAACATTATTTGTTTACATTGATGATGATGATGATTAAAGTCCACTAAGACCTAATTGGTCTATCGTACCTTAAGAGGGTAAGTACTTACTTGTGATTATTTAGAATTTAGAATTAATATTACATTAGTTTTAAACATTAATAATATATTACATTTAAGCATTAACAATATTACTTTACTTTTAAGATTATTAATAATATTATTTTGAAGATTAAGATTATTAATATATGATGATTAAATATTAATGTTAATAAATGATCAAGGTTAATATTTAGGAATATTATTTACTTTTAAGATTATTAATAATATTATTTTGAAAATTAGGATTATTAATATATGATGATTAAATATTAATGTTAATAAATGGTCTAGGTTAGTATTTAGAGCTAGGGTTAGGTTTTAGTTTAGAATTCAAATTTATGAGAAAAGAAGTGTAACTAATAATGTAAAAATAAACCATACAAACAATGCATAAAGAAATTGATATTATTGATAATAACTCAAGAAGAATAATTCAACTTTGCATGCATTTTATTTAATTATTATGGTGCAATTTTTAACCCTTACCTTCCTACTCTAACTTGTTTCACTTATTTATTTCAACTTTCCAATATAATTATTAATAATAATGTACATGTACAAAGAAATACAATACACACATACATTACATATTATTTAAATTTTATAAATAAATTTATATTGTGTGATAATTAATAATAAAATTATAGTAAAAAGAATATAAATTAATACATGATTAAAATGATTATATTAAAATTAAAATTATATTAAAATTAGGATTTGAAAATAAGTAATATATAATTAAAATAATTAAAACTATATTAGTAAATTTTGAAAATAATTAATACATTATTAAAACGATTATATTAAAATTAAAATTAAAATTTGAAAATAATTAATATATAATTAAAATAATTAAGATTATATTAAATTTAAGATTTGTATCAATTTAATGAGCGAATTTTATAATGCTAAATTAAATGACCGGACTATCTTCGCCCTTTCTCATGCAAAATGTACAGCAGATATAAATTGCCTAAATTGACTGTAGGCGTTGATCAGCCACAATTATGTGGCTCTGTTAATAATAACGTCAAAGGCGTACAATGATTTTTGCATCGAGGCAAGGTACCTTAGAGTTTCAATTTTGAACATTCTCATGGAATGGATCAAATATAGATGGAACGGTTATATAGTGAATATTAGTCCGAGTTGTAATTGATAATTTAAATTCGGGCAATCACTAAACATTAAATTGTAAATAATTTAATTCGGGCAATCACTAAACACATTCTGAACGCTGTAAACATTACATTGCATTCATTGATTTGAGTATTTTCAGAAGTTTAAATTTAATGATTGATCGATACTCAAATCATTAAAATATTTAAATTGATATATATTCATTGATTTGAGTATAAGAATTTAAATTGATACATGATTAAATTGTAAAAAACGTGTTTAGTGATTGCCCGAATAGGTAAAAATACGAAGGTTTCAGATGACGAGGTGTAGTGTCAACATTTCAATTATTTAAATATATTTGTTTTTGTTGTTAGTCAGTGGGTGCTGTGTCCGCAATGTGAAGCCTCCCACTATCCGCGTAGTGTGCTTCTGAGTGAATTCTCCTGATTTTTTCCTGAGGCAATCAGGAGTGAATTCTGAGTGAATTCTCCTAATTTTTTTACTGAGAAGGAGATGAATGCGCTGGGCTAAATTAAGAACTGAAGGCTGGGTAAGGAGACATTAAAACGTTGTGCCTGGCCTCCTTCAATCACTCTTGCATTGTGTAACTCACACTTGTTGAGTAAGAGAAATCCGTTCATTTTCCTTCTAAGGAAAGTGGTGGAACTGAATCTGAATCCGTTGCGGCTACAAGTCGAGTACGCGCGGGATGTGACCCTTAGGAGTTTATTGTGGGCGAAATCTGATGTCCCTGGCTATCACAATTTGTTGTGTGAAAAAAAAGGAAGTTAGTTGATAGTCTTCTTATAATGTTATCGCATCTTCTATGTGCAATCAGACTTGTTAGAATTAAATTATATATAATGCCGCTCCAACCAAAGTATCCAGTGTTCCACTATCCGCGTAGCCATTTCAATTAACCAGGCGATTCAATTAACAGTTTCATCTTCAACTCTGGCGGGCAAAGAGCGTTTATGTCTTTCCAATACCCTAATTTTGTTATTGTATTGTTTATATGGCAGAACACATTTAAAAAGGGGCGAGATCTATTATTAAATACGCATTAAAATTAAAAACACATCGCACATCAATTTCAGAGAAAATACATATCAACCTACCTCAATCTATCTGCAGTCCTTGCCAGCGACCTCTTTTGTCCTTTACTGATGCAGTAGAAATCATATAAATCTGAACATAGAATAAGAATAAAAAGACCTTACTTATTTAAATGCATATAAATCTGAAGGCGCATCTGGTATTAGCTGGTAAATGTAAATGCAGTAAGCATATCAATTCATAGAAAACAGATATTAATATACCTCAATGTGTTTGTAGCGAAAATTCCCAATCAACCTTCCATTTCTTTTCTTGATGTAAAATAATTGTGTTAGGAATTAACAATTGTCTCCTCTCTCGATATGTAATAAGATATACAGAAACAAATTGTCACCGTGATCCCACTTTTCTTCTTGTCACTTCATGGAAATCTCTGGATGCCTTTTGAAACGTTACTACAGGTAAACAGAATAGACAGGCTAATCCACTCCTCTCCCTGGCTCTCGTGGCATAGTGAAAGGGCAGATACATCTCGTGGCATAGTGAAACACTCCACTCCTCTCCCTCGCATATTGAAAGGGTTATGAAAAGCGTGGATACAAAAATGTATCAGGGTAACAACACATGCACTTAGAATTTATGAAACCTTAATGTGGGTAATCCACTCCTCTCCCTCACATATTGAAAGGGCTGGGAAAACTGAAATGGCTTCTCTCCATGCGGCATGTTAAAGTTTCATAAAATGTAAAAAATAATGAAAATGTAATTACTGTTAACAACACATGACGGATACATAAATGTAAATCTGAAATGGTTACTCTCCAAAAAGCGGATACATAAATGTTTCCTCACAGCTCATTGGTAAAATTGAAATGGCTGCTCTCCACTTCTTGTACGCGCCATGCTAAAGTTTCATATAATGACACACGACATCATCAATGTAAAAAAGCAATGTAAATGTAATTTCTGTTAATAATAGATGTTAATAATAGATGGCGAATAAAACTAAAACATGTAAATGTAAATGTTAAAATTAAAGTAATCTTTTTTGGATTTGTTAAATTATGGTATGTGGCAATTGATAAGTTGATCTAGTAAATTTTTAATCATGTTTTGTAAAAGTGAAAAAGTAAACATGCTAAATTGATGAGTTGATAAATGCAAGAGAGTTAATTAGGCAAATCCCATTCATCCATTTAAATGTAAGACTAAAAATATGCTAGCATCTTGAATTCCTGATCATCAAATTAAATATTGTAATTAAAAAGATGATTAATCGCTAATTCCAATAAAGAGACCTATTAACTTAATAAATATATAAAAAAATATATATATGAATTTTTTTTTTCAATATACTAAATATACATCTATTAAACTATAACTATAGTATAATGTTATATTTTATATAAATTAAAACATTTATTATATTTATATAAGTTAAATTTTAAATAAATTCATATAAATTAACCATATACTAAATATACATCTATTAAACTATAATTATAGTATAAGGTTAAATTTTATATAAATTAAAACATTTGTTATATTTATATAAGTTAAATTTTAAATAAATTCATATAAATTCTTATAAATTAATTTTTAATATTATAATATTATTATAATATTACTATAATATAATATAACATTACTATAAGTAAAAATAATATAAATTTTAATATAATATAATATGATTATATTATTTAAATAATATAAATTTTAATATAATATAATATGATTATATTATTTTCATTTATGTTAATGTTATATGAATATGAACATTTTATTATATAAGTTAATATAAGCATTAATGTAACTTATAACATAATATAATATAATAGTATAATAATATAATATGAATTTGAATATATTATGTTATATTATATTTAATTATATTAAATATATATTACATTAATATTAATGTTTTAGTGTAATTCTATATTATATTAACTTAGTGTTTGTAATTTTGTATTAATTTAAATAAATATAATATAATATGTGTTTTAGCTACTATAAAATTTTATTATTAATCAATATATTAATATTAATATTAATGTTGTAGTAAAATATTAATATATTTTATTAATGATGTTATCTTTTACAAAGAAAATGAATTTATATTAAGTCAACATAGCTTTCATCTAAGATAGCACTTTATTACATTAGGTTAATTCAATAGTAATTTTTGGTTGTTGAGGCTCAACAACCCTAATTAAAAACTGGCTAACCTAGTTTGTAAATTGTGCAAAAAAAAACTACATTCCAAGATTTCTTACATGAATATATATTCTTACGAATTTATTGCATAACAATAGATAAAAACACTATATGATTATGCTGGGATATACTTCTTGTCACGCTCGGTTGAGTTATTAAAGGAGATTTTTCTACTGTCCAAACTTCTTTTGCATTGGTTGGAGTCTTGTCGATTTCAGCTTCTTCTAATTTTTCTTGGTCGGATGGTTATGTGTTTTCTTTTTCGAGTGCCACTTCTTTAGCTAGATATTCCTAACTTGTTAATGGTTGTATACATAATTGAATATTGTGCCTTTATCTGAATCAAGAGATATGATTCCTCTATCATTGATTCCTATGGAACCAAACCTTTTTCTTTTGATTCCTAATACAAATATGGGGGAATAACAATTTCTTATTTTATTAATTCCTATGGTTCCACATCTTACTTATTATAATGGATTCCCTTATTTTGTTTCTCGTCCATGGGTGGATCTGAATCATTTGTGTTATCCTTGTAAATCACTCGGTGTCATGGATTGGCACCAACCCACCAATTTGAATTATGTTGATGCTTCCTAGCTTTCCTTGGCATTTTCAAGAAATGGGATACCAAATGTTTCATTTCAAAACAAACAATGCAACAAAAAGAAACATTTTTGTAATCGATCTTTTAGTCTAGGAATAGTTTTCACTTAAGATTATTTCACATGGAAACCCTTTGTTTAAGTCCATTTCAACACATATTTAGGCATATGTAGTGGAGATGGTATTTATTTGTTTCCTCACTGTCAAAGTTAAATTTACCAAGGGCATTTCTAATGTATCAGAGGGAATAAGAACCCTAGAGATGAAGAGGTAGGTTTGGAATTATATTCCAAACAGGGGTTGAGGAAAATGTATCTATCAAAGGATCAAAGGAGGGGGTCCAGGGCTTCATGTAAAGACCAAATTTCCCTCAAAAATAAGTTCCTTATTTTAATATCGAATCCATGTCTTCTTCAAGCTGGAACATTCCAATGAACAAACCCTTAGCATATAGGAAAATAAAGGATTCATCTTTTATCTTTGAAACCCATAACACAAAGATCCAGTTATGTAGATCAATAAGGCATGGACAAAGACCATTGAAATGAAAAAAAAGTGAATTTTTACTATAACAAGTTCTCGTAGAGACAACAATTTTACCTAAATATAGATAAATAGTTGGAGCCTCCTGTACCAAAATGAGAAAAGGAGCTAGAGGTGTTGATCACACACTTATACTGAGATGGGGGGGTGAATTAGTATAAGGCTATATTTTTATTTTTAACATTCATAAACCATAATGGTACAATGATATAAATATAACAATGAGAAGACACAATATTTAACGTGGAAACCCTTTTGGGAAAAAACCACAAAAAAAATATTTTTATGAATTTGTAGGCACCAACCTACGATTACAAATGTTTGTAGGCACCAACCTACTAGAGACACGAATCCCCATTGTTTTTTGTACACACTGAACTATAGGAGACACCGATCCCCTCTATTGTTTGTAGGAACCGACATAGAGGAGACACCAATCCCCTTTGTTGTTTATAGGAACCAACCTACAAGAGACACCAATCCCATATATTGTCTATATGAACCAACCTAAAGAAGACACCAATCCCCTTTGTTGTTTCCAGATCACTCCCTTTTCTTTCGTCAAATATGCAATGTTCTATCTCCTTTTTCTTTCACGAGATCACTCACTCCTTTTTTTCTTTCACCAAATCTGCAATGTGCTCGGTAATTTTTCTTTCACTAGATCTACTTTGCGCTTGCTACTTTTGATTTTTCTCGACCTTCACCACATATTTTTTATTCTTCTTCTACTTCTTCCTTAGATATTCCTTTACAAGTTTTTCTTGCAAGAACGCTAGATCAATTTGCTAGAATACCATATCCGATCTTCGCTAATATTTAATCACCATTCCTTGAATGTCATTCAATCATCACTCCTCAAATAGTAACCATAAGAATACTACATTTACAGTGAACACCGACACACACATTATTTCTCATAACCCTCTTCGCCATTTATACTCTACCATAATCTTTACATGAAAAGTCACTTTTATTTGAAAAGATAAGACATTTATTAAATAATATTAATTTTCCTCATTTTTTTTATTTTTAATTCACTTGTTAACATACCATGGATAAAATACCACGATGGTTTTTAAATACGTGTGAGAATACCATGTGAACTTTCAGTTTTACGATTTCTTAATCCATTTTCATGTTTACTCCACTTTTATGTAAAATCCACTTTCACTTTTACCTTTTTTTTATCCACTTTCATGTTTACTCCACATTTACATAAACTCCACTTCCACTTAACTTTTCCACTTTTATATTTATTAAAGTAACATTTATATTTGAATACTTACTTACCTTTTGAAATCAATGACAATATTGTATTCAATAATCTCCCCCTTTTCCATTGAAGGAAACCATGTACTCAAAAACACGTAATACTCCTGAAATAGAAAGAGTTATCCATTGTTTACAACTCTCCTCGTATCTATAATTCTCCTACTCCTATCCGCAACCCTCCCCCTATTTGTATTTCTCCTTATTTAACATCAACGAAAAATGTGTTTTCCCCTGAGTTGTGCTTATTTGTTGAGGAGATGAGAGGGAGATCATTCCCAGCTTCTGTTTGAGATATAAAAATGTTTCTCTAGGAAGGGGTTTGTTAAAAATATATGCAGCTTGTTCCTTGATGGAAATGTATTCCATATTGACACTTATTTCATATACCTATTCTCTTATGAAGTGATACTTGATGGGAATATGCTTCATCTTTGAGTGCATAATATCTAATTATTTGAAATATTGATTGCACTTATGTTGTCATGCATGATTGATATTGGTTGATCATATTCTACCTTGATATCCTGCAATGTTTTCTTCATCCATAGAACTTATGTTCAACATGTTGTTGCTGCAATATACTCAACTTCTATTTTTGATAGAGAGACCGAAGATTGTTTCTTAGTCAACCAAGGCACTAGACTATTTCCTAGAACAAATGCTCATTTACTTGTAATTTTTCTATCATCAACACTGCCTACCCAATCTTCATTTTTATTTGTTGGAGTAAAATATTCTCCTCTTGAGTAACATAAGTCGAAGTCCAAGGTGCCCTTTAGATATTTCAATATCCTTTTTACTGCTTGCACATGAGTTTCTTTTGGTGTAGTTTGAAATCATGTAACCAATCCTAATTCTTGCATAACATTTGACCTTAATATCATCACATATAGTAGGCTTCCAATCATTGACCTATATAATGTTTTTTTTTCTTCCAGAGATTCATCATTTTTTTCTCAATTTGCAACCTGTGACCATAGGTGTCCTAAGTGGTGTACAATATTTCATTCTTAATTTCTTCAACATTTCTTTAACATACTTGGTTTGTGAAATGAATATTCCTTTTTCATCTTGAGAAATTTGTAATCCAAGAAAGAATGATATTTCACCAACAATAGAGATCTCAAATTCCTTTTGCATTTCTATTGCAAACTCTTGGCACATTTATTTCATACTACCTACAAAAATAACGTCATCTACATAAAACACAAAAATCAATTAATTTTTTGATACTATCCTCATGTATATATTACTCTCAACAATTCCTATTTTGGGGCCTTTTCATTGTATATATTTATCAATTCTTGAATGTCATGCTTTAGAATCTTGTTTTATCCCATTAAGTGATTTCTTCAATTTTCACACATAATCCTTATTTTTTTATAATAATAATCATTTTGGTTGTTCAATGTATACTTAATCCTCTAAATTACCATTGAGAAAGGAAAACTTGACATCCATTTGATAGACATTGAATTTCTTCAAACATGAAAATGCCAAAAACATTCTGGTAGCTTCTAGTCTAGCAATTGAGGAAAATTTTTCTTTGAAATCAATACCTTAAACTTGAGAATAACCTTTACAAGCCAATATTGATGTTTTTTACATTACTTTCCCATATTCATTCATCTTGTTCCTAAAAACCCACTTGGTGCCAATCACATTTTTATCTTTTGGCATTGGAACAAGTGCCCATGTTTTATTCTTCTCAATTTGATTTATCTCTACTTACATAACATCCATCCAGTGCTCATCTTCGCACGCTTTAGTAAACTTATTAGGCTCTATTTTTAATAGCAAGGAGAAGTTTGCATATATTTTTTCACTATCTAGTCTTCTTCTTGTTTGAACTCTCATATCTTTATCACCAAGAATTAGATTTTTCGAATGATTCTTTCACACAAATATAGATGGTTTATTTGTCTATTTACATTCTATTTCTTGCTCTTCATTTTTTTCTCCTTCTTGTTTTTTATTCTTATTGGTATCATGGATCATATTCTTGAACATTTAATTGTGTTTTCATCTTCTGGTATGACCCATGTGGATATTGGTGGCCACCCACCTATTCCAATTGTCTTCTCTTCTCTGTTTTTATTTCAACAGGTTCTTTTTTACTTCTTTTTAATTGTGGGTTACACACTTATAGGGATTTCTAAATCTCTACACATATTCCAGGTTGATACTACTGGCCTCTAACCCAATCTAATTGGATTATTTTGTATTTTTTCATGTCAACACATCTTGTGGTACTTCAAGGGCCGTTTTGGATCCCTGAACAATGTTTTTTTTTTGTCTCACCACTATAAAACTACAGATAGAGTTAGATTTTAACAACGTAATGTGTAGCTCTCTAAAATACCTTTCAAACGGGCTATCAAACAAAGGTCATATGGAAAATTTATGACCCCGAGAAATTGAGGTACCAGCTTAGCCATAGGGGCCCACATGACTTTTGGTGTTTCACCTCCTAGGGTTAGGTTTTTGGATGTCTAAGTTTTTGGAGTTCATTATTAATATAAAATAGGCCCCTAGATCCTCATTGTAATCATTCTACTCAGACATATGTGTGTAGCAGCCAAATCTCTTCTCAGAGACAACTACCATCATTCAAGCATTTGCTTCAGTTATGAAGTTCTATAGTTTCACCCTATTTCGTTTGCTCAATTGAAGATATTTTTCACTGGATATTTTTGTTATTCTTCATATCTCTGTGTTTATTGTATTCAGTTTGTTAATCAATTCGTTCCACTCCTAAATATGGATCAGTGGTATCAGAGCAGTTTGCTCTTGATTTATTTTTCTTCGTGCATGTCTCCGATAAGATCTGGGTAAAATAAGTTGGGACTCGAACCAATCGATTCGTTGCAATATTAGCCATGCCCATCCCGACAAGAACCCATGGGAGAAGAAAATAAATATGATGGAGAAGGATATCCCTTTAAAATGTCGCTCGAGGAAGCCCTTGTGAGAAAAAGGAACGAAATGATGGACAAGTTTGCGCAGATCCTTCGGCATTTTCCCACAGGAGAATCCTCTTCATCAAGAGGCCATGCAACCCACTTTAAGGTACATGCAAATTTTGATATTCCATTATTTTAAGGAATTAAATTTTAATAAATGGTTGAATATGCTCGAAGGGTAGTTTTTAGTCCAAAATTTTTTCGATACGGAAAGGATTACTTTTGCACTCCTTAAGGTAATCTCCCATGTTAAAGATTGGTGAGAAACTTACTCTGAGTAAAGGGCCATAGAGGAATCTAGAATATTTGCAGTTTCCCCTACATGGGATTCCTTCGGGGATGCCATTAAATAACAATACTACCCTGTTGGAAGCTATGAGGACCAGTACACCAGATGGACCACCCTGCGTCAATAAAGGGACTAGATAGTACCATATTT
Source organism: Picea engelmannii (assembly GCA_009831015.1). Lineage (NCBI taxonomy): Eukaryota > Viridiplantae > Streptophyta > Pinopsida > Pinales > Pinaceae > Picea > Picea engelmannii. The sequence goes on from ML779735.1 coordinate 310,989, forward strand.
CACCAATATTTTCCATACCGTGCACACCAAATTTGGTATCAAATAATCTGAGCGACATGTGGTGCTTAAATATGATGGTTGTTTGCATAGTTACATTCAAACATAAATGGATTTTATGGACATCACCTCATTGGGTACGTCTTATAGATACACTGTCAAGATTGAGAAGAAATTTAACAAGAAGAGGTGAGAGTTTGGATCTGCAAAATCCTCATAGCCGAAGAAGGGAAAAGGTGGTCCCAAACCAAACAAAAAGGGATAGAGAAAATATGGTCACTTTTAGGACAACCAGTCCAAGCTACAACACAAGAAGGGCAATGAGAGGATGAAGAAGGACACAGTAAAATGGCGCGAGTACCATAAAATACCTTGGCACAGCACTAAAGAATGTCGCTCCAAGATGAAGGCTTTTGATTCGAAGGCCAATTCTGATTTTGAATCAAATCCCGAAGGAGGGAAGAAGAATATTGACGTCGAACCCAGTGCCACTATCGCTACCACCAAAGTCCATCCAAACAAACTAGAAGAACTGGAGGAAGGGGAATGCCTCTTTCACTCATAGATGTGGGTAAAGGGGGCTCTGCTTCTTTTCATTATCAAAAGGGACAGCCAGAAGAATATGATTTTAGCATAGGTCATCAAGTAGCTAGATCTTCCAGTGACACCATAACCATGACATCAAGCCTTTCAAAGATGAGCTATTGTGTGATATTTCTACCCTTGATGTTTTTGATGTTATTTTAGGATAACCATATTTATGGAAGCGTCATGCTTTGTATGATTCTAGAACCCACAGTGTTATTATTACTTTGGGTAGACAATTGTACAGGATACCAGAGGTAGCACGACTTACCACTATTTCTTTAATCTCTGTTAAGAAATGCAGTAAGTTCATTTCACAGACCAGGAAGTTCATCTTCTTTGTGATTCGTGCTCACATTAAGAAGAATGTTTCTAGAACATTCATGGCGTCTACACAGAGCCTCTCTTTGCAGCAAAAGCAAGTGGGCGAGATCATGGAAGAATACAAAGACATCTTCTCCTCACCCACCAGGGTACCGACGCACTGCCAAGTCAGGCATCGAATTGACCTGACCCCTGGTGCACCTATACATAATGGACCATTTTATCATCAACTGCTGATAAAAAATGATGAAATCAGGCATCGGATCTAAGGCTTCTAAACCCCTCTTCCTAATACCTAGAATTATTGGGAATCCATATCAATGGATTACATGTCTGGCCTTCTGTCCACTAAGTAAGGAAATGACTGTGTATTTGTGGTTGTTGATTAGTTTTTTAAGATGGCCATCCTCAGAGCCCGCAAGAAGAATATCACAACTGCAATTACTGTTGAGCTCTTCTTCGAATGAGTGTGGGTCCATTTTTGGATACCACAGACCATCATCTCCGACCGGGACATCATGGTCCTCAACACATTTTGTTCGAGTCTCTAGTCAGTATTGGACACCAAGCTCACTAAATCCACTTCTTTCCACCCACAAGCAAATGACCAAAGAAAGGTCGTAAATCATATGATTGTGCACATCCTACACATGTACAATTCTAAGCATCCATGTACATGGGATGAGAGTGTCCCTTATGTTTATCATAGTTACAACAGGTCTCTCCCTAGATCCACTGACCATAGACCATTTCATGTGGGGCTAGGATTCCAGCCCTTGGGTTCCATTGATGTTGCACTACCTCTTGCCACCACATAGACTGAATCTTCCCATGTTCATTTTGAGACCGAAAAATCCACCAGATTCATTAAGAATATTCAACACATCTACCAATAGGTCCAGGAGATTTTGTAGAAATCCAATGCTAAGTAGAAACAATGCCATGATCAACATAAGGTACCGGACCAATTTTAGGTTGGATACAAAGTATGGTCACATTTGCAAAAGGAGCATCTCACAGGGCCCCATCGAAAGCTCTTCCCACTTCACTATGGGCCTTACACTATCACCAAGGTTGTGGGTAGCAATTATTTTGAGCTCAACACTCCACCCTTCCTTGGCCTGCACCCATTGTTCAATGTGGAGCTCCTTCTACTATATTTTCCACCATTATTTGACACATCAAATATTGAAAAATAATTGACACCAACATAGTTGAACCTTGACTGCATGGAACAAGCATCCACTGATCAGATCGTGGACACATAGGTCAAGGACACCCGTGAACAAAGGATACAGCTTTATCGGGTTGTCAAGGCAGGGAAGCTCCTACACCAAGGAAAGTGGCTCACCCGAGGCCAAATCCAGTAGAAGTTTCCTCACCTAATGGGGGAACTTAACGCAATGGAGACCATTTCTTCCTAAGGGGGGAGGATTAATCTAGGTGGATATTGGTGGCCACCCACCTATTCCAACTGGATTCTCTTGTCCATTTTTAGTTCATCACGATCTTCTGTACTTCTTTGTAATTATGGGTTCTACACTTCTTGGGATGTTTGAATCCCTACACATCTTCCAGGTGGATACTGGTGGCCTCTCACCTGATCCAATTGGATTATTTTGTATGTTTTCATTTGAACACATCTTGTTGTATTTCCACGGTCATTTTGGATCCCTAAAAAATGTTTTTTTGGTTCACCATTGTCCAATTGTAGACAAATTCAATGTTTAACAACGTAATTTGTATTTCTCTGAAAGACCTTTCCAAAGGGCTACCACATTCCTAAAATGGAGGTTGTAAGCCAAAGTTACGATCCCGGGAAGTTGAAGTACAAACTTATCCATAGGGGTCCACATGACTTTTGGTGTTTCACCTCCTAGGTTTAGGTTTTCAGATGTCTATGGTTTTGTAATTCATGAGTAACATCAAAAAGGCATATGGAGCCTCATTGCAATCTTTCTACTAAGATGGATGTGTGTAGCAGCCACATCTCTTCTCAGAGATAGCTATCGCCATTCGAGCAAGTGTTTCAGTTCTACAGTTTTACAGTTTCAACCTACTTAATTTATTCAATAGAAGATATTCTTCACTAGATATCTGTGGTGTTCTTCATATCTCTTTGTTCATTATATCCAGTCTGTTAATTAGTTTGTTCTTCTCCTAAATCCAGATCATGGTACCCTGCTTCATCAACTTTTACAATGGCACTTTCTATGATTTTGCGTGATACTGTATTGTAACATCTGTAATATTTTCTTCTTGACGAATAACAAATAAATATACCTGCATATGTTCTGGAATAAAATTTTCTCAAATCCTCATCATCTCTTTTTATGTATCACCTACTTCCAAAAAAAAATGAAGTATTTAATTGTTTTCTTCATACCTTTCAATAATTCATAAGGTATTTTTTATTGTTGACTCTGATTTTCCCTCTATTTAGAATGAAAATGGTAGTGTTGACCACTTCTCTCCAAAACTTGTTTGATAGGTTGGCTTCACTCAACATTGTTCTTTCCATATCTTGTATAGTTCGATTTTTACTTTCTACGAATCCATTCTCCTGCGGTGGTCATGAAAATGAGAAATGAGAAATAAGAAATTTTCTCTTGTCACTTGTCATGTGGCTTGAGAATCCACTATAAATGTACCATTCATTTCCTTTGTTTTGAGCATGAAGGGTTGTTTACAAAAACATAGATGCCTCCTTCTTTTTCATCTCTCATTCAATCTTCCTTTTCCAAACTCCTATGATTTATTTATTTTGTTTGAAAAGGTTATCCACATCCTTGTTTTTAGTATTATCTCATTGTTCTACAATTTTTTTTTTATCGGAATCCGATGACATAAATCTGCATGAAATCAATATTTTTTTTTATGTTTAAAATCCATTTTTGAATGAAACAAATGGAATCAGCATGCTGAAAAATACATGGGGCACTCGTATTATACAGAAATAATCACTCAAATTTGCATATATAACAATTTCTTGTCGTATTTCGAGAAAATGTCCTTGGAAAAAATCGCTAGAAAAGAGTCATTTCGTAGAATGTTTCGACTACAACCTTGTTTTGTCTAGGAGTTTCCACAAGGTTATTTCTAAAAAAATGTGCTTATATCCATTTTTTTTTCATTTATAGCATACAACATTGTAATCAAATAAAGGAGAAAATGAATTATAGTTTATGTTTGGGAATCCATAAGCATTCATGTCTTTGTTCCATACATGATTATTTCTTGTATGTGATCTATATTATATTTCTTGATGACCAAAATTATTACAGAAAAAACAATAGCCAAAGAAAGAATTTTTCTACCAGTTCATGTGAGGCTTCCTTGGTGGGAAAGATATTTTTAATATGTCCTTATTTTCATTAGGAGAAATGTTAACTTTCTATGCAACATTATTTTCTTGCTTCTTCTTGTCTTCATCACTGATGTAAATTTTCTTGTTGTCTAGAAATTGAGGAAAATGTTTCTTTGAAATCAATACCTTGAACTTGAGCATAACCTTTACAAACCAATGTTGATGTAGTTTACATTACTTTCCCATATTCATTCAACTTGTTCCTAAAAACCCACTTTGTGCCAATTACATTTTTATCTATCGACATTGGAACAAGTTCCCATGTTTCATTCTTCTCAATTTAATTTAGCTCTACTTAGATAACATCCATCTAATGCTCATCTTCACACGCTGTAGTAAAATTCTTAGGCTCTATTTTGGATAGCAAGGAGAAGTTTGCATATTTTTTTGCACTATATATTCTTCTTCTTGTTTGAACTCTCACATCTTTATCACCAAGAATTAGATTTTTTGAAAAATTCTTTCAGACAAATATAAATGGTTTCTTTGTCTATTGACATTCTATTTCTTGTTCTTCATTTTTTTATCCTTCTTGTTTTTTTTATATTCTTAGTATCCTGGCTCATCTTCTTAAACTTTAATGGTGTTCTCATCTTCTGGTATGATCCATGTGGATATTGGTGGCCACGCACCTATTCCAACTGGCCCCTCTTATTTGTTTTTAGTTCAACACATTCCTCTATACTTATTTGTAACTGTGGGTTACACACTTCTAGGGATTTATGAATTCTTATAGATATTCCAGGTTCATGCTGGTGGCCTCTCACCTAATCTAACTAGATTATTTTGTAACTTTTCATGTCACCACATCTTGTTGTACTTCCAGGGCTATTTTGGATCCATAAACAATGTTTTTTTGGCTTGCCACTATCAAACCAAATATGGTGTGAAATTTTTCCAACGTAATGTGTAGATCTCCGAAATACCTTTCCAATGATCTATCACACACCTAAAATGAAGGTCGTATGGAAACGTTATGACCCTGGAAAGTTGAGGTACCAACTTACCCATAGGGGCCCACATGACTTTTGGAATTTCACCTCCTAGGGTTAGGTTTTTGGATGTCTAACATTTTGGAATTCATGAGTAATGTAAAAAAGGCCCTTACAGCCTCATTGTAATCATTCTACTCAGATGGATGCACATAGAATCCAAATCTCTTTTCAAAGACAACTACCACCATTCGAGCAAGTGCTTCAATTATAATGTTCTATAGTTTCATCCTATTTCATTTATTCAATAGAAGATATTGTTCACTAGATATTTTTGTTGTTATTCATATCTCTATGTTTATTGTATTCAGTTTGTTAAACGGTTTGTTCCACTCCTAAATCTGGATCAGTGGTATCAGAGCGGTCTACTCTTGATTTATTTTTCTTCGTGCATATCCCCGACAAGATCTGGTTAAAAGAAGTTGGGACTCGAACCAATTGAGACGTTGCAAGATCACTCAAGAAGAGCCCGAAAAAACCCATGGGAGAAGAAAATAAATATTATGGAGAAGGATATCCCTTTAAAATTTCACTCAAGGAATCCCTTGCGTGACAAAGGAATGAAATGATGAGGAACTTTGCGTAGATCCTTCGACGCTTTACCACAAGAGAATCATGTTCATCAAGAGGCCATGCAACCACCTTTAAGGTACATGTAAATTTTTATATTCCATTATTTGAAGGACTTTTATATGTGAATGTTGTAGATAAATGGTTGAATCTGCTTGAAGAATATTTTTTACTCGAATTTTTTTTCGATAGGGAAAATATTACTATTGCACTCCTCAAGGCCATCCCCCATGTTAAGGGCAGGTGGGGCACTTACTCTGAGTAAATAGCCATAGAGGAATCTACAATATTTGTGGTTTTCCCTAAATGGGATTCCTTTGGGGATGCCATTAAATAACAATACTACCCTGTTGGAAGTTATAAGGACCAATACACCAGATGGACCAACCTGCATCAATAAAGGGACCAGAAAATATCAGATTTCACCAATATTTTACATACTGTGCACACCAAATTGGTTATAAAATACTCTGAGCGACATATGGGTCTGAAATACCATGATTTTTTTCATAGATACATTCAAACATAAATGGAATTTCTGGACATCACCTCATTGGGTACGTCTTATAGATACGCTATCAAGATCAAGAAGAAATTTAAGTAGAAGAGGTGAGAGTTTGTATCTGCAAACTCCTCATAGACAACAAAGGGAAAAGGTGGCCCCAACCCACACAACAAGAGATAGATAAAATATGGCCACTCTCAGGACAACTAGACCAAGCTAGAATACAAGAAGGGCAATGAGAGGATGAAGAAGGACATAGGAAAATGATGTGAGTACCATCAAATACCTTGTCACAACAATGAAGAATGTCACTCCAAGCTGAAGGATTACAAGTCAGAGGCCAATTCTGATTCTGAATAAAATCATGAAGGAGGATAACTAAATAAGGATGTTGAACCCAGTGCCACTGTCGCTACCACCAAATTTTGACCAAGCAAACTAGAATAACCAGAGGAAGGGGAATGAATCTTTCAATCATAGATGTGGGTAAAGGGGGCTATGATTCATTTCATTGTCAACAAAGACAGTCAAAAGAACCTGATTTTAGTAGAGGTCATCAAGCAACTAGACCTGCCAACGAAACCGCAACCGCAGCCCTACACCATCGGCTTGCTTCGCTAAGGAAGAGATCTTTGTGTCAGCCAACAATGTCATCTGCCCTATGACATCAAGCCTTTCAAAGATGAGGTATTGTTTGATATTTCTCCCATTGAAGTTTGTGATGTTATTTTAGGAAAACCATATTTATGGAAGTGTCATGCTTTGTATGATTCTAGTCCCCGTAGTGTTATTATTACTTTGGGTAGACAATTGTACAGGATCCCATAGGTACGCCACCTACCGCTATTTCTTTAATCTCTGCTAAGAAATGTAGTAAGGTCATTTCATAGACCAGTAAGTTCATATTCTTTGTGATTCCTGCTCAGATTAAGTAGAAGGTCACCACAACATCTGTGGCCTCTACACAGAGCCTCTCTTTGCAGCAGAAGCAAGTGGAAGGGATCATGGAAGAATACAAAGACATCTTCTCCTCACCCACCAGGGTACCGACGCACTTCCAAGTCAAGCATCCAATTGATCTGACCCCTGATGCAACTCTACATAATGGAACAATCTATCATCATTCGCTAATGGAAAATGACAAAAGCAGGCATCATATCTAAGGCTTCTACACCCCTCTTCCTAATCCTAAGAATCCTTGGGAATCCATCTCAATGGATTACATCTCTGGCCTTTTGTCTACCAAGAAAGGCAATGACTGTGTATTTGTGGTTGTTGATCTATTTTTGAAAATGTCCATCCTCAGAACTCGCAAGAAGAATATCAAAATTTTAGTTATTGTCAATCTCTTATTCAAATGAGTGTGGGTCCATTTTTGGATACCACAGACCATCATCTCTGACAAATCCATCATGTTCCTAAACACATTTTGGTTGCGTATCTCGTCATTGTTGGAAACCAAGCTCATTAAATCCACTGATTTCCACCCCCAAGAAGAGGATAAAACAGAGGTCATAAATCAAATGATTGTACACATCCTACACATGTACAACTCTAAGAATCCACGTACATGGGATGAGAGTGTCCCCTATGTTTAGCACATTTACAAAATGGCTCCCCATAGCTCCACCAACCATAGCCCATTTCAAGTGGGGTTGGGATTCTAGACCTTGGGTCCTATTGATGTTGCGGGATATACTTCTTGTCACGCTTGGTTGAGTTATTAAAGGAGATTTTTCTACTATCCAAACTTCTTTTGCATTGGTTGGAGTCTTGTCTATTTCAGCTTCTTCGAATTTTTCTTGATCAGATGGTTATGTGTTTTTTTTTTCGAGTGGCACTTCTTTAACTAGATCTTCCTAACTTGTTAATGGTTGTATTCTTAATTGAATATGTGTGCCTTTATCTGAATCAAGAGATATTCGGGAATAGATGATTCCTCTATCATTGATTCCTATGGAACCAAACCTTTTTCTTTTGATTCCTGATACAAATATGGGGGAATAACAATTTCTTCCTTTATTAATTCCTATGGTTCCACATCTTACTTATTAGAATGGATGCCCTTATTTTGTTTCTCATCCATGGGTGGATCCGAATCATTTGTATTATCCTTGTAAATCACTCGGTGTCATGGATTGGCACCAACCCACCAATTTGACTTATGTTGATGCTTCCTAGCTTTTCTTGGCATTTTCAAGAAATGGGATACCAAATGTTTCATTTCAAAAAAAGAATGCAACAAAAATAAACATGTTTGTAATCGATCATTTTAGTCTAGGAATAGTTTTCACTTCTTAAGATTATTTCACTTGGAAACCCTTTGTTGAAGTCCATTTCAACACATGTTTAGGCATATGTAGTTGATATGGTATTCATTTGTTTCCTCACTTGTAAAGTGAAATTTACCAAGGCCATTGCTAATGTATCAGAGGGAAGATGAACCCTAGAGATGAAGAGGTAGGTTTGGAATTCTATCCCAAACAGGGGCTAAGGAAAATGTATCTATCAAAGGATCAAAGGAGGGGGTCCAGGGATTCATGCAAAGACCATAATTCCCTCAAAAACAAGTTCGTTATTTTAATATCAAATCCATGTCTTCTTCAAGTTGGAACATTCCAATGAATAAACCCTTAGCATATGAGCAAATAAAGGATTCATCTTCTAACTTTGAAACCCATAACACAAAGATCCAGTGATGTAGATCAATAAGGCATGGACAATGACCATTGAAATGAAAAAAAAATGTAGTTTTACTATAACAAGTTCTCGTAGAGACAACAATTTTACCTAAATATAGATAAATAGTTGGAGCCTCCTGCACCAAAATGAGAAAAGGAGCTAGAGGTTTTGATCACACACTGATACTGATATGGGGGGGTGAATTAGTATAAGGCTATATTTTTATTTTTAACATTCATAAACCATAATGGTACAATGATATAAATATAACAACGAGAAGACACAATATTTAACGTGGAAACCCTTTTGGGAAAAAACCACAAAAAAAATATTTTTATGAATTTGTAGGCACCAACCTACTAGAGACACCAATCCCCATTATTTTTTGTACACACTGACCTATAGGAGGCACCGATCCCCTCTATTGTTTGTAGGAACCGACATAGAGGAGACACCAATCCCCTTTGTTGTTTATAGGCACCAACCTACAAGAGACAACAATCCCATATATTGTTTGTATGAACATACCTAAACAAGACACCAATCCCCTCTGTTGTTTCTAGATCACTCCCTTTTCTTTCATCAAATATGCAATGTTCTCTCTCCTTTTTCCTTCACGAGATCACTCACTCCTTTTTTTCTTTCACCAAATCTGCAATGTGCTCGGTAATTTTTCTTTCACTAGATCTACTTTGCGCTTGCTACTTCTGATTTTTCTTGACCTTCACCAGATATTTTTTATTCTTCCTCTACTTCTTCCTTAGATCTTCCTTTACAAGTTTTTCTTGCTAGAACGCCAGATCAATTTGCTATAACACCATATCCGATCTTCGCTAATATTTAATCACCATTCCTTGAATGTTATTCAATCGTCACTCCTCAAAGGGTAAGCATAAGAATACTACATTTACAGTAACACCCACACACACATTATTTATCATAACCCTCTTCGCCATTTATACTCTACCATAATATTTACATGAAAAGTCATGTTTATTTGAAAAGATAAGACTTTTATTAAATAATATTAATTTTCCTCATTTTTTTATTTTTAATTCACTTTTTAACATACCATGGATAAAATACCATGATGGTTTTTAAATACATGTGAAAATACCATGTGAACTTTCAGTTTTACCTTTTCTTAATCCATTTTCATGTTTACTCCATTTTTACGTAAAATCCACTTTCACTTTTACCTTTTTTATTATCCACTTTCATGTTTACTCCATATTTACGTAAACTCCACTTCCACTTAACTTTTCCACTTTTATATTTGAATACTTACTTGCCTTTTGAAATCAATGACAATATTTTATTCAATAATCTCCCCCTTTTCCATTGAAGGAAACCATGTACTCAAAGACACGTAATACTCCTGAAATAGAAAGAGTTATCCTTTGTTTACAACTCTCCCCGTATATGTAATTATCCTACTCCTATATGCAACCCTCCCCCTGTTTGTATTTCTCCTTATTTAACATCAATGAAAAATGTATTCTCCCCATGAGTTGTGCTTATTTGCTGAGGATATGAGAGGGATATCATTCCCAGCTTCTGTTTGAGATATAAAAATGTTTCTCTAGGAAGGGGTTTGTTAAAAATATCTACAACTTGTTCCTCAATGGAAATGTATTCCATATTGACACTTATTTCATATACCTATTCTCATATGAAGTGATACTTGATGGGAATATGCTTCATCTTTGAGTGCATAATAGAATTATTTGAAATATTGATTTCACTTATGTTGTCACAGATGATTGATATTGGTTGATCATATTCTACCTTGATATCCTTCAATGTTTGCTTCATCCATAGAACTTATGTTCAACATGTTTTTGTTGCAATATTCTCAGCTTCTATTTTTGATAGAGAGATCAAAGATTGTTTCTTAGTCAACCAAGGCACTAGACTATTTCCTAGAAAAAATTCTCCTTCACTTTTAATTTTTCTATCATCAACATTGCCTACCCAATCTTCATTTGTATACGTTGTTGGAGTAAAATATTATCCTCTTGAGTAACATAAGTCGAAGTCGAAGGTGCCCTTTAGATATTTCAATATCCTCTTTACTGCATGCACATGAGTTTCTTTCGATGTAGCTTGAAATCGTGTAACCAATTCTAATTCTTGCATAACATTTGACCTTGATATCATCACATATAGTAGGATTCCAATCATTGACCTATACAATGTTTTTTGTTTCTTCTTCTGGAGATTCATCATTTTTTTCTCAATTTACAACCTGTGACCATAAGTGTGTTGAGTGGTGTACAATATTCCATTCTTAATTTCTTCAACATTTCTTTAACATACCTGGTTTGTGAAATGAATATTCCTTTTTCATCTTGAGAAATTTGTAATCCAAGAAAGAATGATAGTTCACCAACAATAAAAATCTCAAATTCCTTTTGCATTTCTATTGCAAACTCTTGGCACATTTATTTCATACTACCTACAAAAATAACGTCATATACATAAAACACAACAATCAATTAATTTTTTGATACTATCCTGATGTATATATTACTCTCAACAATTCCTATTTTGGAGCCTTTTCATTGTATATATTTATCAATTCTTGAATGTTATGCTTTAGGATCCTGTTTTATCCCATTAAATGCTTTCTTCAATTTTCACACATAATCCTTATTTTTTTTTATAATAATAATCCTTTTGGTTGTTCAATGTATACTTAATCCTCTAAGTTACCATTGAGAAAGGAAAACATGACATCCATTTGATAGACTTTGAATTTCTTCAAACATGAAAATGCCAAAAACATTCTGGTAGCTTCTAGTCTAGCAATTGAGGAAAATGTTTCTTTGAAATCAATACCTTAAACTTGAGCATAACCTTTACAATCCAATCTTGATATTTTTTACATTACTTTCCCATTGTCATTCATCTTGTTCCTAAAAATCCACTTGGTTCCAATTACATTTTTATCTTTCGGCATTGGAACAAGTTCCCATGTTTCATTCTTCTCAATTTGATTTATCTCTACTTACATAACAACCATCCAATGCTCATCTTCGTATGCTTTAGTAAAATTATTAGGCTCTATTTTGGATAGCAAGGAGAAGTTTGCATATTTTTTTGCACTATCTAGTCTTCTTCTTGTTTTAACTCTCATATCTTTATCACCAAGAATTAGATTTTTCGAATGATTCTTTCACACAAATACATATGGTTTATTTGTCTATTGACATTCTATTTCTTGCTCTTCATTTTTTTCTCCTTCTTGTTTTTTATTCTTATTGGTATCATGGATCATATTCTTGAACATTTAATTATGTTTTCATCTTCTGGTATGATCCATGTGGATATTGGTGGCCACCCACCTATTCCAACTGTCTTCTCTTCTCCGTTTTTATTTCAACACGTTCTTTTGTACTTATTTGTAATTGTGGGTTACACACTTATAAGCATTTCCAAATATCTACACATATTCCAAGTTGATACTGCTAGCCTCTCACCTAATCTAACTGGATTATTTTGTATTTTTTCATGTCAGCACATCTTGTTGTACTTCGAGGGTCGTTTTGGATCCCTAAACAATGTGTTTTTTGGCTCACCACTATAAAAATATAGATGGAGTCAGATTATAACAATGTAATGTGTATCTCTCTGAAATACCTTTCCAATGGGCTATCACACGATTAAAACAGAGGTCGTATGGAAAATTTATGACCCCGGGAAGTTGGGGTACCAACTTACCCATAAGGGCCCACATGACTTTTGGCATTTCACCTCCTAGGGTTAGGTTTTTGGATGTATAAGGTTTTGGAATTCATGATTAATATAAAATAGGCCCTTAGATCCTCATTGTAATCATTCTACTTAGACGGATGTGCGTAGCAGCCAAATCTCTTCTCAGAGACAACTACCATCATTCAAGCAATTACCTTAGTTATGAAGTTCTACAATTTCATCTTAATTCGTTTATTCAATAGAAGATATTTTTCACTGGATATTTTTGTTATTCTTCATATCCCTATGTTTATTGTATTCAATTTTTTAATCAGTTCATTCCGCTCCTAAATCTGCATCAGTGGTATCAGAGCAGTCTTCTCTTGATTTATTTTTCTTCGAGCATGTACTCGATAAGATCTGGGTAAAATAAGTTGGGATTCGAACCAATCGATTCGTTGAAATATTAGCCATGCCGAGCCCAACAAGAACCCATGGGAGAAAAAATAAATATGATGGAGAAGGATATCCCTTTAAAATGTCACTCAAGAAAGCCCTTCTGAGACAAAGGAACGAAATGATGGACAAGTTTGCGCATATCCTTCATCGGTTTCCCACAGGAGAATCATCTTCATCAAGAGGCCATGCAACCCACTCAAAGGTACATGTAAATTTTGATATTCCATTATTTGAAGGAATTATATATGCAAATGTTGTAGATAAATGGTTGAATATGCTCGAAGGGTAGTTTTTAGTCCAAAAATTTTTCGATAGGGAAAAGATTACTTTTGCACTCCTTAAGGTCATCCCCCATGTTAAGGATTGGTGAGACACTTACTCTAAGTGAAGGTCCATAGAGGAATCTACAATATTTTTGGTTTCCCCTACATGGGATTCCTTCAGGGATACCATTAAATAACAATACTACCCTGTTGGAAGCTATGAGGACCAATACACCAGATGGACCATCCTACGTCAATAAAGGGACCAGCTAGTATCATATATCACCAATATTTTCCATACAGTGCACACCAAATTTGGTATCAAATAATCTGAGCGACATGTGGTGCTCAAATATCGTGGTTGTTTTCATAGATACATTCAAACATAAATGGATTTTCTGGACATGACCTCATTGGGTACGTCTTATAGATACACTGTCAAAATTGAGAAGATATTTAAGTAGAAGAGGTGAGAGTTTGGATCTGCAAAATCCTCATAGTCAAAGAAGGGAAAAGGCAGCCCCAAACCACACAAAAATAGATAGAGAAAATATGGTCACTCTCAAGACAACCAATCCAAGCTACAAGACAAGAAGGGAAATGAGAGGATGAAGAAGGACACGGTAAAATGGTGTGAGTACCATAAAATCCCTTGGCAGAACACTAAAGAATGTCTCTCCAAGATGAAGGATTTTGATTCAGAGGCCAATTCTGATTTCAAATAAAACCCCGAAGGAGGGAAGAAGAATATCGACGTTGAACCCAGTGCCATTATCGCTACTACCAAAGTATGTCCAAGCAAACTAGAAGAACTGGAGGAAGGGGAATGCCTCTTTCACTCATAGATGTGGGTAAAGGGGGCTCTTCTTCTTTTCATTATCAATAGGGACAGTCAGAAGAACCTGATTTTAGCATAAGTCATCAAGTAGCTAGAGCTTCCAATGACACCGCACCCGCAACCCTACACCATTGGCTCACTTTTCCAAGGAAGAGATCTCTATGTCAGCCAACAATGTCGTCTTCCCTATGACATAAAGCCTTTCAAAAATGAGCTATTGTGTGATATTTCTACCCTTGAAGTTTTTGATGTTATTTTAGGATAACCATATTTATGGAAGCGTCATTCTTTGTATGATTCTAGAACCCATAGTGTTATTATTACTTTGGGTAGACAATTGTAAAGGATACCAAAGGTAGCACGACCTACTGCTATTTCTTTAATCTCTGCTAAGAAATGCAGTAAGTTCATTTCACAGACCAATAAGTTCATCTTCTTTGTGATTTGTGCTCACATTAAGCAGAAGGTCACCACAACATCTGTGGCCTCTACACAGAGCCTCTCTTTGTAGCAGAAGTAAGTGGATGGGATCATGGAAGAATACAAAGACATATTCTCCTCACCCACCAGGGTACTGACGCACTACCAAGTCAAGCATCAAATTGAGCTGACCCCTGGTGCACCTCTACATAATGGACCATTCTATTGTCAATCGCTGATGGAAAATGATGAAATCAGGCATCAGATCTAAGGCTTCTACACCCCTCTTCCTAATCCATAGAATTGTTGGGAATCCATCTCAATGGATTATATGTCTGGCCTTCCATCCACCAAGCAGGGCAATGACAACGTATTTGTGGTTGTTGATCAGTTTTTTAAGATGGCCATCCTCACAGCCTGCAAGAAGAATATCACAACTGCAGTTACTATTGAGCTCTTCTTTGAATGAGTGTGGGTCCATTTTTGGATACCACAGACCATCATCTCCGACCAGGACATCATGTTCCTCAACACATTTTGTTCGAGTCTCTAGTCATTGTTGGACACCAAGCTCACTAAATCCACTTCTTTCCACCCCCAAGAAAACGACCAAAGAGAGTTCGTAAATCATATGATTGTGCACGTCCTACACATGTACAATTCTAAGCATCCACGTACATGGGATGGGAGTGTCCCTTATGTTTAGAATAGTTACAACAGGTCTCTCCCTAGCTCCACTGACCATAGCCCATTTCAGGTGGGGCTGGGATTCTAGCCTTTGGGTCCCATTGATGTTCCACTACCTCTTTCCACCACACAGACTGAATCTTCCCTTGTTCATTTTGAGACCGAAAAATCCACCAGATTCATTAAGAAGATTCAACACATCCACCAATAGGTCCAACAGATTTTGAATAAATCCAATGCTAAGTAGAAACAACGCCATGATCAACATAAGGTACCAGACCAATTTCAGGTTGGATACAAAGTATGGTTACATTTGTAGAAGGAGCATCTCACAGGGCCCCATCATATTCTCTTCCCACTTCGTTATGGGCCTTACACTATCACCAAGGCTATGGGTAGCAATTATTTTGAGCTCAACACTCCACCCTTCCTCTGCCTACACCCATTGTTCAATGTGGAGCTCGTTCGACTATATTTTCCATCATTATTTGACACATCAGATATCGAAAAATAATTGACACCAACGTAGTTGAACCCTAATTGCATGGAACAAGCATCCACTAATCAGATCATGGACACACAGGTCAAGGGCACCCGCCAGCAAAGGATCTAACTTTATCTGGTTGTCAAGGAAGGGAAGCTCCTACACCAAGGAATGTGGCTCAACCGAGGCCAAATCCAGCAGAAGTTTCCTCACCTAATGGGGGAACTCAATGCAATGGAGACCATTTATTCCTAAGGGGGGAGGATTAATCTAGGTGGATATTGGTGGCCACCAACCTATTCCAAATGGATCTCTTGTCCATTTTTAGTTCATCACATTCTTCTGTACTTCTTTGTAATTATGGGTTCTACACTTCTGGGGATGTCTGAAGCCCTACACATATTCTAGGTGGATACTAGTGGCCTCTCACCTGATCCAACTGGATTATTTTGTATGCTTTCATTTGAACACATATTGTTGTACTTCCACGGTCATTTTGGATCCCTAAACAATGTTTTTTTGGCTCACCGTAGTCCAATTGTAGATGAATTCAAAGTTTAACAGCGTAATTTGTATTTCTCTTAAAGAACTTTCCAATGGGCTACCGTGTTCCTAAAATGGAGGTTGTAAGCCAAAGTTACGATCCCAGGAAGTTGACGTATAAACTTACCCATAGGGGTCCACATGACTTTTGGTGTTTCACCTCCTAGGGTTAGGTTTTCAGATGTCTATGGTTTTGTAATTCATGACTAACATCAAAAAGGCATATGGAGCCTCATTGCAATCATTCTACTAAGACGGATGTGTGTAGAAGCCACATCTCTTCTCAGAGATAGCTACCACCATTCGAGCAAGTGTTTCAGCTCACTGGATATCTATGGTGTTCTTCATATCTCTTTTGTTCATTATATTCAGTCTATTAATTAGTTTGTTCTTCTCCTAAATCCAGATCATGGTACCCTGCTTCATCAACTTTTACAATGGCACTTTCTATGATTCTGCGTGATATTGTATTGTAACATCTGTAATATTTTCTTCTTGACGAATAACAAATAAATATACCTGCATCCACTCTGGAATCAAATTTTCTCAAATCCTCATCATCTCTTTTTATGTATCACCTACTTCCAAAAAAAAAATGAAGTATTTAATTGTTTTCTTCATACCTTTCCATAATTCATAAGGTATTTTTTATTGTTGACTCTGATTTTCCCTCTATTTAGAATTAAAATGGCAGTGTTGACCACTTCTCTCCAAAAATTGTATGATAGGTTGGGTTCACTCAACATTGTTCTTTCCATATCTTGTATAGTTCGATTTTTACTTTCTACGAATCCATTCTCCTACAGTGGTCATGCAAATGAGAAATTTTTTCTTGTCACTTTTTGTGTGGCTTGAGAATCCACTATCAACGTACCGTTCATTTCCTTTGTTTTGAGCATGAAGGGTAGTTTACAAAAACATAGATTCCTCCTTCTTTTGCATCTCTCGTTCATGCTTCCTTTTTCAAAATCCTATGATTTATTTATTTTGTTTGATAAGGGTATCCACATCCTTGTTTTTAGTATTATCTCATTGTTCTACGAAATGGTTTTTTTTATCGAAATCCGATGACATAAATCTGCATGAAATCACTATTATTTTTATGTTTAAAATCCATTTCTAAATGAAAAAATGGAATCAGCATGCTGAAAAATACATGGGGCACTCAGATTATCTAGAAATAATAACTCGAATCTGCATATATAATAATTTCTTGTCATATTTTGAGAAAATGTTGGAAAAAATCGCTGAAGAAGAGTCATTTTGTAGAATGTTTCGACTACAACCTTGTTTTGTCTAGGAGTTTCCACAAGGTTATTTCTAAAAAAATGTTCTTTATATCCATTTTTTTTGCATTTATAGAATACAACATTGTAATCAAATAAAGGAGAAAATAAATTATAGTTTATGTTTGGGAATCCATAAGCATTCATGTCTTTGTTCCATACATGATTATTTCTTGTATGTGATCTATAATATATTTCTTGATGACCAAAATTATTACAGAAAAAACAATAACCAAAGAAAGAATATTGCTACCAGTTCATGTGAGGCTTCCTTGGTGGGAAATATATTTTTAATATGTCCTTATTTTCATTAGGAGAAATGTTAACTTTCTATGCAACATTATTTTCTTGCTTCTTGTTGTCTTCATCACTGATGTAAATTTTCTTTTTGTCTAGCAATTGAGGAAAATGTTTCCTTGAAATCAATACTTTGAATGTGAGCATAACATTTACAAACCAATGTTGATGTAGTTTACATTACTTTCCCATATTCATTCAACTTGTTCCTAAAAACCTACTTGGTGCCAATTACATTTTTATCTTTCGACATTGGAACAAGTTCCCATGTTTCATTTTTCTCAATTTAATTTAGCTCTACTTAGATAACATCCATCCAATGCTCATCATTACACGCTTTAGTAAAATTCTTAGGCTCTATTTTGGATAGCAAGGAGAAGTTTGCATATTTTTTTCACTGTCTAGTCTTCTTCTTGTTTGAACTCTCATATCTTTATCACCAAGAATTAGATTTTTTGAACAATTCTTTCACACAAATATAGATGGTTTCTTTGTCTACTGACATTCTATTTCTTGTTCTTCATTTTTTTATCCTTCTTGTTTTTTTTTTTATTCTTCGTATCCTGGCTCATCTTCTTGAACTTTTAATTTTGTTTTCATCTTCTAGTATGATCCATGTGTATATTGGTGGCCATCCACCTATTCCAACTAGCCCCTCTTGTTCGTTTTTAGTTCAACACATTCTTCTATACTTTTTTGTAATTGTGGGTTACAAACTTCTAGGGATTTTTGAATCCCTACACATATTCCAGGTTCATACTGGTGGCCTCTCACCTAATCTAACTATACTATTTTGTAACTTTTCATGTCATCACATCTTGTTGTACTTCGAGGGCCGTTTTGGATCCCTAAACAATGTTTTTTTGGTTCGCCACTATCAAAACAAATATGGAGTAAGATTTTTCCAACGTAATGTGTAGATCTTCGAAATGCCTTTCCAACGATCTATCACACGCCTAAAATGAAGGTCGTATGGAAAATTTACGACCCCGAGAAGTTGAGGTACCAACTTACCCATAGGGGCCCACATGACTTTTGGCGTTTCGCCTCCTAGGGTTAAGTTTTTGGATGTCTAAGGTTTTGGAATTCACGAGTAACATAAAAAAGGTCCTTATAGCCTCATTGTAATCACTCTACTCAAATGGATGCGTGTAGCATCCAAATCTCTTCTCAGAGACAACTACCACCATTCAAGCAAGTTCTTCAGTTATGAAGTTCTACAGTTTCATCCTATTTCATTTATTTAATAGAATATATTGTTGACTGGATATTTTTGTTGTTATTCATATCTCTGTGTTTATTGTATTGAGTCTGTTAATCAATTTGTTCCACTCCTAAATCTGGATCAGTGGTATCAGAGCAGTCTTCTCTTGATTTATTTTTCTTCGTGCATGTCCCCAACAAGATCTGGGTAAAAGAAGTTGGGACTCGAACCAATTGAGTCATTGCAAGATCCCTCATGTTGAGCCCGAAAAAAACCATGGGAGAATAAAATAAATATTATGGAGAAGGATATCCCTTTAAAATGTCTCTCAAGGAATCCCTTGCACAACAAAGGAATGAAATGATGGACAACTTTGCACAGATCCTTCGACGCTTTCCATCAAGAGAATCATATTCATCAAGAGGCCATGCAACCACCTTCAAGGTACATGTAAATTTTTATATTCCATTATTTGAAGGACTTATATATATGAATGTTTTATATAAATGGTTGAAGCTACTTGAAGAATATTTTATAGTCGAAATTTTTTTTGATAGGGAAAAGATTACTTTTGCACTCCTCAAATCCATCCCCCATGTTAAGGGTTGGTGGGGCACTTACTCTGAGTAAAGAGCCATAGAGGAATCTACAATATTTTTGGTTTTCCCTAAATGGGATTCCTTTGGGGATGCCATTAAATAACAATACTACCCTCTTGGAAGCTATGAGGACCAATACACCAGATGGACCACCCTGCATCAATAAAGGGACCAAACAATATCATATTTCACCAATATTTTCCATACTGTGCACACCAAATTGGGTAAGACTCTAAGTGACATATGGCACTCAAATACCATGATTTTTTTTCATAGATACATTCAAACATTAATGGATTTTATAGACATCACCTCATTGGGTGCGTCTTATAGATATGTTATCAAGATCAAGAAGAAATTTAAGTAGAAGAGGTGAGAGTTTGGATCTGCAAACTCCTCATAGTCAAAGCAGGGAAAAGGTGGCCTCAAACCACACAACAAGGGATAGAGAAAATATGGCCACTCTCAGGAAAACCAGTCCAAGCTACAACACAAGAAGGGGAATGCAAGGATGAAGAAGGACATAGGAAAATGGTGTGAGTACCATAAAATACCTTGGCACAATAATGAATAATGTCACTCCAAGTTGAAGGCTTCCGATTTAGAGGCCAATTCTGATTCTGAATAAAATATTGAAGGAGGGAAGCAGAATATGGATGCCGAACCCAGTGCCACTGTCACTACCACCAAATTCAGGCCAAGCGAACCAGAAGAACCAGAGGAAGGGGAATGACTCTTTCAATGATATATGTGGGTAAAGGGGGCTATGATTCATTTCATTTTCAACAAAGACAGTCAAAAGAACCTGATTTTAGTAGAGGTCATCAAGCTGCTAGACCTACCAATGACACTGCAATTGCAACTCTACACCATCATCTCACTTCGCCAAGGAAGAGATCTCTGCATCATCCAACAATGTCATCTTCCCTATGACATCAAGCATTTCAAAGATGAGGTATTGTGTGATATTTCTCCTATTGAAGTTTTTTATGTTATTTTAGGAAAACCATATTTATGGAATCATCATGCTTTATATGATTCTAGTCCCCACTGTGTTATTATTACTTTGGGTAGACAATTGTACATGATACCAGAGGTACATTGCCTACCTCTACTTCTTTAATCTCTACTAAGAAATGCAATAAGGTCATTTCACAGACCAATAAGTTCATATTCTTTGTGATTCGTGCTCAGATTAAGAAGAAGGTTACCACAACATCCCTGGCCTCTACACATAGCCTCTCTTTTCAGTAGAAGTAAGTGGAAGGGATCATGGAAGAATACAAATACATCTTCTCCTCACCCACCAGGGTACCAGCACACTTCCAATTCAAGCATCCAATTGATCTGACCCCTGATGCACCTCTACATAATGGAACAGTCTATCATCATTCGCTAATGGAAAATGACAAAGTCAAGCGTTAGATCTAAGGCTTCTACACCCCTCCTCCTAATCTTAAGAATCCTTGGGAATCCATATCAATCAATTACATCTCTGGCCTTTCATCTACCAAGAAAGGCAATGACTGCGTATTTGTGGTTGTTGATCTATTTTTTGAAGATGGACATCCTCACAGCCTATAAGAAGAATATCAAAATTGTAGTTATTGTCAAGCTCTTCTTCGAATGAGTGTGGGTCCATTTTTAGATACCACAGACCATCATCTCTGATAAATACACCATGTTCCTAAACAACTTTTGGTCGTGTATCTGGTCACTATTGGAAACCAAGCTCACTAAATACATTGATTTCCACCCCAAAGAAGAGGACCAAACAGAGGTCATAAATCAGATGATTGTACACATACTACACATGTACAACTCTAAGAATCCACATACATGGGATGAGACCGTCCCATATTTTTATCACATGTACAAAATGGATCTCCATAGCTCCACCAACCATAGCCCATTTCAGGTGGGGTTGGGATTCTAGCCGTTGGGTCCCATTGATGTTGCACTACCTCTTGCCACCACACAGACAGACTATTCTCATGTTCAGTTTGAGACCAAAAAAGCCACTATATTCATTGAGCGGATTCAACACATCCCCCAATAGGTCCAGGAGATTTTGTAGAAATCCAATGCTAAGTAGAAACAATGCCATAATCAACATAGGGTATCGCACCAATTTCAGGTTGGATAAAAAGTCATGTTGCATTTGCAGAAGGAGCGTCTCACAGGGGCCCATCATAATCTTTTACCACTTCAGTATGGGCCTTAAATTATCACCAAGGTTGTGGGTAGAAATTATTTTGAGCTCAACACTCCACCCTTCCTTGGCCTGCACCCATTCTTCAATGTGGACCTCATTTGACCATATTTTCCACCATTATTGGACACCTCAGATATCGCAAAATAATTGACACCAACATAACCTAACCCTGACTACATGGAAAAAGCATCCACTGATCAGATCGTGGACACACGGGTCAAGGGCACTCTCCAGTAGAGGCTCCAACTTTATCAATTTGTCAAGGCAGTAAGGCTCCTACACCAAGGAAAGTGTCTCACCTGGAGCCAAATCCAGCAGAAGTATCCTCACCTAATGGGGAAACTCGACACAATGGAGACCATTTCTTTCTAAGGGGGGAGGATTGATCCAGGTGGATATTGGTGGCCACCCACCTATTCCAAATGGATCCTCTTGTTCATTTTTAGTTCAACACATTCTTCTGTACTTCTTTGTAATTATGGGTTCTACACTTCTGGGGATGTCTAAAGCCCTACAAATCTTCTAGGTGGATACTGGTAGTTTCCTAACCAAATGACCACCCATATCCTGTCACCCAACTGAATAACTATATTTTTGGCATATAAAAGAAGGTGTTGGGGTCCCATTTCAAGGAGAAGCATGAAAGTAGTGAAACTCTGCCCATTTCCTAATTCCCCCCTTGCCCCAAGAATTTGTAGCCACTTTCTGAGTTTGAGCCAGAATTCCCCATTCTTTCCCTTTTTCCTCGTCCATAAAACTATGCCTGTTCTCTAGAGAGAAGTGTGAGTAAAGAAGGATACGTGGAAGCAGTTGGAGCTTGCTGAAGAGGAGCCTAGGATCAAGTTCAAGGAGCAGTCGCCGATATGATTTTGTAAGCGGCATCATGAGATTAATATAAAGAAGTATTTTTTCCATCCCACCATATGATGTGTTTAATATATATGATTGAGTTACATTTTTTTATGACATCTAACCCATTAATCCATCCTTGGGAGGATATTTACAGTCGAGAAGTGACCGAACACATTGGGATCGACACCAGACGCGGAGTTTAAGGTAAGACTACCGGATCCCTATAATTTGTACTTTATATATGAATATGGGGTGTTGTCGTGATAGTGGTTAAGAGTAGGATACTTTAGATGGTTATATATGCCTACACTTTAGAACCCTAGTGTATTCCATAGGGGGGTTTTCCCACTATAGCAGAATTGGTGACCATACTAGGGACTCCCAAAAACAAATGAGTCTTCTTTTAAGCCCTTTTTAGACCCTATAAACATGAAAATATTGTCGAGCGATCTTGTTTCCCTTCACGCTCGCCAAACTAAAATTTGAATGCATGTCTGTTCGACGGTATTTTACCCGTTTTTCGGTTTGGATGGTCAATTGTACAAACAAAGGTTTACTCTATGAACTTCAGTTCGCTAGAAGAGTAATCTCAGGTATAATTTTAACCCTTTTCCGGGCCTGAGGGACTAAATTTATGAAAACGGAACCCCCACGGAGTCCATAGTTAAGCTCTTTTCATATTCCCTAGCAGTGAAAAGATCGTCAAGTGAGCTTGTTTCTTCACACTCGTTAAACCGGTCCAAAAGAACATTCATTACGGAGTCCATATTTAATCTCTTTTCAGACTCCTCAAAATTGAAAAGATCTCTGAGTGACCTTGTTCTTTCACACTCATTAATTGGTTTAGAAAAACATCTACTGGCATGAGTTTACTCCTTTTTCTGGCCTATAGATTAAAGAGGAAAAAGGTACACCTCAGGAGATTCATCTCGCCGGGAGAGTTCTCCTCATTAAATTTTATATTTTTTCGGGCTAAGGAGACTAAATCTAGAAAAAGGCAGGGAGTCCATAGTTAAGCTCTTTTCATACTCCTTAAAATTGAAAAGATTGTCGAGTGATCCTGTCTTTATCACACTCATTAAAATGGTTTTAAATATACGTCTTTTCGGTGCTAATTTATCCCTTTTTCGAACCGACTAGACTATCTTCGAAAAAGGTACCCCAGTGAAGTCTTCTTTTGAGCTTTTTCAGACTCTCTAAAAATGAAAAACCACCGAGCTTACCTTCTCTGGGCTCATTTAAAATTACATTGAAGGATGTTATCATTGTGTCTTGTTAATTACATTTGAATTCTTGCATCTTTGGCCTAATGTCGGCTCCATGTGGCTCTCGACTAAACCTTTGAAGCATGCCTTATATGCAAGCCTTTTATCACTTTGCCTCTGCGTCTTGACACCTTGACCCATGGAGGATTTTTCCCGACAGTCATTTTCCTGCATATGTTTCCTTGCTTTGAGCAGTTCCTCATACTTGGAACTAGTATGTTTGTGACACTCATTCCTCCTTTGTAATGTAGCATTCTCTTACTCTTTTTCAAGCTTTCAAAATATTGAAAAAGACAAAAAAAAATCAAATATACCCCAAAAAGAGGATGGGAAAAGTTTTTTCTTTGTATGATAGCACAATGATTCGCCCTTGGACAAAGAACATCCTTATGTTTTTTCATCAATATTTGGGATTTAATATTACCTTAGGGAGTTGTTCTCATAACATAGAGCTGTGTCCTCCTCCGTTTGGTTATTCTTCCAAACATATGGAGAGTTTGTGTTGCCTCATGCATTGTGAACTTATGTTAGTGTCATGTTGGCTAAGTCTCATATTTCATCGTGCTATTGTCCAAGGGAATTTTTACCTAACTTGAGTTAGCCCTTATGCAGTTTGTCTCTTTTCCTCATGCCTGACCATCCCGAAAGTCCAATCAAAGTCTTTGTTCAAAATCAATGAAGTTATCTCCCTAATCACCTGAGATCCTCTTGTTTATTCCCTGAAGAGCCGTCGAAGACCTTTGGGTAGTGAATATGTACACTAACATTACACTCCTACCCAATTTTAGAAGATCTTGAAGTTGTTGCTCGATCTCTAAAGACCCCATCTCCAGGCATCAGGCGTCGTTTTCTTCTTGAAGATGGATACTATTCATGTATATCTTTTAATTTTGAGATGTGAATCCATTTTGTACCATTCATGACTACACTTTATATAGTTATATTACATGGATATGCAGTGTATTTTATTGGCATCCATGATTTCTTTCATCCCAAGCATGGGTATGCCCGCCTCGGTGAGAAAATTGTTATTTTGCAGATGACACCTCCTAAACTCTGGTCACGGGCTCACTCGCTTTGTACGTTGGTAAATATTTGTAATGTATTTACGCCATCAGATTCTCTTTTGACCTTACACATTAGGGGGCATCTGTTATAACCCTAATTTTCACCAGACATGCATACCTAGCAGCAGGCCATCTTACTTACTATTTTTTCCAAGCCAATACTAAATAGCTCTTCTTAAAAACCAATTTTTTGAACATGTACGCACCCTGCACCACTACTTATTATGTATGTATGCTATATGAACCATTATTACGCATGTACGTATGCTAGCTGCACCATTACAGCCCGTGTGTACCCACAAAATTTGCAAAAAATAAAAAGTTGCAAGGGAATATGAGCTTTTGGGTAGTTTCCTAACCAATTGACCACCCATAGCTCGTCACCCAACTGAATAACTATATTTTTGGCATATAAAATAAGGTGTTGGGGTCCCATTTCAAGGAGAAGCATGAAAGCAGTGAAACTATGCCCATTTCCTAATCCCCCTTGCCCCAAGAATTTGCAGCCACTTTGTGAGTTTGAGCCATAATTCCCCATTCTTGCCCTTTTTCCTCATCCATAAACCTATGCCTATTCTCTAGAGAGAACTGAGAGTGAAGAAGGATACGTGGAAGAAGTTTGAGTTTGGTGAAGAGGAGCCCAGGACCGAGTTCAAGGAGTAGTTGTCGATCTCGTTTTGTAAGTGACATCATGAGATTAATATAAAGAAGTACTTTTGTCGTCCCACCATATGATGTGTTTAATCTGTATGATTGAGTTACATTTTTTTATGACATCTAACCCATTAATCCATATATATAATGCTTGTTTGCATTTTCTTGTTTGTCTTTTGGTGAATGCAGGTCAACCATGGGAGGATATTTGCAGTCGAGAAGAAACCAAACACATTGGGATCTACACTGAACACAGAGTTTAAGGTAAGACTACCGGATCCCTATACTTTGTACTTTATATATGAATATGGGGTGTTGTCGGGATAGTGGTTAAGAGTAGAAGACTTTATACGATTAGCTCTGCCTACACTTTAGAAACCTAGTGTATTCCGTAGGGGGGTTTCCCACTATAAAACCTATCGATGACACCACACCCGCAACACTACACCATCGTTTGGCTTCACCAAGGAAGATATCTATGTGTAACCCAATAGTGTCGTATTCCCTACATCATCAATCCCTTCAAAGACGAGGTATTGTGTGATATATATCCCCTTGACATTTTTGATTTTATTTTAGGAAAGCCCTATTTGTGGAAGCCACATGTTGTGTATGAGTGAAGACCCCGTAGTGTTATTATTACATTTGGTAGATAATTGTATAGGATACCATAGGTAGTGATTCCTACCACTATCTCTTTAATCTCTGCTAAGCAATGTAGTAAGGTCATTTCAAAGACTGGGAATTTTTTATTCTTTGTGATTCGTGATCATAGTAGGCAGAAGGACTCTGCCACATTCTTGGCTTCTACACAGAGGCCCTCTTTATAGAATAATCAAGTGGACGAGATCGTGGAAGAGTACAGAGACATCTTCTCCTCACCCACTGAGTTACCGATGCACTTCCCAGTCAAGCGTCCAATTGATCTAACCCCCGATGCACCTATACCTAATGGACCATTATATCATCGCTTGTTGATGGAAAAGGTTGAAATCAAGCGTCAGAATCCAAGATATGATTAAAAAGTGGCTCATTAGACCCAACTCCTCCCCTTGTGAAAGCCCGATTGTACTGGTTCATAAGAAAGACGAGACTTGGTGGCCTTGCATTGATTACAAAGCATTAAAAAAATTCATAGCCATGAACTGGTACCCAATTCCCCGAATTGATGACCTTCTTGACCAACTCAATGGAGAAAAGTTATTCAGCAATATTGAACTAACGTCTCTCTACCACCAGGTTCCTATCGAACCCAATGATGTGTGTAATACAACTTTCAAATCTAAAGAAGGTCTCTTTGAATCGTTGGTCATGCCCTTTGGATTAACAAATGCATTAACAAATTTCATGAGGTTTATGGATGATGTATTGAGACCATTCACCAACTCTTTTGTGGTGGTATATATGGATGACATCCCCATCTTCAACAGAACTTAGGAGGAGCACATACATCATATTTAGTAGGTTTTGAGAACTTTGCGGTAGCACAAGCTATATCCCAACTTGGAAAAATGCTCCTTTGGCATAAACAAGGTCCAATACTTGGAATACATTGTTTATGAGCATGGGGTACATGTGGATCCAGCTAAGATCCAATTCATCCGTGACTAGCTAGCCCTAACCACACTAACCAAGCTTGATATCTTCTTGGTACTTACCAACTTCTACCGATGATTCATGTTGGGATTCTCCCATATTGCATGGGCGCTTAGGAAAGTGACCAAGGGTGGTGGTAGGGAAAAGTTTACATGGGGGAAGGAACAACAATGATCATTTTTTGATCTAAAGAATCGCTTGTGCTCATATCCAATACTCTCCTTACCTGATCTGCAACAATCATTCGATATTGAGACTGATGCATCCGAATATGTTGTAGGTGTAGTTCTCACTCAACATGATAATCCAATAGCATACCATAGTGAGACACTCTCATATACCGTCCGAAAATACCCCACCTATGACAAGGAAATGTATTCCATTATTAAATCATGTCGTCAATGGAAACATTACATTCTAGGAAAGGAGACAATGATCCACACTGAACACAAGCCTCTTCAGTCCATACAAACACAAAGGAAGTTGCAGAATGAACACCATCAAAAGTGGTGCACATACCCGCAACAATTCCATATCAACATCAAGTATAAGATAGGTAGCACAAATCATGTCGTTGAATGCCTCAATTGACCTCCCATGGATGCACTCACCACCATGCTCCATTCCTATGGGAATGAGGCATTTGAGTGGCCCCAACTTTATCAATGATATCCTAACTTTGCCAACACCTATCATCTCTTGGGTACATGCGTGAATGTCATTGATTTTCACATTCACGATGGACTATTATTCCATCTAGGCCATATATGTGTTCCTGCAAGCGAGTGTGCAAAGATGATTTGGGAGGCTCACTACAGTCGGATGGCAAGACATTTTTTCATGGAGAAAACTATGGTCATTCTATAGAATCATTTTTATTGGACAAAACTTCGATGGGACATCAGCAAGTATATCATATCTTGCACTTATTGTTCCATTTCCAAGCCAAAAATCAAGAATAAAGGCTTATACACTCCTCTTCCTAATCTCGAGAGGCCTTGGGAATCCATCTATATGGATTACATGTATGTTCTTTCATCCACCAAGCAAGTCAATGATTGTGTATTTGTGGTAGTTAATTGGTTTTCAAAGATGGCCATTCTCATAGCTCGCAAGAAGAGAATCACAGTAGAAGATACTACCAAGATATTATTCAAACAAGTGTGGGTCCATTTTGGGATACCACATACTATCATATTCGATTGGGACATCAAATTCCTCAACACATTTTGGGACATCAAGTCTCTGGTCACTGTTGGACACCAAGCTCGCTACGTCCATTTCCTTCCACCCTCAAATTGATGGCCAAACATAGGTCGTCAATCGGATGATTGTGTACATCTTGTGCATGTATAACTACAAGCATCCACATACATGGGATGAGATTCTTCCCTAAGTTCAACATAGCTACAACAGGGTTCTCCATAGCTCCACTGCCCATAACCCCTTTCAGGTGGGGTTGGGATTCCAACCCTCTGTTCCCATTGATGTTGCACTACCTCTTCTGACCACACAGACAGATTCTTCCCATTCAGTTTGAGGCCAAAAAAGCTACCAGATTCATTGAGAGTTTTTATCTCATCTGCTAATAGACCCATGAGATTTTGTAGAAATCCAATGCTAAGTACAAGCAGGGCCATGATCAACATTGGGTACTACACAAGTTTTAGGTGGGAGACAAGGTTTGGTTATGTTTTCAAAAAGAACACCTTACAGGGCTCCATCAAAAGATCTTTCCACTTAACTATGGTCCTTACACTATCACCAAGGTTGTGGGTGACAATTCTTTTGAAATCAACACTCCCCCTTCCTTGAATTGCACCTAGTTTTCAATGTGTACCTCTTCAAGCCATATTCTCCACCATTATTGGACACCTTAGAGATCGAATAATAGTTGACACCAACAAATATCAACCCTAAATACATGGAACAATAATCCACTAATCATATAGTGGACACACAGGTTAAGGGAAATCACCAACAGAGGATGCAGCTTTATCGGGTTGTCAAGGCACGACAACTCCTGCACCAAGGAAAGTGGCTCACCAAGAGCCAAATTCAACAAATATTTCCTCACCTTATGGGGGGAATCAATGCAATGGAGACCATTTCTTAGTAATGGGGGGGGACTGAGCCAGGTGTATATTGGTGGCCACCCACCTATTCCAATGGGCTAGTCTTGATAGTTTTTAGTTCAACACGTTCTTCTGTAATTCTTTGTAATTGTGGATTCTACACTTTTCGGGTTGTATGAAGACGCACACAGCTTCGAGGTGGATCTTGGTGGCCACTCACCTAATCCAACTTTCTTATTTTGGAAGTTTTCATGTCACTACATCTTTTTGTACTTCCAGGTTCGTTTTGGGGCCCTAAAGAGTGTTTTTTTGGCTTGCTATAGTCAAATTTTAGATGAAGTCATGTTTTGGCAACATAATGTGTAATTCTCGAAAATATATTTCCAATAGGTTATCACGCTCCTGAAACAGAGGTTGTATACAAAAGTTACGACCCTAGGAAGTTGAGGTACGAACTTACCCATAGGGACCCACATAAATTTTGGCATTTCATCTCCTAGGGTTAGGTTTTTGGATGTCTAGGGTTTTTGAATTCATGATTAATGTTAAAAATTCATCTGGATCCTCATTGTAATTCATTATGATCAAATGGATGTGCATAACATCCACATCTCTTCTTAGAGATAACTACCAACATTTGAGCAAGTTGTTTTCAGTTCTACAATTTTACAGTTTCAGCCTATTTTATTTATTCAATAGAAGTTGTTGTTCACTGGATATATGTTGTTTTTATCCATATCTTTGTGTTATTGTATTCAAGTTGTTATTCATTTCGTTCCACTCATAAATATGGATCAATGGTCTTGCATATTTTGGATCTTATTTGGTGTTCATCTGAATCTTATCATAACTGGGACACATCTTAGTAAATGGTGACATTTGACAATTGATGATATGATCAAAGGTTTTGGCACTCTTTTCAAACTTCAAGATTCTATTGAACTGGTCAGTTTACTTTTCCAAATCCTTTCTTAAAGAAACAAGTTAATATTCTAGCTTCTCGCAGTTTTCTTCTTTTTCCTTCAGCTGAATTCTCACCACTTATTCTATCATTCTTTCCTCTTCTAATTGAAAATTTAGTATTACAATAACATTCTTTTATTCTTCGGGGATTTTTTACATTTTTTATTTTGAATCACGATCTTATTCATCGTATTTTTATAATTTTTTCTTTCATTTCAAATTCATTTTTGTTATCTTGGTTATTTCGCTTAAGGAACAAATGAGTTCTTCTTCAAGATCCACTTCTCCATTTGTTTCATGGTTTTCCTCTTCTTCTGAATCCATCATTTTTTTTTCTTTATCTTCATCAATATTTTTTTTTTATTTCAATAAAAGGACTTTCTTCTCTATCACTATCAGAACTACTTTCCCTTCTTTCTTTAGATGAGTTACTTATCCCTTTTGAGTTGAGGTTATTATTCTCCTTATAAGTGTTCTTGTTCTTCTCATGCTTTTCATGTTTATGTCTATTTTTTTGTTGATGATGTTTTCTCTTTACATTATATTATTCTTCATTTTCATTACGTTTATTTTTCACATATGGACACTTAGCAACAAGATGTCCTACTTTTCAATAGTTAAGCATTTAAAGGGAAAATTCCCTTTGTATTTTCCAGATCTCGTTTTTCATTATCTCACAAAATTTGCTTCCTATGCTTCAGATTCACAGCTGAAACAATTGCTTGATTGTTTCTCTTTTTTCTTCATCTTCTTCGAGGCTTTGAAAGTTGCTTCCCTTTCTCATGGTTTTTCCTTTTCAACCTTCATTTCATATGTAATGAGGATCCCATGCAATTCATCCATTTCTAATGGACCAATATCCTTAATTTCCTCAATGGCGAAGACTTTGGAATCAAATATTAATGGGAGTAACCTCAACACCTTTTGCACAATCGTTGGTTCTGTAACTATTTCACCAAGTCCTATGATGTTTTTGACAATTCCCTCCACATGGAGAATATAAGTTGTAGCATTTTCTTCGTCTTTCATCTTCATACTCTCGAATTGTCTTCTATGAGTTTGGATATTAACCTTCTCAACCTTGTCATTTCCTTCATGGATGTTTTGAAGTTTTTCTCAAATTTCTTTTGCTGATTTACAATGCATTACTTTGAAAAACTCTGATTCTAACAATTCATACAATATAGCGTTCATTTATTTTTCATTGTTTTCATTAGCATTTTTCTCGATCATATATGTTGGTGGCATTTTTGGGGCTGTATAACCAACAATGACCAATTTCCAAATATCAAAACCAAGGGCATTTAGATATGTTCACATCCTTATACTATAGAAATTATAGTTTTCTTTGTTAAACAATAGATTTATGTTTTTAGAGAAACCTTGATGAACAAAGATGTGTGCTCTTGAGATATACCTTCCATTGGTTAGACTATTTTTGAAGTAACTCACTATGATACCAATGTTTGAGCACACACTTATACTAGGGGGGTTGAATCAGTATAAGGATATATTTTTATTATTAACATTCATAAACCGTAATGGTGCAATCACATAAATATAAAAACCATAAGACACACCATTTAACGTGGAAACCCTTTCGGGAGAAAACCAAAAAAAAATGCTTTTATTAATTTGTAGGCACCAACCTACGGTTAAAATTGTTTGTAGGCACCAAAATACTGGAGACACCATTCCCCATTGATTTTTGGAAGCAAAAACCTAAATGAGACATCGTTCCCCTCTACTTTTTGTAGGAACTAACCTACTCAAGGCATTGATCCCCTCTCTTGTTTGTAGGAACTAACCTACATGAGACACCAATCCCCTATATTGTTTGTAGGCACTGACCTACAAGAGATACCAATCCCATTTGTTGTTTTTAGCACCAAACTATAGGAAAAAAAAATCCCCTCTATTAATTCCATATCACTCACTCCTTTTTCTTTTGTCAAATATGCATTGTGCTCGGTACTTCTCCTTTCACCAAATCACTCACTCTTTTTTTTCTTTTGTCAAATATGCAATGTGCTCGCTACTTCTACTTTCACTAGATATGCTTTGCACTTTCTACATCCTCTTTCACTCTTCCTTCAACAGATATTATTACTTCTTATTCTACTTATACCTCATATCTACCTTTACAAGTTTTTCTTACTAGAATACTATATCTATTTTCTAGAACACTAGATTTGATCTTCGTTGATATTTAATCATTTCTCTGTAACAACCCCCCCCCTGGCTAAGGACAACCACTCAGTTAACCAATGATTTTTTATTTTTTTTTGGTAAAGTGTGTGCGCGTGTGTAGAAGAAACAACCCCCTCGACTCTACACCAACGCTCGAACAAACAAGACGCAAGTAAGACGAACACAATCAAGATGACTCGACATATCATAGCGACAACAAGTAGCAAGCGCCCCCGAACATGAGGCGGGCAACTAAGGGCTATAGGCAGAAACAGACACCAGGGGTTAGGCACAGTACTGTCATAGAATGAAAGAATCTGTGAGTAGAGTCGTAGTAGTGGAACTGTGCCTTTAAACAGCCCGAGACTACTGATACGGCTTAGAATGTGTCGCAAGAGTGGAACTGTGCCTTTAAACAGCCCGAGACTCTTGATACGGCACTGGATTCCTTCCCCCGGATTATACACAGACATACATACTAAGCAGCAAGAGGAGTCTATATCCCGCCCGTCATGGACCGACTACGCAATACAAACCACCCAGTACTACAAGACCAGGGTTAAAAAATAAGCACGACACATTGCATTTTTCTAAGAATTTCCATAATGAGTGACGACATCCATACCCTAATGGTAAACCCCCGACTTTACATTCTCATCATTAACTTGCCCTACCACCAGACATCTAAAAACCTAACAACAATAGCATCGCCAATAGACATTGTCTTCAACACTTCAAATTAAACGAAGATCATTCTTGCAATTTRAACTCCATTATGAACATTTCAAGTGAGCAATTATTAATATTGCGATTAGGACTTTATCCTAAGGTACGATCAATAATTTCAACTAAACCAATATTATCATTGCAATCTAAGCATCCTCATGAACGTTCATTTAACAAATTTTAACCTTGCCACTTAAGTATCCTCACTAACATTGCCCTGATACAACTACTCAACTTCGCAATTCAGTCCACCTTTACATTTCAGTTAATAATATCATCCTTGCAATTAAACCATTCATTATCATTGCAGCTCTACCAACATTTACATTCAATTAATGATAGTACTATTGCATTTAAACTAATTCTCCTCATTACCATTCTACCACATTAGCGTTCAATTTATAATATCACTATTGCATTTAAACTAGTACTCATCCTTGCCATTCTATCAACATGAATATTCCGTCAGTAAAATCACTATTGCATTTAAACTATTCCTCCTCATTGTAATTCTACCACATTAACAGTCACTTATAATATCACCATAGCATTTAATCTATTCCTCATCATCGCCATATAACGAGCATTATCATTGTCACTAAGAAACATTGCGGCTTTAACCCATAGTAATATTTCTATGTAGAATATTGCACCCAAATTAAACATTATTTACTTATAAGCATATAACAATTAATCCATGAATGCCTATTATTAATATGGCCAACAACCGGTATAGCATTAATATGTGGGAACCCATATAATATGTGAAGGCCATTATTAGTATGGCACCTAACCATGTCGATATAATCATTTAAACAGCATTGCAATTGCATTCAATTTAAAGGGGTTAATGCCTCAATTATTCGAATAAATGAGGAAAATTGGGGTTAATGACTACAAGGGAATTTATAAAAATTAATCCTAATAAAAAAAAGGGGAGGCAGGTCCGCTTTTATAAAAACAAAGTCGCAATAAATTTCCGGCAATATTTGACCTCGCTCAAACATAATTATTAATAAAACCTAAAGCTATCATTGAATAACAATACAGAATGATCAATTAAATTCTGGTAAGGATAACACACTATGGCATAAAGAAGACAGCAGGTAGTCATGGAAGACGGCGAAACAATTATTAATGCAAATAACGAGAATACCAAGGCGTAGGACAGTTGTTACTGCATCAACGTAATAATTATGACTGCTCCAAGGCATAAAACATTTACTACTGCATAAGGCAATTAATTTGCCAATAAACGGGAATACCAAGGCATAAACAATTATTAAATGAGAATACCAATCAGCATCAACGTTACTGCCAAATTTTACGTTAACAAGCCGTAATAAAGAGAAGACAACCCTATTAACCATTTTTTATTTTAAACAACATACCAACCCTAAAATTTAATGGAGAAATCTATTGAACTGCAGTAAATGATACTACAATCGTACGCAACCAAATTCAGGAAGTTTAACTGAAGCGGCAAGACATTAATTAATGACGCAAGTTGAAATTAAAACCCTAGGATTGATACGTGTAGTCTTTGCTGTCCCTAAATCGGAATTCTGGTGGAAGTGGTTCATTACAGGTCAGAGTTCAAGAAGGGAGGGTCGCTATAGCAAAGGAGGGACAATCGACCGAGACGCTCATAGGACACCTGCCTAACACTTATCAGAACCTGGCGTCTACCACAGACAACCCAAAAATCGCTTCCACACACGGACAGGAATACAATTTCTGAATTTACAATTAAAGGACCACCTAAAAGTATAACCACTGGAAACGTATTGTTATTAAACTTAGTAATTAGGGAAAGGAATTTAAAATCGGCAACAGTGAGCAACGATTACAACAAGCACGTGTTTGGTTTACATACTAGTGGTAAGATCTAGATGGACATCATGATTATAATTTCCCTTTTTAATAAATTTTGATTAGATGGAGATAGGACTGTATGCACACGAATAGATCGATAAGCTGAGTTGAAGGTTTCCTGTGTTAGTAAATATTTGTGTTCTAAATTTAATTTGTAGACGAGGCTAAACCTCAGATTGAGACACGTCCAATCTTGGTGCGCAACAAGGGAATAATTTCTAAGTGAAATTTTCTCTGGATTTATTTAAAAACAAAGTCTACGTCAGTAATCATGATAACTGGCGATGCTTCTTGAGTCTCTCTAAAAATCTCACTCCTGGAGCTGGATTATCGATTTTAGAGGAGTGCAATGACGTAGGGAACAAGGGTTAAGGTGTGGTTTATTAATTTGACTACCAGTAGGGGATTTACTTAGACAGAAATCTCTCTAGCTCTTAAAAAATAATTTCTGAGAAGGTCTCGGCCCGACATTTGGAGGGAATAAACAACAGAAGACCCAGACTTGTAGTGTATAGGCTGGAAATCAACCACGCCCTGGTAAGGGAGTTAGCCCGAGAGAAATTAGCTCACGATAGGGAAAATTCTAGGATATAAAGAAGGACACCCATCAAAAGACACACCCACGGTAGATTTAATACGCCCAGGTAGATTAAACCCACAGTGGGAAGTTAAATTTTTGTGTATTACAGTCAGGGAAACGCCCAACCCATAAATAAATGCCCAAAACATTGCCCAAGTTATAAGAAACGAAACCCTATTGAGAATAAGGCGCCATGGTGCAAGGAAATGAAGACCTACTGGAAGAAGAAGCAACGCCCCCTCCCAGAAACATCACACCAACAATAATATAAAAAAAAATTCCTTTTCTCAGCCATTAAAACAGTGGTAAATACTTTATTTACAAGGGGGTGGCAGCAATAAGGGTTGCGCGCTCACGCCAACATCCATTAAGCTAAGGTTCGCATACACGATTCACACTATGTCCAGTAAAACTACAAGCTGCACAAGGCCATTAACTACAGTTGTATATATGCATAGCAAGATGGAAAACCCGGAGAGTTCATACCTGTGTCCTTACGCTTGCAGCAGTGTTTCTTGCGCTCCCGCCACTCCAGCTCCTGCTTGCCGACCGCGAAGAACCCACCGGTACCTCCCAGCCAAACGCTAGGGGTACTCTTCTTCCCCCTCATCCCCCCGAGCTGCAAAGGGGCCACACACAACCAGAGAGTCTCTAGCTCCTCAGCTCGCCTCCAAGGCTGAGCTACCACTCAAAATATGTTGAAGCTTCCCAACTCCTACTAGAAAATCAGTCAGTCTCCTCTCTCAGCATAGCAATCCAATCTCCCAAAAAAGCCCCTCTCTTTTCCTCTCTCCCATCCCTTTATCCCCTCAAACCCTAATTCTCTTTTCACTTAGGTTTTCCCCCTCTTTTTTCCCTTTTGACTTTCCTCATTTTCTTTTTTAGTTTAATTCGTTTGTATATTTCATTTTGATTTTTATTTTAAAAAAAATCAAGGGCATGTGCGCTCATTTTATTTATTTATTTATTTAGTTATTTACCCCCCCCTTTTTTATTATTTATTTATTTCCCCCATTTTCATATTATTCGTTTATATATTTTATTTTTTATTTCCCTTTCCACAAGCTTAACTTTATTGGCTTATAATTTGTTTATAGTAAAATATACTTATATATATATTTTCATTTCTTTATTAATAAACATGCATTCCTCATTTAGTTTAACATTAATCTATCTGTATTTTTCAGGATCAAAGAGAGATTTAAGCTAAGGCAAACCAGTAGGGGAAGGTAATTATTTTACAAAAATGAATAAAGAGGATTTACGAGGAGGGATGGCGATGTGGTGAAGTGAAATAGACGAGTATATGGGAGTTGGACACTGGAAAATCCAGGCAATGGAGGTTAGTTTTATTAAGTAGACAAGGATTAAGGGAGGGTGATGGTCTGAGTTTTGTTTTCTCTTCTTTTTTTTTGAATTTTCAGTTGCTAAGGCCACACTAAATTCCCCCCCCGGTTTCTAGAAGGTCTTAGGCTTAGGGTTTAGATTCTGAGCTAGGCGACGATTGGTTAAGGGTAGTGCTTAAGGTTTTATTCAGGTGCTGAAGACTTAGAGCTAATTAGGCTGACTCCATTATCCACCCTTACCGCGATGTGCCCTTCAGGTCGCACCACGTGCACCAAGGGTGCCACTCGCCTCTGAAATTCCTTTAGGCAACGTGCCCTTCAGGATGCACCACATGCTCCAAGGGTGCCACTCGCCGACTAAATTTCTTCTGTGCGACGTGCCCTTCAGGATGCACTACGTGCTCCAAGGGTGCCACTCGCTGACTGAACTGATTGGTAGACCTCTATAACCCCTAGAGTCAATACTCCGCCAGGTG
>ML779735.1:349169-411383 GCA_009831015.1 Picea engelmannii
CTCTTTTTAACATACTATGGGTAAAATACCACCACGGGTTTTAAATCCATGTGAAAATACCATGTGCATTTTCACCTTTACCTTTTTCTAATCTATTTTCATGTTTACTCCACTTTTATGTGAACTCTACTTTCACTTTTACCTCTTTTCTTTTAATCCACTTTCATGTTTACTCCACTTTTACGTAAACTCCACTTCCAATTTCACTTAACTTTTCCACTTTTGTATTTATTAAAGTCACATTTATATTTCAATACTTTCTTATCTTTGACATCAATGCCAATATTTTATTCAAAAAGAGGCATTTTGCACAATATCTTTAAAGGAATCCTTACCAAGAGAACCAACACTAAGGGGAATTGAGGGAGCCATTTCAATCCTGAAAATATTTCCACCAAGAAGAGAGGTGCCACTCAAGTAACCTTTTTTTATTGAAAAAATGGCTCCCACGGACCTGGGTGAGCTTCAGGAGGAGGGAGACACGAAAACATATTTCATTTCCACCACACGGAATGAATTGCACTACATTGCATGAGTTGAAGACAAGTTGGAAGAAGAAGAAGGGTCACGTCGGAACAGAAATGAGATGAGGGATTGAGCTCATGGATAGGGAAAAACACTAGCTACCCTAACTTGAAACATTTTAGACCTCATTGACTCATGGTATATAACATTTCTAGTTCAAAGAAAATATTTTTATCAATAATATTATTAAGATCATATATTATTAATATATTAAATGTCACATTGTGGCATCCATAAAATGTCATCTACCATTGATATGTTCATTAAAAGAACTGTGATGACACATTGTGACATTCATAAAGTATTTTGTCCCAATGTGACATTTTTGGAGGGTTATGTTGGATTGTGACATTCCTTAATGGTGAATGTTATGTTTTCTTGTCATCATACTCGATTGTTATGTGACATTGAGCCATTCATATTGGTTGAAATGTGTTGTATTTTTCTATTTGTGAATGGTTAAGTCACATTGTGGTCCTAATAAAATGTGATGTCACATTGTGACATTCGTAAAGGATTTTGTTACAATGTGATATTTATTGAGCATAATGTTGAATTGAATTTGGTTTATTTTGGTTGGGAATAGTCAACCGTTATTCATTATGATTCACTATGCTGCTCGATTGTAGTTGGCTAGGGTTAATGGTGTTCAAACATTCATTAAAGGTTTGATTGTGTTGTAAAATTCTTCAATGGTTACGGCATATTATAACATTCATGTTTGATTACTTTATAATATGGGCATGTTTGATTGTGATGTTCCTGAATGATTACGTGGCATTGATAAAATGATATTGGTTGACTTATATCGACTTCCTACATTCATGAATGGTTATGTCACATTGTGGTGTCAATGTAATGTGATGACACATTGTGACATTGAAAAAGGTTTTTGTCACATGCGACATTCATCTTACGGTATTCACGACGATGTCAAATTACAATGTTGATCAAATTTCATGTGAAATTGAAATGTTCATTAATGCTTTTTTTTCTTGTGGCGTTAATGAAATTTGATGTGACATTGTGATATTCATGAAGGATTTTTTTAATTTCATGTTAGACTATGATGTTCATTAAGGTTTTCTTGAATTGTAGCATTAATGAAATGTGATTTCACATTGTGACATTCATAAAGGATTTTGCCCCATTGCAACATTTATTGAGGCTTATGTGGCATTGTGACATTGCATAATTGTTATTTTCAATTCTAACATTCATCTTTTCGTGTTAACGATTATGTGAAATTACATTATTTATGACATTTCATGTCACATTGCGATGCTAATTGTTTATTGCATTGTGACATTCATGAAATGTGATGTGATATTTTGATGTTTATTCAATGTTTTGTCACATTT
Organism: Picea engelmannii; assembly: GCA_009831015.1. Taxonomy (NCBI): domain Eukaryota; kingdom Viridiplantae; phylum Streptophyta; class Pinopsida; order Pinales; family Pinaceae; genus Picea; species Picea engelmannii. The sequence goes on from ML779735.1 coordinate 351,056, forward strand.
CAATGTTCATCAAGGTTTGGTTGGGTTTTCAAATTATTCAATGCTTACCTCATATTGTAACGTTCATTTTTCTTAATTTATAATATGGATATGTTTAATTGTGATGTTCTTGAATTATTAAGTGGCATTGAGAGATTCATTTTGGTTGACTTATTTTAAATTCCTACATTCATGATTGGTTATGTCACAATGTGGTGTTGATTGAATGCGATGTCACATTGTGACATAATTGTTTTTTTTATCATATTGTGACCTTCATATTAAGACATTAACAACTATGTCAAATTACGATGCTCATGAAATTTCATGTTACATGGTGATGTTCATTAAAGTTTTGTTTCATTGTGATGTTAATGAAATGTGATGTGACATTGTGAAATTCATAAAGTATTTTCTCCCATTGTGACATTTATGGAGGTTTATATCAGTTTGTGGAATTCCTTAATGGACATTTCCATCGCTGCATTCATGTTGTGTTAATGACTATGTGACATCGCAACATTCATCAAATGTTATGTTACATTGTGGCATTGATTGTTTTTCACGTTGTGATGTTACGTTTTCACATTTATTAATGGTTTTGTTGCATTACAACGTTCATGAAGGTTTTTCTTGGGTTCTGACATTGTTTGGGTTTTATTGAGTCAGTTGGCCATAACCCACATTCCTCAATAATTATGTAAAACTATAACATTCATCTTCACTAACTTATGTCAAATTAAGGTTTTTGTCGTATTCTAATATCAATTAAATGTGATGTAACATTGTGAAATCCATCGAGGGTTATGTTGTATTGCATATTTCATTTAAGGTTATTTAATATTTCAAAATTCATCCTTCCTTGTTAACGATTATGACACATTGAAAATTTCATTAAATGTAATGTCACATTGCAATGTTCATACAAGATTTTTGTCATATTTTAATGGCAATGAAATGTGATGTGAAATCACAACACTCATAAAGGATTTTTTCACAGTATGACATTCATCAAGGATTTTGTCACATTGCAGCATTCATCAAGTATTTTGTCACCTTAATGTATTCATCTTGTGGTGTTAACGACTATGTCACATTACAACATTCATTAAAATTCATATGACATTGCGATGTTCATTAAGGTTTGTTAAATTGTTACATTTGTTAATATTTATGTTGCATTGAAAATGTTATCAAGGGTTATGTTCCATTGTGTTTTGTTTATTTCAAAATGCATTAAATTGTAGATTCATTGTAGTTGAAATATAAAATTGTATTATTCATTAGTATAGAATTTATAGAATTGGAAATGGTCATTGTTCATTAAAGTTTTGTCGCATTGTAACATTCATAAATAATTTTGTCCCATTGAAAAATTTATGGAGGGTTATGTTGGTTTGTGACATTCCTTAATGGTTATTTCAGATTGCTAAATTCATGTTGCTACGTTAATTACTATGTGACATTGTGACATTCATAAATTTTCATATTACATTGAGATGTTAATTTTTTTTCACATTGCGATGTTGATCAAATGTGATGTTACATTTGTACATTTATTAAGGTTTTTCTCGCATTACAACATTCATGAATATTTTTGTTTTTTTTTCTTTGTGAATTTCCCTGATGAGTTCAAGGTATAAGGAGTTGGGACTCGAACTACTTGATCCTCTAAAATATCGTGCTCGTTGACCCCTATGGCCTCATGGGGTATTCCCTGAGTGAACATGTGACATAACACCTTTCTTTAGGGGATATTAAAGAGTGCCCCTAATTTCACTAGATGTTGGTAAATATATCCCAATATCCTTTTGTTTAACACCCCTCCCAATACATATTTTCAATAAAAATAAACCCCTATTTTCACTAGATACCACTTTTTATACCCCCAAATAACTATAAAACCCTTGAGACCTGACACCCCCCCCCCGCCCAATACCTACAATATATTGTCTTTGTTTTTAAAAAAAAAACCTGTATGAATGAGCATGATAAGATATTGGTCAACAAGGTGACACCCCCATGGATGGCCTTCCATGTATGAAGAAAAAAGAGACTGGGGAGTAGGATATCTTATTAAATTTTTGCTCGAGGAAGCCCTCGTGCAACAGAGGAATGAAATGATAGATCATTTTTCCAAAATCCTTTGACGGATGTCAACAATAGCATATGTGTATTCATCAAGAGGCCAATTTGGAGGTGCCACCCCCTTCAAGGTACAAGTTAATTTTTATATTCCCATATTTAAAGGTCAGATAGATGCAGATGCTTTGGAAAAGTGGTTAAATGTTCTAGAAGATTATTTCTATGTCCAAAATTTTTCCAATAGGGAAAGGATCACCATTGCACTATTTAAAGTTGTCCCCCATGTCAAAAATTTATGGGAGACTTACTATGAGAAAATTTCCACAGAGGATTCTGGAATGTTTGGGGATGAACCCACTTGGGAATCTTTTATGGATTCCATTAAGGAAAAATATTACCCTATTGAAAACTATGATGACTAGTACACAAGATGGACCACACAACATTAGGAGAGGGACCAAACAATGCTGAAGTTCACAAATACCTTATATACTTTGCACACCAATTTGGGTACCAAAGAATCCTAGTGACATATAGTTCAAAAATAATGTGGGTTATACATAGGTATATCCAAATAGATATGGATTTTCTATACATCTTGTCAATTAGAGTCGCTTATCGATATGTTGTCAAAATTGAGAAAAAATGTAAGCATCAAAATAAGAAGGATTTTGTATTTGAAAATGCATCACAACAGAAGTAGGGAAAAGGCATCCCCAAACCATAGAACAATGGACAAATAAAGGATGAAGAATCTCAAGATATCTAGTCTAAGCCACAAGAAAAGAATCGTAATGGAAAGATGAAGAAAGACATTGGGAAGTGTTGAAAGTTCCATAAAATAACCTACACAAAATTGATGAATTTCATTTGAATTAGTCATTTGTGGCCAAGATGAAACCCTTAGAGTCAAATCTAGGATCTAAGTATAATTCAAAGATAGACAAGGGGAATCAGATAATTGATGCAAAACCCATTTCTATAGTCACTACCACCAAGGTACAACCAATTGAACCATAAGATGTAGAGGAAGGTGATTGTATTTTTCTCTCATAGATGTGGGTGAAGGGTGCTCTATCATATTTCAGTACTGATAGAGGAAGTTGAAATAACCTAATCTTAGCATATTTCATGAAACATTTGGATTTTTTGACATCACCGCATCTATATCCATACAACATCAGGTGGCTTATCCAAGGATCAGATCTTTGAGTAATCCAATAGTGTTTCCTTCACTATGGAATAAATCCATTCAAGGATGAGGTGTCATTGATGTTCTTCTATTTGAATTTTGTGATGTTATTTTATGTGAGCCATATATGTTTAAATGTCATGTTGTATACGTTTCTAGACCTAATAGTGTCACTATTACTTTGGGAAGAAAATTATACATGATACCAAAGTTAGATCCACCTACCACAATTTCATTGATATTTACTAAGTAGTGCAATAAGGTCATCTCTTGGACTGGGAAATTTATTCTCTTCGTTATTCACTCTCAAAGTGAAAGGATGTTCATAGTCAAATCCATGGCCTCCACATGGGGCTTCTCTATGGAGTGGAAGAAAGTGGATTAAGTTGTGTAAGAATACTCATAAATATTCACCTCACCTACTAGTGTCCATCTACATTGTGAGGTAAATAATTATATCAATATGATCCCTGCAGAGCCTTTACCTAATGGGATAGTATATCGACACTCTCTCTTGGAAAATGAGGAAGTCAAGTGCCATATTCAAGAGATGCTTCTAAAGGGAACATTTGACTAAGCTCCTTGTCCTACATAAGCTCAATTGTTCCCATGCAAAATAAATATAAGACTTGGTGACTTTGTATTAATTACATAGCTGTAAAGAAAATCACAATAAAAAACCGGTACCCAATTCCTTGAATGGACGACCTTCTCGACCAACTCAAAGAAGCCAATTACTTTAGTAATATTGATATGAATTCCATATACCACCAGTTACCAATATAATCAAATGATGTATGCAATTTTGTGTTCAAGTCTAAATAAGGTCTTTTTGAGTGGTTGGTCATACCATTTACCTCAATGAATGACCCAAAAAATTTCATGAGGTTGATGAATGACATATTTTGTCCTTTCACCAATTCATTTGTGGTTGTATATATAGATGAAATCCTTATCTTCAAGAAGATTTAGTCATAACAATTCCAACACATTCAACAAGTCCTCACACTTTTTGGAAACCCAAGATATATTCAAACTTAGAGAAATTATCCTTCAACATGAACAAGGTACAATACCTTATATAAATTGTATATGAGAATGGTGTGCATGTGGATCTAGCGAAGATCTAATTCATTCATGACTGGCAAGCACCGACAACACTAACTGAGATTTAGATCTTCTTAGGCCTTGAAAAATTGATTTAGGTGGATATCAGTGGCCACCCACCTTTTCCAACTGGCTCAAAATAGTTTTCTGGCAATTTTAGCAATTTACTACTTTTAGCAGTTTTAAATTCTGGGGCCATTTTGAGGGCCTAAATGAAGTTTTTTCGGGATCATGATTCACAATGAAAAACAAAGGAATAATTGATCCTCCAAAGTGAATCTCCTCGACAATACCTTTCCAACAGGCTATCATACGCCTAAAACAGAGATCGTATGAAAATGTTACGACCTCGAGAAGTTGATGTACTAACTTACCGAGATGGGGCCGACATGAATTTTGGCGCTTCATCTCCTAGGGTTAGGTTTTTGGATGTATAGGGTTTTTGGAATTAATGTTTATTATAAAAATTCCTTCAGAGCCTCATTGTAATGATCTTCTTGCAAATGATCACAACCATCACATCTTCTCAGAGATAAGTCGCCACCATTCCAACAAGCTTGTTTTTGCTGCATTTTATAGTTTCAACTTATTTCCTTATTGAATAGAAAACCAGTTTTACTGTATCTCTGTTATTTTGTGTTAATCACTAGTTAATAATCTATATTAATTTAGTTCTACTCATAAAATCTAGATCAATGGTATCAAAGTGTTCGTCTCCTTGTCGTCTTAATGCATGTCCCCAACAAGGTCAGAGTACAAAGAGTTGGGTCTTGAGCTTGTTTATATTGAGGACAAAATCTCTCACACACCCAAGAGAACTCTCATGGTAGGAGAAAATAAAGATGAAGGGATAGGATATCCTTTCAAACTTTTGATTGAGGAAACCCTCATGCAACAAAGGAAGGAGATGATGGATAGTTTTGTGCAAATCCTTCAGCGGTTACCAACAGGCGATGCATCTTCTTCGAACAGAGATGTCGCCCCCTTCAAGGTACAAATAAAATTAGATATTCCTATATTAGAAGGTCAGATAGATGAAGATGTTGTAGAAAAGTGGTTGAACCTACTAGAAGTGTATTTTTCTATCCATAACTTTTCGAATAGAGAAAAGATTACTTCTGTGCTCCTCAAAGATGTTCCCCATGTCAAAGATTGGTGGGAAAATTTCTGTGAGAAAAAGGAAACAGAGGAACCTTCATTATTTATAGTCATGGCCACCTAGGAATCCTTCAGGGATTGTATTAAGGAGCAATACTACCCTGTCAGAAATTATGACGAATTGTATACCAAATTGACCACACTGCGATAAGGAAGACACCAAGGAGTGCTAGATTTCAGAAATATCTTCCATACCTTGTGCACCAAGTTGGGTATCAAAGATTCATAGCGACATCTGGTGCTCAAGTATCACACCACTCTGCATATATACATCTAGAACAAAATGGAATTTTTGGACATTTCATCCTTGGGCGCGACCTACCGATATGCCGTCAAAATCGAGCAAAAGCTCAAACAAAAGACACGACAATTTGGGCCTGGGAACCCTTCACAAAAAAATATAGGAAAGGGTGGCCCCAACCCATAGAACAAAGGAAATAGAAAATATTGACAGTATCGGGACAACCAGTCCAAGACGCAAGAAAAGAAGGACACAGGAAAGACAAAGAAAGATACTGGGAAGTGGTACGACTTCCATAAGAGCCCTTGACATAACACTACTAACTTCCTCTCAAAGCAGTTGTTGGTGGATGAAGTGAAAGCCTCTGAATCATATGTGGATTATGACTCTGAGCCATAACCAAAAAGGGGAAGACAGATCATTGACGCGGAACCCAGTGCCACCATTGCTACCACCAAGCTCTAGCTTGGTGTACCAGATGAGCTAGAAGAAGGAGAACGTCTCTTCCATTCACAGATGTGTGTAAAATGAACCTCACTACACTTCATCATTTATAGAGGTAGCCAGAAAAACCTCATCTCAACAAATCTCATCAAGCGGTTGGCCCTACCAATAATGCCACACCCACAACCCTACACCATTGGATGGAAGCGATCTCTGTGTCATCCAATAGTGCCGACTGTTGTATGACATCAAGCCCTTCAAAGATGAGGTATTGTGTGATGTTTCTCCTCTCGAAGTTCATGATGTTCTTTTGGTCCAATCTTATTTATAGAAACATCATGTTGTATATGAGTCTAGGACTCATAGTGTTATTATTACTTTGAATAGGAAATTTTACAGGATACCCGAGGCAGTCCCACCTAGTGTTAATTCCTTGATCTCTTCTACGTAATGTGGGAAGATCATCTCTTAGATGGGGAGGTTTGTCTTCTTCATGATTCACTCTCAGAATAAGTGAAAGATCACAGACACATCCAAGGTCTCTATGGTCGATCTCTCCACATAGCAGAACCAAGTAGATAAGGTTGTGGAAGAATAATCAGATATCTTCTCCTTACCTACCAGGGTACCTCTGCACTTTCAGGTCAAGAACCCCATCGATATGACCCTCAACGCACCACTGCCCAATGGGACAGTATATCACTTTTCTCTGTTAGAGAATGAGGAGATTAAGCAATAGATCCAAGAACTACTCCACAAGGGGCACATCCGTCCCATCTCATCACCTTGCGAGATCCTAATCGTGCTAGTACAGAATAAATATGGAACCTAGCGACTCTGCATTGATTACCGGGCTCTGAATAAAATCACAGTCAAAAACCGATACCTGATTCCCCAAATTGATGACCTCCTTGATCAACTCACAAGGGAAAAAAATAATTCAGTAAGATTGATATGAAGTATGGCTACCACCAGGTCCTGATAGAATAGACATATGTATGGAAAACCACCTTCAAGTCAAAGGAAGGCCTTTTTAATTGGTTTTTGATGCCCTTTGGTTTGAAAAATGCTCCAGCCACTTTCATGAGGATGATGGAAGATATCATACGACCATTCACCAATACTTTTTTAGTGGTGTATCTAGATGACATTCTCATTTACAACAATACTTGGGCCGAACACTTGCAACATATTCAACAGGTTATGCACACCCTACGACAGCACAAGCTATATGCCAACTTGGAAAAATGCTCCTTCGACATGGACAGGGTCCATTACCTAGGATACATCATTGATCAACATGGCGTACATGTGGATCTAGACAAGATCCAATTCATCTGTGATTGGCCAGCCCCAACCACACTCACTAAGTTTCAGAGCTTCTTGGGACTTTAAAATTTCTACCGCAGGTTCCTATTGGGATTCTCCCATATTGCATGGGACCTCAGCCAAATAACTAGGGGTGGTGGTAAGGAAAAATTTGTGTGGGGCCGGTCCCAACAAAAATCATTTGATGATTTGAAGAAATGCTTTTGCTCAACCCCAGTAATTTCACTACCATACCTACAACATCCCTTTGATATCGAGACAGATGCTTCAGACTATGCGGTGGGCACCGTTCTCACTCAGTACAACCATGCCATGGCCTATCATAGTGAGACCCTACTTACGAAAAAGAAATGTACTGCAAGCCTTCCGCCAGTGGAGACATTACATTATCTGGAAGGAGACAATCATCCACACTGATCATAAGCCACTACAGTTCATGCAAACACAAGGAAATTGCATAATGATCGCCATCAAAAGTTGTCCACATACTTGTAGCAATTGCACCTCAACATCAAGTATAAAACAAAAAGCACCAATCGCGTCATTGATTTCTTCAGCAAACCGCCAGTCATGGAACTCACCACGGTGCTAGACTCTTTTTTCCATGAGACCTCTAGATGGCCTCAACTCTATGCGACAGATCCAGACTTTGCCACCACCTACCAAATGTTGGGTGCAAACGCAGTTGCCGATAATTTCCATCTTCATGATGGGTTGTTGTGTCATCTGGGCCATATTTGTTTTCCATCAAGTGAGTGAGCAAAGATGATCTGGTAAGCCCACTATAGTCGGGTGGCAGAACACTTTGGCATCGAAAATACAGTGGTGATTCTATAGAAACATTTCTAGTGGACAAAACTTTGACATGAGGTCAGCAAGTATATCAGGTCCTGCACTGCCTGTGCTATTGTCAAACTGACCACTAAGAAACAGGGCCTGTAGACCCCTCTTCCTACTCCTGACAGACCATGGGAATCCATCTCAATGGACTACATGTCAAGCCTCCCATCCACCAAGCGAGGAAATGACTGTGTTTTTGTGGTTGTTGATCACTTTTCTAAGATGGAGATTATGGTTTCCTACAAGAAGAATATCACAGCAGAGGCCACTGCCAAGCTCTTATTTGAATGAGTTTGGGTACATTTTGGAATCCCAAAAACCATTTTCTCATATCGGGATAGTCGATTTCTCAGCACATTCTAGTCAAGCCTATGGTCACTATTGGACACCAAGCTCACCAAATCCACGACCTTCCACCCCCAGATAGATGGCCAAATCGAGGTCGTAAATAGAATGATTGTGCATATCCTTCGCATGTATGATTAAAAGTACCCTCACACATGGGATGAGAGTCTTCCCTATGTCCAACATAGCTACAACCGAGCCCTTCATAGCTGAACTGGACACAACCCCTTTCAGGTGGGGTTGGGATTCCAACCATTGGGTCCCCTAGATGTTGCACTTCCCTTGTAGTCACCTCGATCGACTCATATCCTACTCCAAATGAAGATGACAAAGCCACCTAGTTCATTGAGTGGATCCATCACATTCGCCAACAGGTTCAAGATATCCTACAGAAGTCCAATGATAAGTACAAGCAGCGCCATGATCAACATTGGGTGCCACATAAGTTTCATGTGGGTGACAAAGTTTAGTTTCACTTGCAGAAAGAACGGCTTACAGAACCTCATCAGAATATTCGACCACTCTGTTATGGGCCATACACCATCAACAAGTGCATGGGGGATAATTCTTTTGAGCTCAACATTCCTCCTTTCCTTGGCCTGCACCAAGTGTTCAACATGGATCTCCTTCGCCCTTATTTCCCACCATTATTGGACACCTCAAACGTAGCAGAACAACTGACACAAATAGAGCTCAAACTCAACTGCATACAATAGGAATCCAATTATCATATTGTGGAAACACATATCAAGGTCACTCTACAGCAAAGGATCCATATTTATCGAGTCATCAAAGCATGGAAACTCCTACACCAAGGCAAGTGGCTCACCCGGGGCCAAATTCAACAAAAATTTCCTCATCTGATGGGGGAAATCAATGAAATGGAGACCATTGCTTCCTAATGAGGGAATATTGATCTAGGTGGATATCGGTGGCCAACCAACTTTTCCAACTGGCTCAAAACAATTTTCTGGCAATTTTGGCAATTTACTATTTTTAGCAGTTTTAACTTCCGTGGCCATTTTGAGGGCCTAAATGAAGGTTTTTTGGGATCAATCTTCTCCATGATATACGAATGCATTATTGAGCTCCCAAATTGAATCTCCTTGATGATACCTTTCTAGCAGGATATCATACTCCTAAAATGGAGACCGTATGCAAAAGTTACGACCCCAGAAATTTGATGTACTAACTTACCTAGACGAGGCCCACATGACTTTTGGCGCTTCATCTCCTAAGGTTAGGTTTTTGGATTTCTAGTGTTTTTGGCATTCTTGTTTATTGTAAAAAGGCCTTCAAAGCCTCATTGTAATGATCTTATTACGAATGAGCATGTAATGAACCTCAAATTTATCATAAAAAAAAAAAATCTCTGGTTCATTATTTACCATTTATCTTCATTTAATCAACTCGTATGATGGGTACTTACACTTTGTTTTTTATTTGAATTACCTTAGACCATACTATCCTAACACTTAGGATAGGTTCCCATCAAATAAAAGTATATCTCTAACTCATATGTTACTATATGGTTTTAATACAATACACATATCTACCTATACACTAGGATTCAAATTTTAGTTCCCTTGTTTAATAGAAACGGGATATTTGGAATTTGCACATAAGTTTATATCCTCGAGAGTTAAATGCTTGTAATCTTACCTAGCTGTGTCAACATTAGACTTCAAATCATGAATGTAGTACATGACAGGAATGGGTTTAAGGATATTAATGATGGTTTAAGAGTGGTCTCCGTGTGTTTTCTTTGATGACTTCATTTTAGTTATGTTACAACTCGTCTCCACCATAACGAATTGAAACTCAACCAATTCTACACCATTCTCTATGTAACTAAACTAACTAACCCTCCTCTTCCTGTTGGGGTAACAGAAAGATAACTTCAATGACAAAGGTTTAGCGATCGAACAGTTCACTGGACAGTCGTGGATTTACTGTTATTAACTTCAACATTAAGGGAGATGGATGTACCTGTCAGGAGGAGTTAAGGCTCTATCATGAAATTAATTAGGGTCCTCTTAAACATCAGTCATGATGACTCTTCCACCTATTCTACCCAATCCTGGTATGCCAACTTTTCCCTAGCACATGGAATGTACCTCCCGGGCTGTAAAGAGTGGTACTAGTCCCTCTTAGGTTTTGGCGGTCTCTCTTCTGCCCTTGTGACTTCGAAGGAGAGGGTTCTGTATTATGTGTTTCTCCACAAGGAAAGACTACCACCTCTGTAGCAACCTTTGGTGAAGTCGAAAGCAACATCTGACTACCTGGTAAGTTTTTAAGGGAACTGAAGCTCAAAACATAGTTCACTATTTGGTTTAAACAAAGAAAGACTTTGCTTCCTGTAACCTTTATTGTGAAATTAAAGGCCCTCTTTACTTCCAACAATTATGTTTAGAGTCTACGTGTTTCTCCTTTTCATTTTGGTAATGACTGTAGAAGATGTTTCTCACTGTATCCGAGAGTCGCTATTCTTTACCTCTATGAACCTAAGGTCATACTTTGTGTCCACTATTTCTGTCTGGTGGGTTTATTTACGGTTCATTACTTTTTGTTTACCCTGTGACTAGCAACTGTATTTGGGAGTAACTCAGAGTAGATTAGAAGAGTTTATCCTTACGTAGTGTAAAGGCTCCAGGGAAAATAAAAGGTCAATCAAGATTCTTAATGTATCTGTTCTCCTTTGTGACTGATGCATATTATTTGTAGGTGGTCTACCGGTAGTTTATCTCTTATTGAGTTGGGGTACTTTCCACGAGAACTTTTACTAACTATGTGTATGATGTCGTTCCTTACGTTCTTCAATTTTTGTTCGTAAAGGGTTTTTAACAAAATATTTAACTCTTGAATTTGCAATGCTATTTTTATCTTTTCAAAGTAATTGTTTAATTCTATAAAATGGGTTTCTTTGTATTAATGGTGGGACTCTACTTGTTGCGAGGGTACCCACCAAAAGTTCCAGGAACAACTCTCCCCTCGGCCAGGGTCGATTACAAAACAAGGCACGACAATTGGAGGGTGAGGTGTTTTGGCCCCTAAGTTAAGTAGTCCGGCATAGATGTGGTTATCAATCTACCCTTTCTATTCTATAATTTATAGTTCTACTTTATTTTACTAATATTTTCTGTGATGGCTGAATGTAGGTATGCCCACTTCACGATGCAGGTACCGGCCTCTTCTCATCATGAAAAAGGTACTTGGGTTCCAAAATGTGACTATCAACTTGCTTCTTAAATCAAAGCATGGAGGTCACGATTTTGTTCGTAGCTTTCTGTTGTTAAAAGTAACATTACTCATGCTCCGATTTCCTGTGCCGGATATATGAGGGTTAAATCCTGCTTTGTTTTTCTGTTAAAGTTCCATATAAGGATATATATACAGTCGAGCATGATGTAGGAAAATGATTGATATTCTAATCCTAGAAATTGGCGAAACATATCTAAGTTTGTTGTTGGGAAAACTCTTAAATATGTTAAGCTTAGTAATGGAGGGATATTATTTTTCTATTTTGGAAATAGCTTATCCTCGGCATTCTGTACATTACTTCTGTAATTTAAAGTATTCAGAAATCTTTGAAACAATTATAATAGCCATCATTTCCTGACTTTATTAACATCTGTATGATTAGTCTCTTGTTAACGTAATTCTTATTTGGAATTTACCCCAACGGGGATCGTTCAGAGGCGGGGTCTTGCATTTCCAAGTATCTGTGTATTGAATATTCTTGTTTTTCGATCGGTTGCATCTTCAAAATAGATTGCATTACTTTGTAATTTCTTAAAATAGCTTTTTGTAAAATGCGAAGAAAATTTAATAGATATCCTAAATGGTAATGTTGCAGCCATAAAATTCTTTGTTTCTCTCTACGCACAACATATGTAAGATGTGTCATACGTTGATGATGTATCAACGAAATCATTTATTCACTTTCCTGTAGTATGATCCTAGCATGAATATATCATTAAGTTTAGGGTATTCTTGCTCCTTTGATTATGTACATTCCCATATGCTTCACTATTCTAGTTCTATCCAAGTTCGACTATATATGTGATTCTATTATAGGAATTAAAAGTTACAGAATGAAATATATATGCTTGTAATAGATCTGTTTGTTGATTGATACATATTCGATTCTACTTAAAGTTTAATTTCAGGAAACATTTCCATAATTAAATCCTACAGTCTATTTGTTGAATTCTATGAGGATATCATATATTTTATATTTACATATAGGTTCTAAATCCATAGTAGAGGTTACTATGGGATGATTCCAGAGACGATATGTAAACTAATCGATAGTAAAGTGGACTATATATTTCATGTAATCGAACAACCGTTGTATAGATTATTGAATGCATACCAACTTTAAGGATTCCACTATATCAATAACCAATTCATCCCACAGAGGTAGAAATACGAAAATTTAGATACAGTAAAAGACTTACAACAATTATACGGTCATTAAAACATGGCAGCATCCTGCCTCCTCACATATGCTTATTTATTAATTGCCTAGGTCTTTTTTCCCTCCCTTGGGAATTTTTACAACTTCCTAAATCCCTAATTTTCAGGGGCTGCCAATGCCCAGATCACTAATTTGCCACTTGGAAAAATCAGCCTAGGGGTAGTTCCAACATGTTCCCCACTCATGGAGTCATGGTCAGCTACTTTTAACATGGTTGTTCCATTTGTCCTCCTGCAATCAATATAAAATATTATGTTTTTAAACAAGTGTCATTTTCAAATAGTTAGTTGGGTCAAATCATATATCTTCCCAACAGTCATAATAATTTATTATAATTAACAAATTCGAAATTCATAATTTCCATAAATGGAAAAAAAATTCCAAATTTGAATTTTCTAAAAACGGAATAAATTTCCAGCAAATTAAATTTTCAAAATATTTTATTTTGGGGGATGTCACATCATTTCCCCCTTCAATAAAACAATGTCCTTAGTGTTCATTCCTTTCTTGGAATAAGATTGGATGTGATTTCTGCAAATCTCCCTCCAATTCCCAAGTGGCCTCCTCAGGACTAAAGTTCTTCCATTTCACCTTTACCTGAGCGACGACTCTGTTCTGAAGTGTTATTTCTCTCCAGTCCAGAATGCGTAGGTTTTCCACCTGGAATTCGCCTTCGGGTTCCACCTGTACCAAGTTCCAATCAATCATATGAGTAGGGTCATGAACATACTTTTTCAACCAAGAAACATGAAATACATTATGAATTCTTATATTGGCTGACAGTGCAAGTTGATATGCTACGGGTCCAATTCGAGCTAGTATCTCGAAGGGCCCACAAAACCTGGGTGCCAAATTGGCATGGTTTCCTAACTTCAATGAGATTTTTTGGCTTTGACCTTCAAGTACACATGGTCTCCCGCTTGAAACTCTAAGTGTCTTCTTTTCTCATATGCATAGCTCTTTTGCCTGTCCTGTGCTTCCTTCAAGTTTTGTTGTACCTTTCTTACCATGTTCTCCATTTCTTGGAGCATCTCTGGTCCAACCATGAGTCTGTCAGCCGGGTTATCCCATGTAATTGGAGTTGTACACTTTCTGTCGTACAGTACTTCGAAAGGGATCAACTTTACTGAAGTTTGGAACCCATTGTTATATGAAAATTCTACCAAGTGTATATAGTCCTCCCACTCGTTTGGTTTTGTTCTTACATACATGCGGAGCATATCCTCTATGATTTGGTTTGTCCTTTCAGTTTTCCCATCCATTTGTGGATGATAACTCGTACTAAAATTCAAATTGGTATTTATCCCTGCAAACAATTCCTTCCAAAAGGCGGATGTGAATTTTACGTCTCTATCTGAAATCACCATTTTAGGAATACCATGTAGTCTAAAAATTTATTTCATGAATATTCCAGCAATGTTTATAGCTTTAAAAGTAGAATTTACAGGAATAAAGTGTGCATACTTATTGAGTTTATCGATTACAACCATAATAGAGTCATTATGTTTCTGAGTTTTAGGAAAACTTGTTATAAAGTTGAGCGATATAGTCTCGCATTTCCATTCTAGTATTGGTAATGGTTGTAATAGGCCGGCTGGATGTTGGTGCTCGACCTTAACCTGCTGACAATCTTGTCACCTAGCCAAGTATTCTGTTGTTTCACCCTTCATATTAGGCCAATAAAATAGTTTCCTGAGTGTTGTTATCGTTTTCTGGTAACCTGGGTGGTTAGAATACGGTTTCTTATGCACTTCATCCAAGACTGTTAATTTTAACTCTGTTGAATCTGTTATGTAAAGTCTGTTTTTCAATCGTAGCAGTCCCTTCTTGTCGATACTTAGATCTGAGTTCACGGTATTGTTTGGTAATTCTACCATTATTTTAGTATAGTTTTCATCATTAATACCTGTCGTCCTTATTCTTCGTTCCAGGTCACTTTCTACCCTACTGATATTCATTTCAAATAACCCATGGACTCTTTTTCTTAAAGCATCTACTACTTTATTTTCCTTGCCCTTGATATGTCTGACCTCGAAGTTGAATTCGCTCAAGAAGGCTAACCACCTTGCTTGCCTTGCGTTAATATATGGTTGGTTAAACATATATTTCACCCCGCTATTGTCCGTTAATAATAGGAATTTTCTGCCCATTATGTAGTGTCACCACATCTTTAAGGCGTGTATTACTGCTGCCAATTCTAAGTCATGAGTGACATAATTTCGCTCGTGTTCTTTTAATTTCTAGGACTCATAACAAATAATGTGTCTTCCTGAGTTAGGACACCACCTAGCCCTTCTTTACTTGCATCAACACATACGGTGAAGTCTTTATCTGGGTCTGCTACTTTCAATATGGGTGTCGTTGTCAATAATTCTTTTAGTTTGTTGAAGCTATCTTCACACTTCTTTGATCAGATAAACCTGGTTCCTTTCTTTTGTAATGATGTGATAGGGTAGGCTATCTTGGAAAACCCTTCTATAAACCTGCGGTAATATCGAGTGATTCCCATGAATGACCGTATATCCGCTACATCTTTAGGTACCGGCCATTCCATAATGGCTTTTGTCTTTTACGGGTCTACGGCAATGTCCTCTGCTAAAATTACATGTCCAAGATATTGTATTTCTTTTTGATAGAAGTCACACTTGTCGAATTTGGCATATAGTTTGTTCTTCCTTAATGTTTGCAGAACTATTCTTAAGTGTTCCTCATGATCCTCCTCCATCTTTGAATAGACCAAGATATCGTCGATAAATACTACCACGAACTTGTCCAAGTACTCATTGGAAATATTGTTCATTAGGCACATAAACGTGGCTGGGGTGTTAGTGAGTCCGAAAGGTATGACTACAAACTCGTAGTGTCCATATCTTGTCCAAAAAGTTGTTTTGTTTATGTCCACATATTTTATCCGAACTTGATGATAACCGGATCGTAAATCCAATTTTGAAAAGATCTTGGCCCCTCCTACTTGATTGAACAAATCATTTATCCTTGGTGGGGGGAATTTATTCTTAATAGTCATTTTGTTCAGTTGTCTATAATCGATACATAGTCTTAGAGTAATCTATTTCTTTTTCACAAAGAGGATTGGTGCCCCCCAAGGTGAGACACTCGATCTGATATACTCTTTGTCCAACAATTCATGTAATTGTATCTTTAATTCTGTCAGTTCTAGTAGACTCATTCTGTACGACGATTTTGAGATGGGGGATGAATCGGGTATTAGGTCTATGGAGAAGTATATTTCCCTTATGGGGGGTAATTTTTGTATCTCATCCACAAACATGTCTCTGAAATCACATAGAACAACAAAGTCTTCCAACTTTGGCTTATCTTCTTTTTCTGCTAGATTCATCACTTGGATGGAATAAACTTGACATTCCTTTCTCATATGTTTGTTTTGTTGCATTGCTGAAATTTGTCTGACTGATACCGGTTTTGGTATACCTTAGGCTGTCTTGGTAGTGCCAAAATCATCCTTATAGCTAAGTATCTTTGTATAGCAATTTAATATTGCTTTGTGTCGTTCCAACCAATCCATCCCAATAATCATATCGTAATATCCTAGTGGTAGGATGTTCAGATTTATCCTTATAGTTTGACCATCTAAGATTTAGTACCTGTCGCTAGTTGCACAAGCCATGATTTTGTGTGCTTCAGTCTCTTATGTTTATTTGACTCTACTACCTTCGAAGTAATATAGCTTAATGTTGCTCTGGGGTCAATTAAAATAGAAATTAAAGTGTCATGGATTTTACCTTTGATTTCTACCACCGAGGATTGGTGGTTAGCTTGTCGGCCATCAATGGTTGCATTTATCCGATGTAGGCTCCTGCCCACGTCTCCCACTGTTGAGGCTTATTGCAAATTATGAACGACAGTTCTGTTTGTTGAAATCAAACATGGATAGTTCCTCCTTAGATGAGGCTCTCCACATTCCCAACACTTTAGTGGCTCATGGCGGTTTTCCCCAAACTTCTTCATTCCCAAGTTTATTGGTTTACCACTGCTCAGCATATTCGGGTGGTTGAAGTGAGAATCTTTTCTCGGGAAAATTTTTATTGTATTTCGATAAGGAGATGGATGGTATCCCTTCTTCCACTGGTTCATTCGATCTTTCTTCTTATCCTTCCAGGCTTTGGGAAACTCCACCCGCTACTTATACTGATAATAGCACATTCGTGCTTTCCTGAATACTTCACTCAAGGATTTGGGGTTGTCAAACTCGATCCTGTCCCTATAGGACTATGGTAAGCAGCTTAAGAATCACTAGATTTTTACCTTATCCTCTCGAAAGTATGGAACGAACCTTAACAGTTCCAGAAATTTATTTATAAGGTCCTCCATCGTCATCTATCCGAGTCGTAACTCGTAAAATTCTTTCGTCTTCCTTTCATAATAATTTTCAGAAAGGTATTGTTTCTTGAAATACTTCTTAAAGTCAGACCATTCCAACAATTTCTCCTTTAGGCCCTTGGCCAATTTCAGATCTTGCCACCAAATACTGGCCTTCCCTTTTAGATTGTAGATGGCCATCTTGACCTTCATGTTGTTGGAATAGATTAAAGATTTGGAAGTACTTTTTGATGTCCAACAGTCATGCCTATGCTTCTTCTCCTGTCTTGGACTCTCCATCAAAGATAGCGGGTTTAATCTTTTTAAATTCTCCTTCAAGTTGGTCTACTTGTTTTCTTTTTCTGTCCATTTTAGTTCCATCTTTAGCTGGAGGCGTTCCTTCAGACGAACTGTTTCCTTTTTTTGGTTTATGGCCTAGAGTTCTTGGAGGCTCTTTTGTTGATTTCTTCATTGTTATTATTGTCTTTTGGGCTTTTCTTGGTCACTATACTGCGCAACAGAACTTCGTTTATCTCTTGTTATTCTTGTTGTTCCTGCTTCAATTTTTCATTGTCGGCTTTAAAGATCTGTAGTTCAACAATCAGATTCCTCATTGTTTCCAACACTTTTGTGGGTGAGATTTCGTCACTGTTATGCCTTGTATCCCCATGGGGTCTTTGTTGTGGATTGTCTTCCATCCTATTTTCTGCATTGCTCTGAGCTGCCATACTTAATCACCAAAATAGAAAAAAGATTTATGTTTGTAACCAAAAGATTTATTAGTTTTTATATAAAACAGGATATATATTAAGCACTACAGTGGTCCTATTCAGGCCCAATGTTGTAACTTTTGCTCTGATACCATATGTAATGAACCTCAAATTTATCATAAAAAATAAATTCTTTGGTTGATTATTTACCATTTATCTTCGTTTAATCAACTCATATGATGGGTACTTACACTTTGTTTTTTCTTTGCATAACCTTATACCATACTAGCCTAACACTTAGGAGAGGTTCCCATCGAACACAAGTATTTTTCTAACTCATATGTTACTATATGGTTTTAATACAATACACATATCTACCTATACACTAGAATTCGAATTTCAGTTCCCTTGTTTAATAGAAACAGGCTATTTGGACTTTGCGCATAAGTTTATATCCCCGAGAGTTAAATGCTTATACTCTTACCTAGTTGTGTCCACATCAGACTTCAAATCCTGAATGTAGTACATGACAGGAATGGGTTTAAGGATATTAATGATGGTTTAGGAGTGGTCTCCATGTGTTTTCTTTGATGGCTTCATTTTAGTTATGTTAGAACTTGTCTCCACCATAACGAATTGAACCCCGACCAATTCTGCACCATTCTCTGCGTAACTAAACTAACTAACTGATGCAGGAGCATCGTCAGCAGCAAGCAAGCATGGAGGCAGAAGAAAGCTAGGATGAACGCCATCACATTTTGGCACATGTCAAAAATGTTTTGAAATGTTATTGAAAGTTTGGATGCGCAGACATTAATGAAATAGTTAAGAAGGTGTACTTCCATATTATAAACATATCTTGAGCGATCCACTCTCATCTATAGGATGTAGAGGCATTTATGCATAGTTAATGAAAGTAGGTAGATTTAAAATTCTAGATTAGACAATTTTAGGAGTTGGAGGGAAAACGACTATAGACACCCTCATCTTTGTATCATTGTATCAGTAAGAGATTGTATGATTAAGCACATTAGCATAGAGGAGAAGCAGAGAGTTGTGGAGAAGAATCCATGTACAAAAGTTCTGAGATTAATATATGAAGCTTTGATTCAGACTCATGGTGTTCTAATACTTTCTGTGTATACATGTTGAATGTTATGCTTATGGTTGTTTTACTCTTTTTGTTGTGCATTTGATTTTATGCCATGTATGTATGATTTCATGTTAAGTATTTGAATTCTGAGAGAGTAAGGGAATGAGTTTCAATTGTTTCTCTTCTTGAGTAAGAGTTCCTGCAAGGAGTGCATTGACAGAATTCAAAGTTTACCCCTGAAAGATCAGGAGGGATACCGTTGTTCTCATTTCAACTGAAGTGAAAGACAAGAACAGAAGATGTGCAAGGTGTGCGTAGGCTGGTCAATACCTTAGAACCTATAGACTAAGGTTGAGATATTGAAGGACTATTTTTGTAGAGTTGCACAGACATAAGGGATTCAAATATTCAGAAATATTTGGAGAAGTGCCGCAAGGAGTGCATGCAAAAGCCTTCTAGGAGACTTGAGTTTGTGAAAGGAAGCTTAGGAGGGTTAGGGCCTTTGAATCATTTGAAATAAAGACAGGAAGTGCCAGTAGTTGTGTAGAGGCTAAATCCCAGAGAAGGATTGCAGGTTTGATTTGAGTAGAATGTTCTTTGAGGAGAGATTGAACAGTCTGAATTCTCAGAAGAGAACTCCAAAAATAGCGAGGATCATAGGATCCGCAGAAGGTGCAGGGAGTTAAACATTAGACAAATCCATCTTCGAAAAGTAGAGTCAAAATGGACCGTCGATCGTGATCCGTTCAGGTCATCAGATCATTTTGGGAATTCAAAGTTCAGGACTCCGAAGTGCCAACCAAGACCTTGGCTGATCAAGTTCCCAAAACACGAAGGGAGGTTTCATGTGTGAATTCAAAGAGTGAGGAATTCAGAATTTCAGAACTTCGGAGTTTAGAGTTTCAGAAGTCCTGAGGACGGGTGATCGGGACTCAGCGGGAAGGAAATTCTAGAATCAGAAGTTGCGAGAGAGTATTTGTCAGGTTTTCAGCATTCCCTTGACAAGGGGCAGAACACTCTACGTCAGAATCTCTGAAATCATGAAACATGAATAAATTTCAAAAGTGTGTTTCGACATTTCGGCAAATCGGGGTTTGGGAATTCGACGGTCATAGTGACACAAGGTTAGGGTCGAGAGTTTCAACTTCTTGGTACCCGAAAGCCCAAAAATAAAGGAATTTGTCGAATGGTGATTCAAGTTTCGAAAATCAGAAAAGGTGACAGGTGGTAGGAGTCCACGTCAAGAGTATAGTACAACTCGAGAGGATAGTTGGAAATTCAGGAAACCTCGTGACAGGATTTGTGAAGTTACGAGAAAGGAGACCATTTCGGCATTTCAAAATTTCGGGTTACGGAAGGTATAGGAGACAGAGAGTTCGAGGATAAGCCTTACAAACTCCCGGTACGTGAAATCATGCTAACCATTGGATCTAGGGGAAGAACCATAGCCGTTGATTTTCATTGGAAGCAGAACACTAGTGTTTCGATGTTTCAGGATTCGTCATATTGGGAATCATGTTGACAGGGTGACGAGATATAGTGCCAAGGAAATCCTGAAGTCATGATGTGTGGCAGGACTTAGGGTGGACTTTTTGAGATTTCGGTAATTCGGGTTTCGGGACTCTGAATGTCGAGAGGTAGAGTTGTGCGTCATTGCAACTCTCAAAATCACGATAAGTGAGAAGCCATAATTAGTTGTAGGAAGCATCTGGGGTGTGTTATTTGGGTTTTAGAGGTTGAAGAGGTAATACCCTCAACCACAGGATTCACGAAATTGCGAAATCCGATACCTCGAAAAGAGAAAGGGAAAAGTCCCGAAGTCAGTTGGGGTTTGATCGTGGTGTTTATGCAGATGAATGATCACGCAGGCATAACTCAGGAGGGCCTATTAATTACACTCAGAGAGGGGGAGTAAATAATTTCCCGAGAGGAATTAAGAGAGTGAGTCAGACTCTAAAGGGCCGAAGTTGAAAGATCCTGTGCGGACTCTAGCTTGAGGGTTTAGGGGTCTGCGCCAGTTGTGGTATCAGAACTTAGAAATATTTATTTGCTTATATAGCAGGGGAAGAGGAATTTTATAGCCATGCCACTAAGAAGAAGATATAATAAAATACCTAATCCACCGGAGGAAAGGGAAATTCTAAGAAGAAGAGACAGACAATTGCATGATCCAGCAAGAGAAAGAGAGATGTGTGAACTATGTACCAGGATTGATTCCATAAAGACAACACAGAGGCACACAGTTGATGCTGGAGACATCAGCAAATCTGAAAGTGAAAATGAAGCCGAAAATTAAGAAGTTGCAGTCGAAGATGTAGCAAAAGAACACCTATTTAGGGTTGTTGCGAGGATAGGTGCTATAGAAAAAATGGACATTCCAGTATATGAAGGAAAGCTGGATGTAGAAGAAATTCTAGACTGGATTAGAGCTCTAGATAAATATTTTAACTATGAGGATGTAGAGGAAGACAAGAAGGTCAAGCATGTTGTTACAAGACTTAAAGGGCATGCAACATTATGGTGGGATGAACTGCAAGATGACAGACGCTACAAAGGTAAGCAACAAATCGAGAGTTGGGACAGAATGGTTGCGAAGATGAAGGCAAAATTCATACCCAAGGATTATCAAATTACTTTGTTTCGGAGAATGTAGAACTTGAGGCAGAAGTTGATGACAGTGAAAGAATACACTGAATAGTTCTATAGGATAAACATCAGAGCAGGTCATCGGGAAAGTGATGATGAAAAGGTTGCCAGGTATATGAATGGTCTGAGATACAACATTCAGGATGAGATGAGCATGATGACCTTCTGAATGGTGGAAGATGCTTATCCGATGGCTCTGAAAGCTGAAGAGAAGTTGAGCTGAAAGCAAGGTCAGAGAGGTCGAGGCAGAAGTCAATCTAGAGGCAAAACAATTGCCCAAGACAAAAATTAGAAACCTAAAGAAGAGTGGAAGAAGAGTCAAACTCAAACTGAGAGAGGTGGAATATCACAAAGAGGACAATATGTTGAAAGAAATATTTTTCCTCGAGCCAGAGGAAGAGGAAGAGGTAGAGGTGGAGAAATAAAATGCTTTACCTATGGGAAAAATGGACACAAATCTTATGAATGTCTAGTTAAGAAGAAACAAGGAGGTGAAACTCACATTGTCGAAGAACAAAGATAGAATGTTGAGGCAGAAGATCCTGAGGGTGAAAGGTCATTGATGATGAGAAAAGTTCTCTTAACGCCAGAGAAGGAGGTGTAGAACCCGGCCCAAAGGAACAGACTTTTTTGGACTACTTGCAAGACCAAAGACAGTGTATGCAAAGTCATCGTGGATAGTGGTAGCACAAACAATCTCGTTTCTATAGAGATGGTAGAAAAGCTGGAGCTAGAGACTATTGAACATCCAAGCCCATACAGAGTTTCATGGCTACAAAAAAGACATCAAGTAAATGTCACTAAACAATGTTTAGTTGAATTTAAAATAGGAGGATATAAGGATGAAATATTATGTGATGTCAATCCCATGGATGTTTGTCATCTATTGCTAGGTAGACCATGGCAATATGACATAAATGTGATTCATGATGGGAGAAAGAACACATACACCCTGGAGAAGAATGGGAGGACTCACATGTTGTTTTCGATCAAGGATAAAGAAGTGAAATAAGAGGTGAACAACACTGTGCTTCTCATGAGTGGGAAGGAACTTCTTAAGGAGGTTAAGAAGAAGGAAGACACACAATTTATTGTGGTCAGGAATCCTAGAATTTTGTTGACCAGTACAAGAGTGGATGATTTACCAGAGGAAATCCAGAAGTTGCTGGAAGAGTTTGCTAATACAGTAGTGGACGAACTACGTTGTTCGTTGCCACTGATCAGAAGTATAAGTCATCACATCGATCTCATACCTGGAGCTAGTTTACCAAACAAAGCAGTGTACAGATTGATGCCGCAGGAGAATGAAGAGGTCAAGAGACAGGTCCAGGATTTAATGGACAAAGGGTTGGTTAGAGAAAGCTTGAGTCCATGTGTTGTTCCAACAGTGCTCAGCCCAAAGAAAGATGGAGGCTGGAGGATATGTACAGACTCAAGGGCAATCAACAAGATTACCATCAGATTTAGATTTCCTTTGCTAAGGATGGATGATTTGATGGATTGCTTGAGTGGAGCAAATTTTTTTTCAAAGATTGATTTGAAAAGAAGCTATCATCAAATTCAGATGAGAGAAGGTGATGAATCGAAGACAACATTCAAGATGAATGAAGGGTTGTATGAATGGCTTGTTATGCCATTTGGCTTAACAAATGTGCCTAGTACTTTCATGAGGTTGATGAACAATGTCTTGAAGGAATTTATAGGGAAATTTGTCATTATATATCTTGACGATGATTTTCAGTAGAACAGAAATAGAGCACTTGAATCATTTGGCAACAGTGATGACGAGATTACAGCAAGATAAGTTGCTGATAAATATGAAGAAATCATCATTCATGAAGACAGAGCTCATTTATTTGGGGTTTGTTATCTCTGCAGATAAACTAAAAATGGATCTAGATAAAGTGGAGGTGATTAAGAATTGGCCATCGCCGAGGAGTATATTTGAAGTTAGAAGCTTTCATGGATTGGCTAGTTTCTACAGGAAGTTTATTAGAAATTTTTGTGAAATTAGCGCACTGATGATGGACACGATGAAGAAAAGACATAAATATTTTCACTGGACACAAGAAGCAGAGAAAATTTTCAATCTGTTGAAAAGGGAGATTACTGAACAACCAATTTTGGTGTTTCCATATTTCAACAAAACGTTTCAAGTCAAGTGTGATGCAAGAGGATTTGCAATTGGAGCGGTCTTGAGCCAAGACGACAGACCAATCACATACTTCAGTGAGAAACTGAATGAAGCAAAAATTAAATATTCAACATATGACAAGGAATTTTATGCAGTCATACAGGCACTAAAGAAGTGGAGGCACTATTTGGTTCCTAAAGAGTTTGTTTTGTATAGTGATAATCACACTTAACAATTTGTGACTCAACAGGACAAGATGAACCAAAAACATGCAAAATGGGTTGAATACATGCAAAATTTTACTTTTGTAATTAAACATATTTCTGGAACTGCTAACAAAGTTGTTGATGCTTTGAGAAGGAAATGTTTGCTGATGTAGGAATTTAGAGTCAAAACTTTAGGTTTTGATAACCTCAAGGACATGTACAGAGATGACCCAGATTTCAAAGAGGCATATGAGGCATCTGAGAATCCAATTCTCAGGGACAGGAGTCAATGGACTGAATATATGATCCAGGAGGGATTATTATTCAGGGGCAATCGGCTGTGTATTCCAAAATGCTCCATGAGGGAGAATCTGCTGAAAGAAAAACACAGTGGAGGATTGGTCGGACATTTCATTCATGACAAAACGTTCTCGAAATTAAATGGCTCGTATTTTTGGTCAAGGATGAGGACAAATGTCAAAATATTTGTGGACAGATGTAGAATTTGTCATCACACAAAGGGAAAAAGGAAAAACACAGGGTTATACCAGTCGTTGCCCATACCTGAAAGGCCATGGGATGCAATGAGCATGGATTTTTTGCTGGGGCTGCCAAGGACACAAAGAGGATTTGATTCGATCTTTGTGGTGGTATATAGATTTTCAAAGATGGCACATTTTATACCATGCTAGAAAACCAGCGACACAACTCACATTGTGAACCTGTTTTTCAAAGAAGTTGTCATACCTCACGGCTTACCCAGAAGTATAGTTTCAGATTGAGACAACAAGTTCGTAGGAAATTTCTGTAGGACTTTACGGAAGAAGTTGGGGACAAGTTTTTCTTTTATCTCAGCTTATCATCCTCAGACAGATGGTTAGATAGAGGTTTAGTGGACTAAACAAATGCCTGTAGCTGAAAGGCCGTAGATGGAAAGTATACTTGACAAGAGAGTCAGCAAAAGGACTAGGAGAAAAGACTATTTTGAATACTTGATCAAATGGAAGGGACATCCAGTTGAAGATTCTAGCTGGGAGAATGAAGCAGAAATTTAGAAGCATGGATAGACCATGAAAGAACTCATGAACAAGAGTCCATGAAAATTTTCAAGTGAGGGAGTATGATGCAGGAGCATCATCAGCAGCAAGAAAGCATGGAGGCGGAAGACAGATGGGATGAACGCCATCACATTTTGGCACATGTCAAAAATGTTTTGAAATGTTATTGAAAGTTTGTATGCACAGACATTAATGAAATAGTTGAGAAGGTGTAATTCCATATTGTAAATAGATCTTGAGCAATCCTCTCTCATCTGTAGGATGTAGATTCATTTATGCATAGTTAATGAAAGTAGGTAGATTGAAAATTCTAGATTAGACAGTTTTAGGAGCTGGAGGGAAAATGACTATAGACACCCTCATCTTTGTATCATTGTATCAGTAAGAGATTGTATGATTAAGCACATTAGCATAGAGGAGAAGCAAAGAGTTGTGGAGAAGAATCCATGTACAAAAGTTCTGAGATTAATATATGAAGCTTTGATTCAGACTCATGGTGTTCTAATACTTTCTGTGTATACATGTTGAATGCTATGCTTATGGTTGTTTTACTCTTTCTGTTGTGCATTTGCTTTTATTCCATGTATGTATGATTTCATGTTAAGTATTTTAAGTCTGAGAGAGTAATGGAATGAGTTTCAATTGTTTCTCTTATTGAGTAAGAGTTCCTGCAAGGAGTGCAGTGAAGCGTCCGCAAGGAGTGCGTTGATAGAATTCAGAGTTTACGTCTAAAATCTCAGGAGGGATACCATTGTTCTCATTTCAACTGAAGTGAAAGACAAACATAGAATTCATGCAAGGTGTGCGCAGGCTGGTCAAGACTTTAGAACCTATATACTAAGGTTGATAGATTGAAGGACTATTGTTGCAGAGTTGCACAGACTTAAGGGATTCAAATATTCAGAAATATTTGGAGAAGTTCCACAAGGAGTGCATGCAGAAGCCTTCTAGGAGACTTGAGTTTGCAAAAGGAAGCTTAGGAGGGTTAGGGCCTTGGAATCATTCAAAATAAAGGAAGGAAGCACCAGTAGTTGTGTAGAGGATAAATCCCAGAGAAGGATTTCAGGTTTTATTTGAGTAGAAGGTTCTTTGAGGAGAGATTGAACTATCTGAATTCTCAGAAGAGAACTCCTGAAATAGTGAGGATTGTACGATTTGCAGAATTTGAAGGGGAGTTATACGTTGGACAAATCCACCTTCGAAAAGTAGATCCAATGTGGACCGTCGATTGTGATCCATTTAGGTCATCAGATCATTTTGGGAATTCAGAGTTCAGGACTACGAAGTGCTAGCCAAGACCTTGGTTGATCAAGTTCCCGAAATGTGAAAGGAGGTTTCATGTACGAAGTCAAAGAGTGACGATTTTGGAATTTCAGAACTTCGGAGTTTAGAATTTCGGAACTTCGGAGTTCGGAGTTTCGAAATTCCTGAGGACGGGTGATCGGGACTCAATAGGAAGGAAATTCTAGAATCAGAAGTTGTGATAGAGTATTTTTCGAGTTTTCGGCATTACCATTGACAAGGAGCAGAACACTCTACGTCAAAATCTCTGAAATTGCGAAAGGAGAAGAAATTTCGAAAGTGCGTTCCGACATTTCAGCAAATCGGGGTTCTAGAATTCGGTGGTCGTAGTGACAGAAGGTTAGGGTCGACAGTTTCAACTTCTCAGTACCCGGAAGCCTGAAAATAAAGGAAGCTGTCAAAGGGTGATTCAAATTCTGAAAATTGGAAAAGGTGATAGGTGGCAGGAGTCCATGTCAGGAGTATAGTACAGCTTAAGGGGATAGTTGGAAAGTCAGGAAACCTCGCGATAGGATTTGTGAAGTTTCGAGAAAAGAGACCATTTTGGCATTTCATAATTTTGGGTTCCAGAAGGTATAGGAGATAGAGAGTTCGAGGATAAGCCTTATGAACTCCTGGTACGTGAAATCGCACTAACCGTTGGATCCAACGGAAGAACCATAGCCGTTGATTTTCCTTGGAAGCAGAACACTAGTGTTTCGATGTTTCAGGATTTGGCATATTGGGAATCATTTTGATAGGGTGACGAGACATAGTGCCAAGGAAATCCCGAAGTCGTGAAGTGTGGCAGGACTTAGGGTGGACTTTTCAGGATTTTGGTAATTCGGGTTTTGGGACTCCGGAAGTCGAGAGGTAGAGTTGCGCGTCATTGAAACTACCGAAATCATAATAAGTGAGAAGCTGGAATTAGTTGTAGCAAGCGTCTGGGGTGTTGTATTTGGGTTTTGGATTTCGAAGAGGTAAGAGCCTCAACCACAGGATTCGCAAAATCTCGAAATCCGTTACCCCAAAAATAAAAAGGGAAAATTCCTGAAGTCAGTTGGGGTTTGAACGTGGGGTTTATGCGGATGAATGATCATGCGGGCATAACTCAGGAGGGCCTGTGAATTACACTCAGAGAGGGGGAGTAAATAATTTCCTGAGAGGAATTAAGAGAGTCAGTCAGACTCTAAAGGGTCGAAGTTGAAAGATCCTGTGCGGACTCCAGCCTGAGGGTTTAGGGGTCTGTGCCACTAACCCTCCTCTTCCTGTTGGGGTAACGGAAAGATAACTTCAATGACAAAGGTTTAGCGAATGAACAATTCCCTATATAGTCGTGGATTTACTGTTATTAACTTCAACATTAAGGGAGATGGATGTACCTGTCAGGAGGAGTTAAGGCTCTATCATGAAATTAATTAGGGTCCTCTTAAACATTAGTCCTGATGACTCTCCCACCTATTCTACCCAATCCCGGTACGACAACTTTTCCCTAGCACATGGAATGTACCTCCTCGGCTGTAAAGAATGGTACGTGTCCCTCTTAGGTTTTGGCGGTCTCTCTTCTGCCCTTGTGACTTTGAAGGAGAGGGTTCTGTATTATGCATTTTTCCACAGGGAAAGACTACCACCTCTGCGACAAACTTTGGTGAAGTCAACGGCAACATCCGACTACCTGGTAATTTTTTAAGGGAACTGAAGCTCGAAACAGAGTTCACTATTTGGCTTAAACAAAGAAATACTTTTCTTCCTGTAACCTTTATTATGAAATTAAAGGCCCTCTTTACTTCCAATAGTTATGTTCAGATTCTACGTGTTTCTCCTTTTTATTTTGGTAATGACTGTAGAAGAGGTTTCTCACTGTATCCGAGAGTCTCTATTCTTTACCTCTGTGAACCTAAGGTCATACTTTGTGTCAACTGTTTGTGTCCTGTGGGTTTATTTCCGGTTCATTCCTTTTTGTTTACCCTATGACTAGCAACTGTATTCGGGAGTAACTCATTGTAGATCAGAAGAGTTTATCCTTATGTCATGTAAAGGCTCTAGGGAAATAAAAGGTCAATCTGAATTCTTAACGTATCTGTTCTCCTTTGTGACTGATGCATATTATTTGTAGTAAGGTGGTGGTCTACCGGTAGTTTATCTCTTACTGAGTTGGGGTAATTTCCACAAGAACTTTTACTGACTATGTGTATGATGTCATTCCCTACGTTCTTCAATTTTTCTTCGTAAAGGTTTTTTACAAAATATTTAACTCTTGAATTTGCAATGTTATTTTTATCTTTTCAAAGTAATTGTTTAATTTTGTAAAATGGGTTTCTTTGTATTAATGGTGCGACTCTCCTTATTGCGAGAGTACCCAACATAAGTTCCAGGAACCATTCTCCCCTCAGCCAGGGTCGATTACAAAACAAGGCACAACAACTGGAGGGTGCGGTGTTTCATCCCCTAAGTTAAGTAGTCTGACATAGCTATGGTTATCAATCTACCCTTTCGATTCTATAATTTAGAGTTCTACTCTGTATTTTACTAATGTTATTTGTGATGGCCGAATGCAGGTATGCCCACTTCACAGCACAGGTACTGACCTCTGCTCATCATGACAAAGGTACTCGGGTTCCAAAATGTGGCTATCAACTTTCTTCTTAAATCAAAGCATGGAGGTCACGATTCTATTCGTATCTTTCTGTTGTTAAAAGTAACATTACTCATGCTTTGATTTCCTGTGCCAGATATCTGAGGGTTAAATCCCACTTTGTTTTTCTGTTAAATTTCCATTTAAGGATATATATATAGTCGAACATGATGTAGGGAAATGACTGATACTCTAATGCTAGAAATTGGTGAAGCAGTTCTAAGTTTGTTGTTGGAAAAACTTTAAAATATGTTAAGCTTAGTAATGGAGGGATATTATTTTTCTATTTTGGAAATAGCTTATCCTTGGCGTTCTGTACATTACTTCTATGATTTAAAGTATTCATAAATCTTTGAAACAATTATAATAGCGATCATTTCTTGACTTTATTAATGGCTGTATGATTAGTCTCTTGGTAACGCAATTCTTATTTGGAATTTACCCCAACGGGGATCATTCAAAGGTGGGGTCTCGCATTTCCAAGTATTTGCGTATTGAAGATTCTTGTTTTTCAATCGATTTCATCTTTAGAATAGATTGCATTACTCTGTAATTTCTTAAAATAGCTTTCTGTAAAATGTGAAGCAAATTTAATAGATATCCTAAATGGTAATGCTACAACCATAAAATTCTTTGTTTCTCTCTTCGCACAACATATGTAAGATGTGTCATACGTTGATGTTGTATGAGCGAAATCATTTATTCTCTTTCTTGTAGTATGATCCTAGTGTGAATATATCGTTAAGTTTAGGGTAGTCTTGCTCCTTTTTTTTATGTTCATTCCCATATGCTTCATTATTCTAGTTCTATCCAAGTTCAACTATATATGTGATTCTGTTATAAGAATTAAAAGTTACAGAATGAAATGTATATGTTTGTAATAGATATGTTTGTTCATTCATACATATTCGATTCTACTTAAAGTTTAATTTCAGGAAACATTTCCATAATTAAATCCTATAGTCTATTTGTTGAATTCTATGAGGATATCATATATTTTATATTTACATACAGGTTCTAAATCCATAGTAGAGGTTACTAGGGGATGATTCCAGAAATGATATGTAAACTAATCGATAGTAAAGTGGATTGTATATTTCATGTAATCGAACAACCTTTGTCTAGATTATTGAATGCATACCAACTTTAAGGATTCCACTATATCAATAACCAATTCATCCCACAGAGGTAGAAATACTAAAATTTAGATACAGTAAAAGACTTACAACAATTATACGATCATTAAAACAAATACTAGAAACCATTTCAGTTCAGATTTAACATACACATTACATCAGATATAAAATCATTCAGACAGATAAGGATTAGAGTAGCATATCTAAAGTAAACTCGCAGAAAACAAAGGGAACAGTCACGTTCCTCCCAACCGTAGAACCGAGCAACCAAGATCACTTGCACAGTTCAACCCCTAGCCTGACCATGAGTCCATGAGGGCGAACTTGGAAAACCCTCTTCAACAATGTCCTTCAATTCAGTAGCTTCCCCCTTTCCTCACACTCATTCATTGTTCATAACAATAAGGAAAAAAAAATCAATAGTCTCTTTCCCAGCATACTTGCCAGCATCCTGCCTCCTCACATATGCTTATTTATTAATTGCCTAGGTTTTTTTTCCCTCCCTTGGGAATTTTTGTAGCTTCCTAAATCCCTGATTTTCATGGGCTGCCAATGGCCAAATCACTAATTTTCCACTTGTAAAAATCAGCCTAGGGGTAGTTCCAACATGTTCCCCACTCATGGAGTCATGGTTAGCTACTTTTAACATGGCTGTTCCATTTGTCCTCCTGCAATCAATATAAAATATTATGTTTTTAAACAAGTTTCATTGTCAAATAGTTAGTTGGGTCAAATCAGATCTCTTCCCAATAGTCATAATAATTTATTACAATTAACAAATTCGAAATTCAAAATTGCCATAAATGGCAAAAAAATTCCAAATTCGAATTTACTAAAAACGGAATAAATTTCTAGCAAATTAAATTTTCAAAATATTTTATTTTGGGGGATGTCACTTAGCATATCCATCACATCTCTTCGTAGACATAAGACGTCACCATTCCAACAAGCTTCTTTCCGTTGCATTTTATAGTTTCAACTTATTTCCTTATTGAATAGTAAACCAGTTTTACTGTATCTCTATTATTTTGTGTTAAGCACTTGTTAATAATCTGTAGTCATTTTTTTCTTCTCATAAAATCTGGATCACAAATTCTATCACAGATTCATGTTTGGGTTCTCTCATATTTCACTTCCCCTTAGCCAAGTTACCAAGGGTTACCAAGGGTATTTAAAAATCCAAATTTGTGTGGGCCAGGTCACAACAAAAAGAATTTGATGATATGAAACATCATTTATGCTTAGCTACGGTGCTTGTCTTAACTGATTTGGAACAACCTTTTGATATTGAGACATATGCTTCAAACTATGTTTTTGGTGTCATTCTTGTTAGCGCTCTGTAATTTGCCTAAGGCTGCTGAGGAAATCACAGAGGTAACCTCGAACCACTTCGAGTCTTGGATCTAGCCCTCCAAGACTTAGAGAGGGATCTCTCTATTAGATTTAGCTTTGTTTTTAAGGGATGCATTTTAGGCTAGTTATAAAAGAAATGAAAATATAGAGTTTTTGATTTTGAGATGGTTACTTTGGGACAACAAGGAGGGCCATTGGGCAAATGGGGTCTGCGCTTTAAACAAAGTGATTCATATCTCAGATCTGGACAAGACTGTTACACGGGGCAAGGTAGAAGAAACATTGGATCGATTTAAGTTTTGATGGCGTCGGTTTGAGGAAGAAGTAGGGGAGGTAAAAACCAGGCACAGGAGCAACTAAGAATTCTTGAACTAAGATTTTAGAAGATAAACATAAAGATTACCACAAGCTGAGAGGCAGAGTATCTGCTGATAAATTCTGCCTCTATTACTTTCCTTCTGGTAATAAAAACTAAAAACAAATTGTAAAGAAGACAGGAAATACATTAACAAAGAAGAACACCACCAACATTTCCACACAGGAATCCTGTGAACAGTTTGCACATTTCTGAGTTGATCATCTAAATATTACAATAATATTAACTGGCCATACATAGCCCATGCTCCAGCAAAGAAAATGAAAATTACAGGTCTGGACCTCTCACACAGGTCGAGCCTCTCCTATTCAACCCAGTCGAAAACTCTTCTAGTCTTTTACAGGTGTATAAATAATAAACAAAACCCCCCCCAGCCTATCAGTCCTCCAAGACTTGCGCTTTAACTCTGCACTCTAAGAATAGTAAATAGTTACAAAGATATCGACACCTGTAGACTATCTTTAAAGCAACAAGACAACAAATTAGAGGAAAACTAAATTTGGTACTGTTGCTTTGACATCTGGAGTTAGTTCATGGTTTGCTGGAAAATGGAAGTTAACAACATCATAATAGACCATTTGAATGCCTGAGGTCGTTTTAGGTATGCTGCCAGTTGGAGGATTATGTTTAACATCTGCCAAGAAAAAGGGACACCTCTGCCACCTTGCTGTAACTGTTGCTCAATCATGAAGGGTCATTTCTCCACTTGTCTTTCATGAAATGAAACTGTCCCTGGTCGAGCTTCCATCTACATTTGAAACGATGCCTCAAAACAATGATGATCTACCCCATCTTCCACGTCTTGGTCTCCTTAATTATCAACAAAGATTCATACCCATATTTATCTGAACTTGTGAAATTCTGCATGACAGCTATGTATGCAGCCTTTCTGATGTCTGCAGATAGAAGTGTTGTTCTTTTGTCATTCAAGAAAGAATTGAATGGTCTTCTTGCTTCTACTTTAGTTTCTTCATGTCCAAACTGAGCTAAGACTTCCAATATATGCCCTCTTAATATTGCATTCAAGTGGCTCTCACCTGGAATAGGATCCCAACCCAGTTTCTTAGCTGCAAACTGAAGAAGATTGATAGTGAATGACATAAAATCAGCAGCTGATTGGGGGATAGTATCACTGACCACGCTAGAAACTTTGTAAGCAATATCAATTAAGCACGATAGCACAGAATAGTCAAGCTCTTGTCTGTAAACATCCATCAGAGCAAGTAATGCTGATAATGGTTGCTTGCAGGCAGAGCATAATGCATACGTATCATCCAAAACACCAAAACTATCAGTGGCATCCAAAAATCCTGCTTCTATTGCAGACCTTAGTCTTTTTGCAAGTTCATCATCATATTTCACAAGATAAAATGTAGTTTGTCCAACATTTATCTTTATCCAGCTTGGTTGGGAACCAACATCTTCTTGGGAATCGGTTATCCCTGGCAGGCTAACACTTCCAAGCTTTTCACATAATAGTGCATTTTTACGGGAACTATATGAACCATAGCATAAAGTGACAGGGATAACCCAATGCCCATGACCAAGTTTTCCACTTGAAAAATACTGGGGCTGCTCTAACTCCAATTTGTCCCCCTTGAGCTTAGGAAAAACCACTAGATATCCCTTTTTCTTTGTCCAAGAG
The DNA here is from genome assembly GCA_009831015.1 of Picea engelmannii. NCBI lineage: Eukaryota > Viridiplantae > Streptophyta > Pinopsida > Pinales > Pinaceae > Picea > Picea engelmannii. The sequence continues at coordinate 384,867 of ML779735.1, forward strand.
TCCATTAGCTCATTCACAGACTCTCCTGACTCTTCTGAAAAGATGGCCCATAAATCTTCAGTCCTTGCATTTTTCCAAGCATACCTCTTGACATAAGCATTGAGGCCTTTCTGGAAAACCGAAGCTCCAATGTAGCTTTCAAGCATACAGATAATAGATGCTCCCTTTCTGTAGCTTATAGCTTCAAAAATCTCATCAATTTCACGAGCATGACCCACCTCTACCTCAATAGGATGTGACCCAACAAGCCCATCCAACCTAAAAGCATCCACTATTTGGTCCATATTTTCCATTCAGGAAATAAGTAATCCACTGCCAAATAGCTCACCCAAGTTGCAAACCCCTCATTCAGCCATAGGTGAGTCCACCATTCCATCGTAACCAAATTTCCAAACCACTGGTGGGATAACTCATGTGTCACAACAATTGCAACCCTTTTCTTATTTGCAGCCGCAAAATGTTGCTCATCATATAGCAAAGCAGTTTCTCGATATGTAACCAGACCATAGTTCTCCATTGCCCCAGCAGAAAAATCAGGTATAGCAACCATATCCAACTTTGGCAGGGGATAAGGAGTCCCAAAATATTCAGCATAATATGGAAGTGTTCTTACTGCAATATCCAGAGAAAACATCCCTTGTTTGGTTTTACCAACCTCACAATACACACGAACTTTATTCCCTGCTGTAGTTGTCCGTTCTATAAATTCAAGTTCTCCCACAACAATTGCCACCAAGTATGTTGACATAATAGGTGATTCCTGAAAACTGACTGTCCTCAAATGTCCATCAGACTTTTCTTCAATAGCTCCCCTATATTAGTTGTTGCATTTAATGCAGGAGCAATTGTATTCAAATTCTGTGCCCATGTTCTATTGACAGGATAAGTCACCTGGTATTTATTGTTAGGATCGTCTTTCACATTTCCTGAATCGAGCATTCTCAGAGCTGCAAGGCATCGCTTTTTCCTAGCAATACAATAGTTTATAACTTGAAGTCGTTGATGCAAATGGCAATATTGTAAGTCTGGATTGTCATCAATTGGCAACCATGGTATTGGCTATCCTTCATTCCAAAGTCGCCTTAGCTCACCAACAACCTATAACCAAAACTCTGCTATATTTTGTGCATTCTTGAGGCCTACCATGATTTCAGCAAGTTGAGAAATAAAACTCCCTGGAGGAGCGCCATGAACATCTCCTGCTAAGTGTGCCTTTGAAGAAAGAATAGATCTATCATTATATTTTTCTTGGGATATGTTGTATCTGCAACTCTATCTGCAATGCATGATCTTGGACAATAATGAATCCTTCCCTATGATTCGTCTCCAAATTGAAGTGTAAGATCACACAAAGTTTGCGTTGTGGACTCAGTGCTCATAGGCTCGCCATAGGAGAAACTGCCAGTATGATTTCCCCCTCTGTTTTTAAACCCCACCGCAGTGGAACCACGCTTGATTGTTTCCATGGTGTATTCGATATGGCTCTCGGATGCTGTAGTGGCTGACTGTGGAGATTACCACGTCCAATTTCTTCACATCTGGTACATCCCTCGGACACCTGCGTAGTCACCTTGGATCTGTTTCAAACACCTGGCACAGGGTTTAAAGGCCATGTTTATATATTTTTTGACTTTTTGTGGGCAATATCCCACATTCACATGGTAAATGGAGCTTTGGGTGGTTATATGAGCCAGCAATTATGTATTGTATCGATGAAGTGAGCCCGAGCCCGAGGCTTGGTCATTGGGGTCTGGTGTTAGCGCTGACTTTGGTTTGTGTGTTTGCTGTAGGTGCGCGAAATGGTTCTTATCCTTGGTGTCGATCATTCGGAGGTTGGCCCTAGGCCATTATACCTTTTGCCAAAATTTTGTTAATTTGTTCATAAAACTCTGCATGAAGGCAAAGGCCGAGGGGCCAATTTTTTAGCTAAATTCATCAAACACAAATTATAAGAACCCAGATTTGCATTTGACCCTCATGAGTAAAATTTCACCATTTCAAACCACTTCATAATTTGTGATAAAATTGCACCGGAACTCACTTTGAAACTTGCGCCCAAACACTCATCTTATGCTTGGTCAGTGTCGGGCGCTTTCCTCCGCCTTCGCCATGCGTCATGAGCGAACACCTATGCCTGAATAAGATATATATTACTCAGAAAACTGATTCCCTATTATATAGGGTCCTAACATAGGCTCCACTTGGGGAAGATAGCTCCGAAGGAGGTGTCTAGAATCCATGAACTCTGAATTTCACCGACCAGTTGATCATTGGTCTGCCCCCAAACTGTAAAATGAAAAAATAAAACTATGAAGAAACGAAAAAGAAAAGATGCTCATTCTGATGAACTTGTTGGTGCATTCCTGCCTACCCTACTTTGCTAACAGTTACTGCTTCAATCAGGTAACAGAAAAGTGCCAATGAAGCCAACCCAGCAGTTGATCCCATGATTGGGTTTCCTCATCGTGTTTGATGAAAATCAAGACTGAAATATGTACTTGTAGCTGGTGATAGCTCAGGTTCTTGTAGAAAAAACATGTTTGAACAATTATACTGAAAAAGAGCTCCATATAATTTGCAACCGGGTAAAAAAATATATGATCTATTTGTTGATTCTCCGGGTATTCCTTCAGCATTTTAACATGGATAAGTTTTCCATTTGTGTCCTCAATATCAGACCATGACTACAACTGTTCAATTTCAGACTTAGGCTTGCAAACAACATATTCTTCAATCAGAAAATCGAAAGATGATACAATATCCTTTGGTTTTGGAGACGTGAGTTTCTCATAAAATTGCTTTGGATTTTGGAAACTGTAAGACTGAATCTGAGTATTCAAGAGCTCAATATCCCTTTCGAGTTTTTCAGCCAACAGCTCAAGAACAAACATTTTACTTTTATGAGGATAATTTTTCGATTTCCAACGATGAAACAAGGCTGTTAACGGAACTTCAACAATTTGAAAATCTGCTAACTCATCTCTGAAATATTTTATAGCTTCGCATTGCATAGGATCTTCCACATACCTTGTCATCTGGAACCATCACCAAGGCTTTGAAATCTGGATTCTTCAGCAGTGAAGTCGCTTGTGAACTTTGAAGCACGGGATCTTGAGCAATGGAGTCACCAGGTGAATGGTACAGCCTTCCTTTGTTTGGCTTATGTTCACCATCAGAAGTCAAATCTGAACTTCAAGTGTAGATCTGGAGAAGTCCCCAGTGGAGTTGCCATAAAATGTTAGCGCTCTGTAATTTTCCTAAGGCTGCTGAGGCAATCACAGAGGTAACCTCGAACCACTTCGAGTCTTGTATCTATCCCTCCAAGACTCAGAGAGGGATCTCTCTATTAGATTTAGCTTTGTTTTTAAGGGATGGGTTTTAGGCTAGTTATAAAAGCAATGAAAATATAGAGTTTTTGATTTTGAGATGGTTACTTTGGGACAGCAAGGAGGGCCATTGGGAAAATGGGGTATGTGCTTTAAACAAAGTGATTGACATCTCATATCTGGACAAGACTGTTACACAGGGAAAGGTAGCAGAAACATTGGATCGATTTAAGTTTTGATGGCGTCGGTTTGAGGAAGAAGTAGGGGAGGTAAAAACCAAGCACAGGAGCAACTAAGAATTCTTGAACTAAGATTTTAGAAGATAAACATAAAGATTACCACAAGCTGAGAGGCAGAGTATCTGCTGATAAATTTTGACTCTATTACTTTCCTTCTGGTAATAAGAACTGAAAACAAATTGTAAAGAAGACAGGAAATACATTAACAAAGAAGAACACCACCAACATTTCCACATAGGAATCTTGTGAACAGTTTGCACATTTCTGAGTTGATCATCTAAATATTACAATAATATTAACTGGCCATACACAGCCCATGCTCCAGCAAAGAAAATGAAAATTACAGGTCTGGACGTCTCACACAGGTCGAGCCTCTCCTATTCAGCCCAGTCGAAAACTCTTCTAGTCTTTTACAGGTGTATAAATAATAAACAAACCCACCCCAGCCTATCAGTCCTCCAAGACTTGCGCTTTAACTCTGCACTCTAATAATAGTAAACAGTTACAAAGATATCGACACCTGTAGACTATCTTTAAAGCAACAAGACAACAAATCAAAGGAAAACTAAATTTGGTACTGCTGCTTTGACATCTGGAGTTAGTTCATGGTTTGCTGGAAAATGGAAGTTAACAACATCATAATAGACCAGTCAAATGCCTGAGGTCGTTTTAGGTATGCTTCCAGCTGGAGGATTATGTTTAACATCTGCCTAGAAAAAGGGACACCTCTGCCACCTTGATGTAACTGTTGCTCATTCATGAAGGGTCATTTCGCCACTTGTCTTTCATGAAATGAAACTGTCTCTGGTCGAGCTACCATCTGCATTTGAAACGACGCCTCAAAACAATGATGATCTACCCCATATTCCACGTCTTGGTCTCCTTAATTATCAACAAAGATTCATACCCAGATTTATCTAAACTTGTGACATTCTACATGACAGCTGTGTATGCAGCCTTTCTGATGTCTGCAGGTAGAAGTGTTGTGCTTCTGTCATTAAAGAAAGAATTGAATCATCTTCTTGCTTCTACTTTAGTTTCTTCATGTCCAAACTGAGCTAAGACTTCCAATATCTTTCCTCTTAACATTGCATTCAAGTGACTCTCACCTGGAATAGGATCCCAGCCCAGTTTCTCAGCTGCAAACTGAAGAAGATTGATAGTGAATGACTTAAAATCAGCAGCTGATTGGGGGATAGTATCACTGACCACGCTAGAAACTTTGTAAGTAATATCAATTAAGCACGATAGCACAGAATAGTCGAGCTCTTGTCTTTAAACATCCATCAGAGAAAGTAATGCTGATAATGGCTGCTTGCAAGCAGACCATAATGCATATGTATCATCCAAAACACCAAACCTATCGTTGGCATCCAAAAATCCTGCTTCTATTGCAGACCTTAGTCTTTTTCCAAGCTCATCATCATATTGCACACGATAAAATGCAGTCTGTCCAACATTTATCTTTAGCCAGCTTGGTTGGGAACCAACATCTTCTTGGGAATCTGCTATCCCTGGCAGGCTAACACTTCCAAGCTTTTTACGTAATAGTGCATTTTTACAGGCACTATATGAACCATAGCATAAAGTGACAGGGATAACCCAATGCCCATGACCAAGTTTTCCACTTGACAAATACTGGGACTGCTCTAACTCCAATTTGTCCCCCTTGAGCTTAGAAAAAGCCACTGGATATCCATTTTGCTTTTTCCAAGAGTCCATTAGCTCATTCACAGACTCTCCTAACTCTTCTGAAAAGACAACCCATAAATCTTCAGTCCTTGCATTTTTCCAAGCATACCTCTTGACATAAGGATTGAGGCCTTTCTGGAAAACCGAAGCTCCAATGTAGCTTTCAAGCATACGGATAATAGATGCTCCCTTTCTGTAGCTTATAGCATCAAAAATCTCATCAATTTCACGAGCATGACCCACCTCCACCTCAATAGGATGTGACGCAACAAACCCATCCAACCTAAAAGCATCCACTGTTTGGTCCATATTTTCCACTCAGGAAATAAGTAATCTGCTGCCAAATAGCTCACCCAAGTTGCAAACCCCTCATTCAGCCATAGGTGAGTCCACCATTCCATCGTAACCAACTTTCCAAACCACTGGTGGGCTAACTCATGTGTCACAACAATTGCAACCCTTTGCTTATTTGCAGCCGCAGAATGTTGCTCATCATATAGCAAAGCAGTTTCCCGATATGTAACCAGACCATAGTTCTCCATTGCCCCAGCAGAAAAATCAGGTATAGCAACCATATCCAAGTTTGGCAGGGGATAAGGAGTCCCAAAATATTCAGCATAATATGGAAGTGTTCTTATTGCAACATCCAGAGCAAACATCCCTTGTTTGGTTTTACCAACCTCACAATACACACGAACTTTATTCCCTGCTGTAGTTGTCCGTTCTATAAATTCAAGTTTGCCCACAACAATTGCCACCAAGTATGTTGACATAATAGGTGATTCCTGAAAACTGACTGTCCTCAAATGTCCATCAGACTTTTCTTCAATAGATCCCCTATCTTAGTTGTTGCATATAATGCAGGAGCAATTGTATTCAAATTCTGTGCCCATGTTCTATTGACAGGATAAGTCACCTGGTCTTTATTGTTAAGATCGTCTTCCACATTTCCTGAATCAAGCCTTCTCAGAGCTGCAAGGCATCCCTTTTTCCTGGCAATACAACAGTTTATAACTTGAAGTCGTTGATGCAAATGGCAATATTGTAAGTCTGGATTGTCATCAATTGGCAACCATGGTATTGGCTATCCTTCATTCCAAAGTCGCCTTAGCTCACCAACAACCTGTAACCAAAACTCTGCTATCTTCTGTGCATTCTTGATGCCTACCATTATTTCAGCAAGTTGAGAAACAAAACTCCCTGGAGGAGCGCCATGAACATCTCCTACTAAGTGTGCCTTTGAAGAAAGAATAGATCTATCATTATATTTTTCTTGGGATATGTTGTATCTGCAACTCTATCTGCAATGCATGATCTTGGACAATAATGAATCCTTCCCTATGATCTGTCTCCAAATTGAAGTGTAAGATCACACAAAGTTTGCGTTGTGGACTCAGTGCTCATAGGCTCGCCATAGGAGAAACTGCCAGTATGATTTCCCCCTCTGTTTTTAAACCCCACCACAGTGGAACCACGCTTGATTGTTTCCATGGCGTATTCAATCTAGCTCTCGGATGCTGTAGTGGCTGACTGTGGAGATTACCACGTCCAATTTCTTCACATCTGGTACATCTCTCGGACACCTGCATAGTCACATTGGATCTGTTTCAAACACCTGGCACAGGGTTTAAAGGCCATGTTTATATATTTTTTGACTTTTTGTTGGTAATATCCCACATTCACATGGTAAATGGAAGTTTGGGTGGTTATATGAGCCAACAGTTACATATTGTATCGATGAAGTGAGCCCGAGCCCGAGGCTTGTGCATTTGGGTCTGGTGTTAGCGCTGACTTTGGTTTGTGTGTTTGCTGTAGGTGCGTGAAATGGTGCTTATCCTTGGTGTCGATCATTCGGAGGTTGGCCCTAGGCCATTATACCTTTTGCCAAAATTTTGTTAATTTGTTCATAAAAATCTACATGAAGGCAAAGGCCGAGGGGCCAATTTTTTAGCTAAATTCATCAAACACAAATTATAAGAACCTAGATTTTCATTTGACCCTCATGAGTCAAATTTCGCCATTTCAAACCACTTCATAATTTGTGATAAAATTGCACCGGAACTCGCTTTGAAACTTGTGCGCAAACACTCGTCTTATGCTTGGTCAGTGTCGGTCGCTTTCCTCCACCTTCTCCATGCGTCATGAGCGAACACCTATGCCTGAATAAGATAAATATTACTCAGAAAATTGATTCCCTATTATATAGGGTCCTAACAATTCTCACTAAGCATGGTCATCTGGTGTCTTATCATAGTAATACCATAGTGATACACTCGCAAATGACATCCGTAAGTACCCTATCTATGACAAAGATATTAATTCCATTATACAAGCCTACCACCAATGGAATCATAATAATCTAGGGAAGGAGATAGTCATCCATATGGATCAAAAGCCTCTACAGTTCATGTAGACACAAGGAAAATTATATAATGACCACCATCAAAAGTGCTCCACATACTTGTAGCAATTTGACTTCAACATTAAACATCAAAAAGGGAGCACCAATATCATTACTCACTACCTTAGTCAACCTCTAGTTGCAACACTAACCACATTTATTGACTCTTACAAGAATGAGACCTCTAGGTGGTCCCAACTCTATGACTGTGATATTGACTTCACTATGACCTACCAGATGTTGGACACATGTATATATCGTTGTCAAACTTCATCTTCAGGATGAAATATTATTCCATTTGGGCATCTCTATGTTCCTTCAAGCAAGTGTGTGAAGGCGATTTGGGAATCCCAATACAGTCAGGTCACATGACACTTTGGCATGTATAATACAATGTAAATACTATATATAGACCATCCACAACCCTTTTCAATTGGTCCTAGGATTTCAACCATTGGACCCCATTAATGTAGAACTACCCCTTACGTCCACACAGGTAGAATCTTCCCATGCTCAATTTGAGGATGACAAAGCCACCAAATTCATTTAGAATACTCAACACATCCACCAATTTACATAAATCCAATGTTAAGTACAAGAAATGCCATGATCAACACCCAGTGCCACACAAGTTTCAAGTGGGAGACAAGGTTTGGTTTCATTTGCAAAAATATACCCTTACAGGACCCCATCAAAATTTGTGTCCATTTTTCTATGGATGATACACCATCACCAAGGTTTTGGGAGAAAATAATTTTGAGTTAAGTATTCCCCCCTTTCTTGTCTTGCATCCAATATTCAATGTGCACCTCCTTCGGCCATATTTTCCACCAATATTGGACACATCATAGGTGGAAGAGTATTTGACACCTATAGAGATCAACATTTACTGCATGGAATAGGAAACCATTGATCGGATCATCGAGACACAGATTAAGGTCACTCACCAACAAAATATCCAATTCTATCCTTTTGTAAAATCAAGGCAAATACTGCACCAAGGAAAGTGACTCACCAAGCATCAAGTTTAGTAGATGTTTCCACATTTGATGGAGGAACTCAATGCAATGGAGACCATTTATTTTTAATGGTGAAGGAATAATCCAAGTGTACATTGGTGTCCACCCACGTATTCCTCTAGCTCAAAACATGGTTTCCATCTTGGCAGTTTTCTATGGTTTTTTTGGGTCCTGGACTTTTAGGGAGATTTTGAGGCCCTAAATGATGTTTTTTTAGCATGTAAGTGCCCAATAGATAGCCAAATGAATATACTGGTCCTTTCATAATGCGTACTTATCGGTGGCTAGACCTTTCTGATGGGTTTCCAGGTGCCTCAAACATAGATCGTATGCAAATTTTACACCCCCGAGAAGTTGACGTATCAACTAACCACATTGACGTCCACAAACCTCTTGGAATTTCATCTTATGGGGTTATTGTTTTGGATATTTAGTGTTTTCTCATTGACTCTTTATTTTAAAAGGCCTTTTTGCCTCATTGTAATCACTTCTTGCGAATTCATGTAGCCGTCAAATCTCTTCTAAGAGATAACATACCGTCATTCTAGTGAGTTCATTTCACTTTGCATTTTTACAGTTCCTACATATTTCATTCATGAATAGAAATTGATCATTATTGTATATATTGTCTTTGTCATATTTTTGTGTTTCATTCCATTCCCTCATAAATGTGAATCATATTTTAAGTCACTGGTCTTATTCCTATATTCTTATAAACTTCCTTTATGACCCGAGAGTTAGGATTCCTCTCCAAACCATGTCCAAGGATCTAATATAAATACCTATTATTCAAATCCTCTTAATATCACCAATATCAACACTCATAAGATAAGGATATTATTTTGAGGTCATGTGTGGTTATTGACCAATTATATCGAGAAGGTTCCTTTATTTCCCAAGGGCCAAGTTTCATCCATTGACAATGTAAAGGACCCTAGTAACCATATATAATTCTAAAATCCTCCTAATGTCACTGATATCCCTATTTGGAGGTAAATTATACCCACAATAATGCCTTAAATGACTACAACTGACCTCATGAGGGTTTCATATTGAACTCCTACTGGTAATATGGGCACGATTAGTTTGTTTTCCACAATAAGAATGGGTCTCAAGACCCCTAACATGGTTGGGGGAGAAAAAAAATGGATTTAATCCCTAAAAAATACTCTTGAGCTTGATGGGAATGTGAAATGTGTCAAATCATGACACAAATCCTTTCTAAAGGATATATATCCTTTGAGTGCAATATGGGTTCCATTCATGGGTTTTAAGCACCACAATTTGATATCAATGCCTCTAAGTTGGGAATCAGTTCCATTAAGAAGATTTGCACATGATATAATGCACTTGATTCCTTGAACATGGTTTAGGAAGGAACATAATGGGTGATTAGGACTTATTTGAATCTTCTTAGGATCAATCTTCATGTATTAGTCCTTAAACAACCACAAAATATATTTGTAGGGGATCATTGCCTCTATGGGGGATTTTTGGTGCCATTGGTATGTTTTTCATAAGGGGATGAAAATAAGGAACTTAGGCTGAAAACAAAGATTTTTGATCTTAAGGGCCATGAACTAGGACTTCAACAACCACACTAATCCTTTTGAATGGATCTTTCACCTCTGAGTGGGATATGGAAACCATTATCATTTTTTCCATTAAACATATGGGAGTAATGGATTGTAACATGGTCGAAGGAGGAAAACCAAGGCCTCATTCCATAATCAAAGATTCATTATTTCTAGTGGCCATGAACAAGGCCTATGACTCTGAATATGGGAACTATTAGTATAATTTTCACAATATAAATGGATCTTGGGACCCCTACCATGGCTTTGGGAGGAAAACATGGGCTATAGTCCCTAAAAACTGTTGTTTCAGCTTAATGGTAATGAAGAAAGATACCATAGAAACTAGGCATAAGGATATGCTATAAAATACCGTGGGGATTAAGTAAAGGGAAAAGAATAATATGAATTATGATTTTTTACTCATAATAGCACACATGCACATTCTATAAAAATGCATGCAGTTTATAGTGAGCACATGATTTAGACCATACATGTTCTTATAATGCATGCACATTCCTTAAATTCAAATTTTAATTAGTGGTATTGAGAATTAAAAAATTTATGTTTGCTGACTTGGTTTCCTCGAATTTAAGTTCAGAATGAAACTATTGGTGGTTTGGACTGCAAAAAAATCCAAACCTCCATTTTTCTAAATGACTCTCAATATCTCTATTTTCCATGTTATTTTTAAATAGTCTACAAAACTCCATCACCAATTAAACTACACAAACATACATCTTTTGTTCCACTCTATCCTTTTATTTCCTTACCCATTTAAATTTATTTTATACATTGCACTAGTACAAACCAAGATCTATAATCTAGAAAAGGAAGAAAAAGGAAGAAGATCTATAAGTTAACATATTACTATTTTCCCTTGTTTTTATTAATCTAACATGTCATGAGAGACCATCATCATCTTGCACTGAACCTTTTCCATCTCTCTTTTCCAATCAATCAATTCTTCAAGGTTAAAAATTCTAGAGTACATGCAATTATCGATTCTAAGTTTACCTCCCAAACTCTTTATTTTTGTGATCATTCTCTATTTTATTGTAACTTCACATTCAATTTGTTTTATCATAGCCTCCACTTATCCTTAATGTTAACATCCATAAATCATTTCTCATGCAATTCCTATTCTATGTCTAATGTCAACCCCATCATCTCTATAACACCTTCAACTACATATACATCTATTCTTTTGGATCTTCCACAACCTCTTTGAAATTAAATGCCTTCACTATTTGAAATTATACAATTGAAACTCCACAAAATGTATTTGAAATTTAATATTCAAACTTCTTCAAATAATTCTAGCCCCCCACTCCACTCTTGCTAGAATTTTCTTCAACGTTAAGCTTAACCATCTATTCTACCACTCAATTCAATACTATGGCATGGAAATCAAGGTAAGCAAATCAAAATAGAACCATGGGGATTTAAATTAGTAAATATATGAAATATCATGTTCATTCATGGGCTATTAAATAATACATTGAGTTTCATCTCTACCTCCTGAAACCTAAATTTTAATAACCCCCTCCCAATACATGTTTCCAAATAAGTTAACCTTTTATTTTCGCCAAATATTGTAAGTACAATTTTTTTCAATTTTTTTTTTATATATGTTATTATTTATAAACCTAATATGTTGGTCCTAATATTTTACATATACATTTCAATGAAAATCATTAAACATCTTTCTTAGAAAACTAAAGACCATTTCATTTTTAGATCCTTCTTATATGAAATCCTTGGTCATTTTCATTGCTTGTTCATTGAATTTCATGGTTCATTGAGAATTTATATAAGGTAAAATGACTATATTTATATCACCCTATTCCTTCATAATATGCTCAACATGCATTAAAAATACTCACAAAGATATATCTCCTTGCATTGTTAACTCTCCCCTCCCGTTCCAGCCCCTCCCAATCCCAAAAAACAAATTGGCTAGTTGAACCCTCCCAATATGTATACCCATATATTAGTTTTAAATACCCCTCACCATTTTGATACTAAATAATATATTGCATTACATTTTACCTATTTTAAAACCCCCAATATTAACCCATGTGTTATTCTAATTTTTTCTAATGAATTCCCCATGAAAACCACATAGTAGAAACATTGTAATTAAATTCACAAAAAGTTAAGGAATTGAAGAAGTAAATTTTACATGTTATTTATTTGTATCCATGGAAAACACATGTTCCTTCTTACAAATACAAAGTGTTTTCATTCTCTGTAATCACCAACTACAAATAAGAAATCTAGAAAACTCTTAGTTATCCTTGCCAATCTTCTACAACAATGCTTGGCCTTCTTCACCCCCCTCCAAAACACTTCTAGAGTGTGATTCATAAAAATGAAAAGGTAATTCCCTTACCATTTGAACTTCCAAAAAACTAATACATGTGGATCATCATAAACATTACAAGTTAAATGATAATTAAATTACATCAAAAAATCATACCATCAAATTCTTTTTCAAACCTCTCACTTATTAAAAACAATGCATGCATTATGGAATTTTTTTTTCTCTTGGATGCTTATTGATCAAGGAAAACATGTCATCACCCATATCAATGCATCTTATATTATCAAAATTATTTTCAATTTTTCAAAATTGGACAAAATTATGAAAACATAACATCTCAATCAACAAAAGTTGTTCCCCAAAGTTCACATAAAGATCCAGAATGAAAGTTGAAGGTTTATAGATTAAGTCTCTCATATTATTAGCAATCAAACACTTCCATATTTTGAAGTACAATCTCCTTATGCATGTTATTATCTTGTCAAAATGGTCCTACTTTTGATTTTAATTACAACATTTAAACAACTTTAAATTACATGTAGTCCACACAAAAAATGCATGACTACATAAATTAACAAACTTTGCCACTATTGTTACAAATTAAGCTAAAATTTCTCTTTTTGACAAAGCATGTAAACTAAGATAATATAGTTGTGTAAAATGAACGCATATCCCTCTTAAATTCTTAATTTATCGAATTCAAATAGAACAACCTTTTGTAACTCAATTCGTGCACTCTAGATTACCTTCAGTTCTTCTTAAACTACATCTAAAATCTCCAAATCCCCCAAAAATGCACACTTTGGGACAATTTTGACTCATTTTCACGATATGAAAGTTGGACATGATGGGTCATGAGTTTTTCACCTCTCTAATTCTTGGATTTCATATTAGATTCTTAAAACTATCTTTTGTTTCTAAATAAAGTTAACTTTACTTAAAACAAGGTAAAATTGCATCATTAGAAATTATGAAATTCACTCCAAAGGAAAATGAAATGTAATAAATCAGGTGAGCATTACTTGAAAACATTTTTTTTCATAAGACTATGACATATCTAAACATACTAGATCTAATAAAGTAGAACAAAAATCCAACAATTAAGTAAAATAGGGGAGGCATGCCAAAGATGAATAATGCATACAACAATTTTACATCAAATGATTGTAAACCAACAACACATAACTTAAAAATGACTTCAACAACATCTAGTCCTTATATTACTATAGTTCCAAGTTCTAATCAAATCAATGCTCCAATATTCCATGATTTGATTGTTAACCAAAGGGGAGAAATCGCACACAAGGGTCAATTTTGCATTGAATCAATGCAACTACCTTCACAAGTATGTCCCCCCGAGTAGGGATTAATCTCAATGAGATGATGAATATCAAGATAAAAATAATTATCTTTAGATAAATCACATTTGCAAAAGGATTATCATAGATCAAACTCTCAACTAATCAAACATAGTGTGATTGAAAGGATCCTAGTCTACAACAAGCCTAATAAACCTCAAGGTATGGTGTGTAGGTATCTTAATACCATCCTCACTTCTAGTGATCACAACCACACTTAGTAGTGGAACCCCTCATCATACTACCATACTCACACTTGCTACATAGTCACACTTGGAAATGGCGTCCCAAAGACCCAAGAAAGAATACACATAGCGAGGAAAAATATGAGCATTAGTACCCAATGAATGAGTAGCTTTCTCCCAACCTTTTACTCCACTTAGACTACGCTAGAGAAACCAATAATTTTCTATACCATGTACATAATTCAAAATCATGGATGTCTTGAAGAAAGGGTAAAATATCATAGCATTACCTCTTAGGCCAACTCACCCTCTCAAAAGCATGGAACTCTTTTGTAATCCTTCCAAAGTGTAACATATTTTTCAAAATTTTCCTCTTAGTATTCCCCTTTCACATGCAAGGGATAAATTATTATTGAGAATGAAATTACAAGTATCAAGATTAAGGTAAAAGTGCGTTACAACTATTTCCTCTTAGCCCTTTAACCCCAGTTAACTTTAATGGTCATTTTTTCATGTTTTCCCAGTCCCTTTCCCTTGAGTATGTTTACCCCTATTTCCATCAATGTATCAACCTGTAGCAAATTATTTCTTCCAATAATACCAATGCACATACCACATTGCCATAATAAATCAAAAGCATCATAAAGGGAGGTACATCAGGATGTGTGAAAAAAATTGGTGGACTAAAAAGTAGCAATAAAGTGAGTTGGAATGTGCACCTGTAGGAACACATGCACGATTCTAGGAATGTGCATGTGTTCTTGATGTGACAGGTTCAGAAAACCTAGAACCTCCACTCAACGAACCACGTAGGCATATTCCCAGGAACACGTCTGCATTCCTAATAAAAGTGTGTTTAGGAATGCACAAGCATTCCTAAACAAAACTTCAATTTCAATAACACTCATGCACTTTAGGAACGCACACATGTTCCTAAATCGTGTGTGTGTTATTAGGAACAAGAACAAACACATTATTTTTAACATAAAATATATGTTTATTTCCCTCTCCCTCTCCCTCTCTCCCCCTCCACTTTCATTCCCTCCCCCTTTTCCCCCCTTTCCATCCCTCCCTCTATCTTCCTCTTTCTCTCCAACCGCTCTCTCCCTCCCTCTCGCTCATTATCTCCCTCTCTCTCTCTCCCTCTGCCTTTCTATATACCCCCGATTGCTTACTCTTATTATCTCCATTTTCCCCTCTCTATCTCCCCCATTGTTCCCCCCTTCTCTCTCCATGTATCTCTCTACCCCACTCACTCTTTATGTCTTCTATCCACCTTCTTCCATCTCCCACCATCTTATTATCTCTCTCTCTCTCTCTCCCTCCSTCCCTCCCCCCCTGAATCATCTCCCCCCCTTCTCTCACTTTCTCTCTCTATCTCTTTCTCCCCTCCCCCCTCCCTCTCTCTCTATATACCCCCATTYTTTCCCTCTCCCTCCTTTAGTACCTCCCTCAATCCTATTCCCCCCTCTCTCACTCGCTCTCTCTATCTCTTTCTCCCCTTCCCCYRACCTATATATTTATCTAGAMCCCTTCTCTCCCTCTCCCCCYCTCTCTYCCCCCACYAAMTCTCCTCCTCCTTCCCTCTCTCCCTCTCTTCCCCTCTCAAAGACACTCTCTCTATTTCTCTCCAACTATGTCTTTCCTTCCCTATTTCCATTTCTCTCTCCCTTCCCTCTATTTCCCCCTCTCTCTCCCCCTTGTCTCTCTATTTACCTCTCTCTTTAAATCCCTCTTTCCCTCGATCCCTCTCTCTCACTTTCACCTTCTCCCTCTCTCTCACTTTCTCCATCTCCCTCTCTCTCTCTCTCCCTCCCTCCTACTCTCTCTCTCTCTAAATACCCCCACTCTCTCTCTCCCTATTTCTCACTCGATATCCTCCCCTCTCTCTCCCCTACTCTCTTTTACATATCTCTCCCCTACTCTCCCCTTTCTCTCTCTTACATCTCTCTCACCCTTCCTCTCTCTCACTCCTTAATATACCCCTCTCTCCCCCTCACTCTGTATCCCCTCCCTCTCCCTTTCTCTCTCTCTCCCCCTCCCCTCATTATCTCTCTCTCTCTCTCTCTCATTATCTCTTTCTCTCTATTTCTCTCTCTCTCCCTCCCAACCTCTCCCTCCCCCTCTCCCCCTATCTCATTCTACCCCTTCCTCCCTCTATATTCCTCTCTCTCTCTCTCACTCACTTTTTCACTCACTTTTTGTTTCCCCCTCACTATCTCTCTCTCTCCTCTCTCTACCCCTCTCTCCCTCTTTCCCCATATCTATATTTACCTATCTCTCTCTATTCCAGCCTTTCTCTCTATGTGCCTTGATGTAGGAGAATCATAAGTAGCCAACCAAGCAAGCATAAAGGCGAAAGACAGCTGGAAAAGCACCAACACATGATTTTGAAATGTTTTTGAAAAATTAATGAGAAGATATTAATGTAGTAGTTAAAGGAAGCGTACTTGCATGTTGTAAATGGATCTTGAGTGATTTTCTCTCATCTATCAAGCATAATAGACATTAAGTTTGTTTAATGAAAGTAGGTAGATTTGAATTAAGAGATTATACAGTTTTAGAAGCGTAGGAGGGGAAATGGATATAGACACCCTCACCCTTGTATCATTGTAAGGTTAGATGATTAGAATAGAAGAAGAAGAGATTTTTCATAAGATTTTGAGCTGTAGAGAAGAACCCATGTACAGGAGCACTTGAGTTAATATATGAAGCCTTGACTGAATTTTCGTGGTGTTATGATGCTTACTGTTTACATTTGCTGAATGGTATGCTTACAGTTGATTTATTTCTCTGTTTATGCATTTGTTTCAATGTTGGGTTGAATGTGTGATTTCATGTTGAATGTATGAAGTCTGAGAGAGGAGAAGAATGAGTTTCAATTGTTTCTCATCCTGAGAGTTCCTGCAAGGAGTGCAGTGAAACGTCCACAAGGTGTGTGTTGACAAGAGTCTGAATTTTGTCTCAGAAATCTTAGGAGAGATATCATTCTTCTCATATCAGCAGAAGTGCAGGTGAGGCACAGAGCCATGCAAGGTGTGTGTAGGCTAGTTGAAGCCTTAGAAGTTATCAACTAAGGTAAATGTGGAAGAACTTCTGTTGCAAAGAGTGCACAGAGTCGAGGACTCAAATAACCATAGGTTATTTGAAAGATTGCCACAAGGAGTGCGAGCAGGATCTCTCTTGGAAGCTTGAATTGCAAGTGAAAGCTCAGGAGGGTTAGTACCTTTGAAGTGTTCAAAGGAAGACAGGGAGTGAAATTATCACGCAGAAGTTAAGTTCAGTAGAAGGACGCCAAGTCATGGAGATTCTGGAGGAGTGAATTAGACGGTCAGAATTCTCCGAGGAGAATTCGTGAAATCACGTGGACCATTGTATCTCACAAATATATGAGAAGGTTAAGGATTAATGCCTTTCAACATTCAGAAAAGCTGAGGAGGAGTAATGATCGTTGGATGAGAAGTTTCAGAAGCCGTTGACCTTGTTCTCAAAATCTGCTATTTTGGGTTTCAGAGTTTGTAGTGGCGAGTTCTTTTGGAGTCACTGCATCGCAAACTCCCGGTAGGAGAAATCATGTCGACCGTCGGATCAGAGGAGGCTTGTAGTTGTTGATCCCCTTTGAAGTGAAACATTGGAATTTTAGTATTTTAGGGTTCGGCATACCGAGAATCCTGACGACAAGGAGCCGGGACACAGTGGAGTGGAAATCCCGAAGTTGCGAAACGCAAGAATATTTTGGTGTGGAATTTTGGGATTTCAGCACTTCGGGTTTCGAGGTTCCGAGAGTCAAGAGGCAAAGTTGCATGTCAACGCAACTTTCGAAATCACGAAGAGAAAAAATCTGAAAAGTAGGGTCCCAAGCATTTGTTGAAGGATACGTGCGAAAAAAGTCATAGGAGTGGTCAAGCTTTGGGAAAAATCTCGAAAGAACATCGATCTTGCCAAAGGAGGAATTTCAGAAACCAAGAAATCATAAGGGAAGAGGAATGTTTGTTGGTCGTTCACTCAAGTCCCAAAAAGACAAAATAAGTGGCAACAAGAGGCGTGTGTTCAACACATTGAAGGAGTCAATCTTCATTGATGTTTCGGGTTTCGGAGGTTGAAGAGACAAGGGGCTCGACAATAGGATTCGTGAAATCGTGAAATCTAAAATCCCGAAAAGAAGAAGAAAAAAGTCTCGATCACATTTGTTGGTTGATTGTGGGGTTAATGCTGGTGTTGGATCACGTAGGCATAGCTCAGAAGGACCTATGGAATACACCTTGTGTGTGGTATTTCCTGTGGGGAAACCAAAGAGTCAATCTGAATCAGGGGAAGATTTAGAACGATCTTGCATGGATCTTGGCCCGAGGTTCAGGGTCGGCATCAAGTGTGGTATCAGAGCCCAATTTTGTTTGTATATTTCAGGCAAAGGGAGCTAGAGGAAAAGGAGTAGTCTGATACACATCAGTTGTGGTATCAGAGCTCAAAACAAGTTCTTTGCTTTCTGTAGTAGAGAGAATAGAGGAACATTTTACATCCATGCCTTCAAGAAGAAGAGACAGGCCAATGCCAATGCTTGATCCAGCAAGGGAGAGAGAAATGAGCGAGTTACGTGCAAGGCTTGATGCCATAGAGAAAACAAAGAGGTGCACACTTGACGCTAGGGATATCAGTGAGGCTGAAAGAAAAATTGAAGTTGGAAATGAAGGAGAAGAAGTTGTAGTCGAAGATGTTTCGGATGAACATCTATTCAGGGTTGTTGCAAGGATAGGTTCCAAAGCAAGAATGGACATTCCAGTGTATGAGGGAAACCTGGATGTTGAAGAGATTCTAGAATGGATTAGAGATCTTGACAAGTACTTCGACTATGAGGATGTCGAGGAAGACAAGAAGGTAAAACATGTCGTTACTAGACTTAAAGGGCATGCAACACTATGGTGGGATGAATTGCAAGCTGCAGACACTGCAAAGGCAAGTAGAAAATCAAAAGATGGGATAGAATGGTTGTAAATATGAAAGCCAAGTTTACCCAAGGATTATCAAATCACTCTATTTCGGAGGATGTAGAATTTGAGACAGAAGCTGATGTCAGTGAAAGAATACACTGAAGAGTTCTACAAGATAAACATCAGAGCAAGTCATCAGGAAAGTGATGATGAAAAAGTTTCCAGGTACATGAATGGTTTGCGATATGAAATTCAATATGAGATGAGCATGATAACCATTTGAAATGTGGAAGATTCTTATCAGATAGCTCTAAAAGCTGAAGAGAAGCTAAGCTGGAAACAAGGTCAAAGAGGCCGAGGTAGAAGTCAAGCCAGAGGAAAAACAATTTCCCAAGACAGAACTTAGAAATCTAAAGAAGAGGGAAAGAAACCTCAAACTCAACATGAGAGAGGAGGAATATCACAGAGAGGGAAATATGCTGATAGAAATACTTTTCCTTGAGCTAGAGGAAGAGGAAAAGGCAGAGGTGGTGAAGTAAAATGCTTCGTCTGTGGAAAAGTTGGACATAAATCCTATGAGTGTCCAGATAAGAAGAAAGATGGGGATGAAACTCACATTACCGAATCTCAAGGACAGAATGTTGAGGTAGAATATGCTGAGGGTGGAAGATCTTTGATGATGCAGAAAGTTCTCTTAAAGCCAGAGAAGGAGGCAGAGAACCTAGCCCAAAGAAATAGTCTATTTCGGACTTCTTGCAAAACCAAAGACAGGGTATGCAAGGTCATAGTGGATAGTGGTAGCACATACAATCTCATATCTACAGAGATGGTAGAAAAGCTGGAGCTGGAGACTGTTGTACATCCAAGCCCATACAGAGTTTCGTGGCTACAAAAAGGACATCAGGTAAATGTCACTAAACAATGTTTAGTTGAATTTAAAATAGGAGGATATAAAGATGAAATATTATGTGATGTCATTCCCATGGATGTTTGTCATCTATTGTTGGGTCGACCATGGCAATATGACAGAAATGTGTTTCATGATGGGAGAAAGAACACGTACACCCTGGAAAAAAATGGTAGGACTCACATGTTGCTGCCATTTAAGGATAAAGAAGTGAAAACAGAGATGAACAACATTGTACTTCTCATGAGTGGGAAGTAACTTCTTGATGAGATTAAGAAGAAGGAAGAAACACAATGTATTGTGGTCAGGAAACCCAAAATTGTTTTGAACAGTACGAGAATAGATGATCTAACTAAAGAAATCCAGGAATTGTTGGGAGAGTTTGTTGATATAGTAGTGGACGAACTACCTTGTTCATTACCACCTATCAGGAGTATAAGCCATCATATTGATCTTATACCTAGAGCTAGTTTGCCAAACAAATCCGCGTACAGGTTGATGCCACAGGAAAATGAAGAATTCAAGAGACGGGTCTAGGACTTAATGGACAAAGGATTGATTCGAGAGAGCTTGAGTCCATGCGTTGTTCCAATAGTGCTCAGCCCAAAGAAAGATGGAGGCTGGAGAATGTGTACAAACTCAAGGGAAATCAATAAGATTACCATCAGATACAGATTTCCATTACCAAGGATGGACGACTTAATGGATTGCTTGAGTGGAGAAAAGGTTTTTTCAAAGTTTGATTTGAAAAGTGGGTATCACCAAATTTGTATGAGAGAAGGTGATGAATGGAAGACAACATTCAAGACGAATGAGGGGCTATATGAATGGCTTGTTATGCCATTTGGCTTAACGAATGTGCCCAATACTTTCATGAGACTGATGAATGAAGTCCTGAAGGATTTCATAGGGAAATTCGTCATTGTATATCTTGATGATATATTAATTTTCAGCAAAACAGAAGTAGAGCACTTAAAGCATTTAGCTGCAGTGATGAGGAGATTACAGTAGGAGAAATTGTTGATCAATGTGAAGAAATCATCATTTATGAGGACATAACTCATTTATTTGGGTTTTGTTACCTCTGAAAACGAGTTAAAGATGGATCTGGAAAAGGTAAAAGCAATTAAGAATTGGCCATCACCCAAGAGTGTATTTGAAGTTCGAAGCTTCCATGGTTTGGCAAGTTTCTACAGGAAATTCATTCAAAATTTCAGTGGAATTAATGCACCAATGATGGATACGGTGAAGAAAACACACAAATATTTTCACTAGACAGAAGAAGCAAAGAAGAGTTTCAATCTACTGAAGAAGAAGATTACAGAGCAACCAATTCTGGTTTTGCCAGATTTTAGCAAGACATTCCAGGTCAAGTGTGACGCGAGTGGATTTTCAATTGGAGCGGTCTTGAGCCAAGACGACATGTTGATCGCATACTTTAGTGAAAAACTGAATGAAGCAAAAATTAAGTACTCAACATATGACAAATAATTCTATGCAGTCATACAAGCACTGAAGAAATGGAGACAATATTTGGTTCCTAAAGAGTTTGTTTTGTACAGTGATAATCATGCTTTACAATTCGTGACTCAATAGGAGAAGTTGAACCAAAGACATGTTAAATGGGTTGAATTCATGTAGAATTTTACTTTTGTGATCAAGCATATTTCTGGAACTGCTAACAAATTTGTTGATGCTTTGAGCAAGAAATGTTTTCTTATGCAGGAATTCAGAGTCAAGACTTTGGGTTTTGACAACCTCAAAGAAATGTATAGGGATGACCCAGATTTCAAGGAAGTATATGAAGCATCTGAGAATCCAGTTCTCAGGGACAGAAGCCAATGGACCGAGTATATGATCCAGGATGGATTATTATTCCAGGGAAATCAACTATGTATTCCAAAATGCTCCATAAGGGAGAACCTGCTGAAGAAAAACACAGTGGAGGATTGGTCGGACACTTTGGTCATGATAAGATGTTCTGGAAGTTGAATGGCTCATATTTTTGGCCAGGGATGAGGACAGATGTTAAGAAATTTGTAGACAGATGCAGAATTTGTCAGAAGATGAAAGGAAAAAGATAGAACACAGGGTTATATCAACCATTACCCATACCAGAAAGGCTGTGGGACGCATTGAGCATGGATTTTATATTGGGACTGCCAAGGAAACAAAGAGGATATGATTCAATCTTTGTGGTAGTCGACAGATTTTTAAAGATGGCATATTTCATACCATGCCAGAAAACTAGTGACGCAACCCATATTGCGAACCTGTTTTTCAAGGATGTCGTCAGACTTCACAGTTTGACAAGGAGTATCGTTTCTGATCGAGATACCAAGTTTGTAGGGAATTTCTAGAGGACCTTATGGAAAAATATGGGGACAAGTTTTTCTTTTAGCTCAGCGTATCATCCTCAAACGGATGGGCAGACAGAATTCGTGAACATAAGCTTGGGAAATTTGCTGAGGAGCTTAGTGAATGAACACCACAGTCAATGGGATCACATTCTGCCACAGGAAGAATTTTCTTATAATGATTAGCTCAATAGAAGCACAGGGAAAAGTCTATTCCAGATTGTATATGGAATGCAGCCAAGGGGAGTTTCTGAATTGAAATATTCAGAACAAGCTGAATTCAGGAGTGCTAGTGTAGAAGACTTTGCAGAAGAAATGAAGGAGCTTCATAGCCAAATCAAGGAGCGATTGCAGAGTTCAAGTCAAGAATACAAGCAGAGAGTCGATCAACATAGGAGAGAACTTCAATTTGAAGTTGGTGATCTGATTTTTGCACATCTGAGGAAGGAGAGGTTGCCAAGGGGAACATATAACAAACTGAAGATGAAAAACATTGGATCGTGCAAGGTCATAAGGAAATTTGGGGCAAACACATATGAGATTGAATTACTTGATGGGATCAGAATCTCACCGATATTCAATGTTGTGGATTTGTACCCTTATAGAGATGAAAAAGAAGGAGTAGAGGAGGAACATAAAGAGATTCAATGGAAAAAACAAATGCCTGTAGCTGAAAAGCCACATATGGAAAGCATAATTGATAAGAGGATTAGCAAGAAGACTAGGAGAAAAGAGTATTTTGAATACTTGGTCAAATGGAAGGGACATCCAGTTGAAGATGCTAGTTGGGAAGATGAAGCAGAAATCCATAAGCATGGACAGATCATGCAAGAGCTCATGAACATGAGTTCATGAAAATTTTCAAGCGAGGGACTATGATGCAGGAGCATCATAAGCAGCCAACCAAGCAAGCATAAAGGCGGAAGACAGCTGGAAAAGCACCAACACACGACTTTGAAATGTTTTTGAAAAATTAATGAGCATATATTAATGTAGTAGTTAAAGGAAGCGTACTTTCATGTTGTAAACAGATCTTGAGCGATTTGCTCTCATCTATCGGGTGTAATAGACATTAAGTCTGTTTAATGAAATTAGGTAGATTTGAATTAAGAGATTAGACAATTTTAGAAGCGTAGCAGGGAAAACGGATATAGACACCCTCACCCTTGTATCATTGTAAGGTTAGATGATTAGAACAGAAGAAGAAGAGATTTTTCATAAGCTGTTGAGTTGTAGCAGAGAGATATAGAGAAGAACCCATGTACAGGAGAAATTGAGTTAATATATGAAGGCTTGACTCAATTTTTGTGGTGTTATGATGCTTACTCTTTGCATTTGCTAAATGGTATGCTTACAACTGATTTATTTCTCTGTTTATGCATTTGTTTCAATGTTGGGTTGAATGTGTGATTTCATGTTAAATGTATGAATTCTGAGAGAGGAGAAGAATGAGTTTCAATTGTTTCTCATCCTGAGAGTTCCTGCAAGGAGTGCAGTGAAACGTTCGTAAGGTGTGCGTTGACAAGAGTCTGAGTTTTATCTCAAAAAGCTCAGGAGAGATACCATTGTTCTCATATCAGCAGAAGTGCAAGTGAGGCACAGAGCTGTGCAAGGTGTGTGTAGGCTAGTTGAAGCCTTAGAATTTATCAACTAAGGTAAAGGTGGAAGGAATGTTGTTGCAAAGAGTGAAAAGAGTCGACGACTCAAATAACGAGAGGTTATCTGAAATATTGCCACAAGGAGTGAGAGCAGGATCTCTCTTGGAAGATTGAATTGCAAGTGAAAGCTGAGGAGGGTTAGTACCTTTGAAGTGTTCAAAGGAATATGGGGAGCGAAATTATCATGCAGAAGTTAAGTTCAGTAGAAGGATGCAAAGTCAGTTTGGCCGGAGATTCTGGAGGAGTGAATTAGATGGTCAGAATTCTCCGAGGAGAATTCGCGAAATCACGTGGACCATTGGATCCCGCAAATATGTGAGAAGGTTAAGGCTTAGTTCCTTTCAACATTCATAAAATCTCAAGAGGAGTAATGATCGTTGGATGAGAAGTTTCAGAAGCCATTGACCTTGTGCTTGAAATCTGCTATTTCAGGTTTCGGAGTTTGGAGTGGTGAGTGCTTCTGGAGTCACTGCATCGCAAACTCCCGGTAGGCAAAATCACGTCAGCCATTGGATCAGGGGAGGCTTGCAGCTGTTGATCCCCTTTGAAGTGAAACATCATCATTTTAGTATTTCAGGTTTCGGCATACCGGGAATCCTGACGACAAGGAGCCGAGACACAGTGGAGTGGAGATCCCGAAGTCGCGAAACGCGACAAGACTTTGGTGTGGAATTTTGGGATTTCAGCACTTCAGGTTTTGGGGTTCCGAGAGTCAAGAGGCAGAGTTGCATGTCAGCGCAACTCTAAAAATTGTGAAGAGAGAAAAGCCGAAAAGTAGGGTCCCAAACATCTATCGAAGGATACATGTGACGAAAGTCATAGGAGTGGTCAAGCTTCGGGAAAAATCCTGAAAGACCATCGATCTTGCCAAAGGGGGAATTTCGAAAACCAGGAAATCATAAGGGAAGAGGAACATGTGTTGGTCGTTCACTCAAGTCCCGAAAAGATGAAATAAGTGGAAACAAGAGGCGTGTGTTCGACGCATTGAAGGAGTAAACCTTCGTTGACGTTTTGGGTTTCGGAGGTTGAAGAGACAAGGGGCTTGACAACAGGATTCGCGAAATCGTGAAATCTGAAATCCCGAAAAGAAGAAAACAAAAGTCCCGATCACATTTGTTGGTTGATTGTGGTGTTAACGTCAGTGTTGGATCATGTAGGAATAACTCAGAAGGACCTGTGGAATACACCTTGTGTGTGTGGTATTTCCTGTGGAAAAACCAAAGAGTCAATCCAACTCACGGGAAGATTTAGAACGATCATGTGTTGATCTTGGCCGAAGGGCTGGGGTCGACATCATGCCTTAATCCCTAACCCCCCCTCACTACCATACTCTCTCTCCCTCACTTTTTCCTTCATTTCCTTTGTTTATCTCTCTCTCTCTCAATCTCTCCCTCTCCTCCCCTTCCCTCTCTCTCCTTTCCCCACTCCCCCTTCCCCTATCTCTGTTTACCTCTCTCTCCATATATCTACCTAATTCTTTGTATCCTCCCATCCGTCTCTCACACTTTATCCCCCCCCCCCATCTCTCTCCCTCCCTCTTTTCCTCTTGATACCCCTCTCTATGTATATCCCTCTTACTCACTACATATCTTTCTCGTACATTTCCCTCTCTTCCTCTCTTTTCTTCCCTCTATCTATATCCCATACTCCCCCCCTTATCTCTCTCTCTCTCTCTCTTTCTCTCTCTCCCTCCATATCTCTCTCTCCTACATTTACCCGTATCTACCCCTCACTCCATATTTCTCTCTCCCTCCCAATATCTCTCTCCCTCCCACTCAATCACTCTCCCCCCTTTATCTCTATTTATATATATCTCTCTCTCTACACTCTCCCCTCTCTATGTATATCCCTCTTACTCACTACATATCTTTCTCGTACATTTCCCTCTCTTCCTCTCTTTTCTTCCCTCTATCTATATCCCATACTCCCCCCCTTATCTCTCTCTCTCTCTCTCTTTCTCTCTCTCCCTCCATATCTCTCTCTCCTACATTTACCCGTATCTACCCCTCACTCCATATTTCTCTCTCCCTCCCAATATCTCTCTCCCTCCCACTCAATCACTCTCCCCCCTTTATCTCTATTTATATATATCTCTCTCTCTACACCACCATCTCTCTCTTTCCCTCTCCCTTCCTCTCATTCTTTACCTCTCTCTAAATCTCTCTCTTTGTATCTCTCTCTCTCCCTCTCTAGGAACCTTTCTCTATCTCCCTCTCTCAATGAATCCATCCATTCTCCTCTCTCTTCCATGTCTATCCACCTTCCTCCCTCTCCCTCCCTCACTCATTCCTACCCCATCTCTCTCTCTCTCTCTCTCTCTCTCTCTCTTTCTCACACACACACACACACACACACACAACCCTCTTCTCCTCTCTCAATATCATCCTCCTTACCTCTCTCGCTCTCTCTCTCTCTCTCCAATCCCATATTCCTCTCTCTCTCTACTCCATATCCCTCTATATCACTCTCTGTCCCCCTCTGGCAATATCTCTCTTAAGAGGGAGAGGTATAGAACAAGAGAGAGAGGGGGAGATAGATAGAGGGGGG
>ML779735.1:412767-430740 GCA_009831015.1 Picea engelmannii
AAGAGGGAGAGGGAAAGAGAGAGTGAGGGGGCAAGAGGGGTAAATGTAAGAGAGAGGGAGAGAGTGAGGGAAAGAAAGGGAGATGGGAGGGGAGAGTGTAGAGAGAGAGAGAGAGAGGTTAAGAGTGATATGGAGAGAGAGAGGGTGATTGAGATTGCAAGAGAGAGATAGAGGTTGGGAGGGAGAGAAAGAGGGAGATAGAAAGAGAGAGTGAGGGGGGAAGAGGGGTAAATAAAGGGAATGAAAGAGAGAGAGAGAGAGAGAGAGAGAGAGAGGGTATGTGGAAATGATACGTTAGATTCACAGGCCCTATCCTTTGGCCCACCTTTGTTTTCATTGATATTTCTTATCCCAAAGTTCACCCCACTAATAAAACTCCAACAACTATACTCCAATAGGTACAATTCCCATATCCCATGGCTCTCGGCTCTTGATCTCTATGGTCCATATCATGTCGGAGATTCCAACTTACATGGAGGTTATTTTCCATCCCTTACCATGTGATGTGGACCTTACGATGGATTGGTGGATAAGGTTTAATATAAAATATCCATCGAACAACAACTGCCATTAATCGTTGACTTCTGTCATTATCGGTGATTACTCCATCGTCATCGAAACTTATCAGTAAAACATGACTTGACTAACCTCCCATGATCCAACTACAATGCTTCTATCTCTAACAATATAGATATCTTTGTCACATATACGATGATATCAATGGTCCTCATTGTCTTTCCTCTCTATATTATCATCAACCAACCAACAGGTGATACCTATCATCCTAAGAGAACTTTGGCCACCTTGTTAGCATGCCATGTTGGTCCCAATATGTCATCATGTCAACAACCTTTTCCGTCCTCTTTTGAACAAATTCTCATGGAATTCAATGGTGGATATCCTCTCGCCCAGTCGAAAAATAAACGGATCGTGTTGTATATATGATGATTATTTTATTGGCATTTTGTCCTTCTCTAGGTTCACCCACCTTACACTCTCGATGATGAAACACCAATATCAATGGTTTATATTATACCTGGGTTGTCTGAATGATCGAGGTTCCAATTATACTACCCATAGATCCGATGGCTACAACTAAACTAAGACATGTGGCCCTACCCAAGTCCGCCACTTGGCTTGACACACGACACTTAGGCCACGCCAATTTTCACCCCACTCAAAGTGAAATAACACAATTCCATGTGGCACAATATCCATCCTCCATGTGGACCCTCCACATGGACTAAAGTGGTGAACACATCATCGTTGATCATTGGTACATCCTTCCAGGTTATGACACCCGTCCTATGTGAAATGGGTGGGTGACATCATCCTTGTCAGTGTGATATCACCTTTGTCCTAGCCTTGTCCAAAGAAGACCCATAAATATCTATGGTCAATATTATATATCAACTTATCTATGTTTCATAGTCAATATTGCTCCTCAGAGTATTACCATTGGATTTCACCAACATCCTTTCCTTGGATTTCTCCAATGGCTAAATGCTCTGACTAATGGTCAGGATCCTATGATGTTGAATCTAACCAATGACCACAATAAAGGTTCATTTCCAAGGTCTTGAAATTGAAAGGGAGCCACTCCCTATTACCTAAACCATTTATAGGTTTCCACATGTCTTCCTCATTCACATAGACTCTTTTCGACAATATGACGTCATCCTTCCTCTTAATCACATTTAAGGGTTTCCATGCCGATCAAAGGTTGCAGTCATTTTGAAATATTTACCAATCGATCGACGAATCTGGTCATTTTGAAGTCTCATCCAAACCTAACCATTGAATACTTGTTACGAGGAAAATATCTCTATGGCTAGGGTAAACCACAACAGACAAAAATGACCGGAGAAATCAACTCTCTTCTCAAGTATTCTATATAAAAAAATATGCTAGCAAGACAAGATAAAAGGCCTACCTCATCCAGATGTTCAATGAAGTCCACCATTGAGCACTCGACCCAAAGGAATATACCTGCAACTAGTCCTCAAAAACCAAGCAAAGCAAGCATATGGTGATATTATATAATGTTAGCACATTCAACAACATAATCCATTAATAAACATGACAAATGCACCCATGGAATAATAATTCAATATATTTGCAAGATATCAATTGGATGGGAAAAGAGTATTTCTATTAATATATTATCAGTAGAAGTGAAATTGTTACAAACTTCCATGTCAGGACGGTTCAGAACCAAGAAACTAAGTTCCTTCTAGCCGGGCCTCCACCACTTCAATCCTCCACCAAAGGCAAGCTCATAAGAGATAAACAATGAGGTTCTCAATCAATAAGGGAAGAGATTGGGGGATGAAAACTATGTTAAGACTTAAAAGAAAAAGGGATGTAGACTCAATATGAAGTAAATAATTCCTCCAGAGTAACTATTCTCTCAAAGTTGAATTCTTTCTCCTCTTTTCCATAGCTCAGAATTGACGCATTTATATCCTTCAAAATGGAACTGAAGGGTCAAGATCTCCTATCCTAACATGGAAACTCGACATTAATTTTCATTTTCTAACACAAATCCTGATGTACACGATTGTAGTGGAGCAACCTGCATATACACATGTTGTATAGTGTGCTATATGCGTACATGTGGAAAAATATTTATTTTTGGCTCTGGATTTTACAAACAGGGAAGATAAGTCTGCATCGGGAAATGGAAAAAGGCCTTTTGGGAAAGATTTCATAGGGTGAGGATAATCTTGCTATAACAATACTCCGATGGTACTACAACAATCAACGGTCAAAATTGATTCATTTTTATGAAATCGATGGCGATGATTATTTCTAAGGAAAATCACGAGATTTCATAGGTTTATTAGTCTTCTTCGGTACTTAGTCTATTTCTCAAGGTTTTATCAAAATTTACCCTTAGCTATTAGTTTGAATTAGGACTTCATGGCCAAGAATAACTCTCGATTTCTTTTTAGACTATACCTGGCCTTAGAGAATCCTTACTCATCATAAGAAAATTCTAAGTTATTTACTCCTCATCACTCACTTGGGGAATTTCATCCCATGAGTTGTCCATACCATAACATAAACATTTACAGCCCCAAACCACTGAATTTTTCACTCTGTCATAATCTACTTGAAGGATAATCTTGTCTAAGAACAATTATAATCAGAATGCTAACAAAAAGTGCATACATACATACATACATACATACATACATACATACATATATATATCCTTTTTAAACAAGTGGAAACTACATAAAACATATAATTAATAATTCTGTGTAAATATAACACCACATATATTATTTTGGCAGGAAATATTCAAATTTACAACAATGGAAAACCATGACAACCATCACATATTACAAATTATGTACGATCTTAATTGTAATTTCAGCAACAATAACCATGGAAAAGAATGCATAAATTATTGTTTCTATACCATTTTTACAGTAGTATGTTGAATTGTAAATAACATAGAAAATACCCACGTACATAATTAGTCATATATTTATTAAAACAAACACTTGATGAAAAATTATCTGATATAATTATCCACCAACTTCATCTAGACTTCCTACTTTCCTACCAACCTTAGAATCTGCTACCCACAAACTCACAATAGGTCACCCCCGAGATGCGGCTTAAACTTCACTTGGTAAGTAAAACCTATCTAGACAAGGTATCTCCACATAAATGTTCATATTTTAGGTGTCAAGTTTTACCAACCATCCTACAGTCTCTAATTTCTCTACATGCTTGTCCCACCAAGAGAGTGTGCCCCTTCGGCTACCTGAGTTCTCTTTCGGGCTTCAACAACAAGATGGATAAGAAGTCACGGATTTCTGTAGTTGTAGCTTAACACCTTTGGGAAACAATTCCTAGTAATTCTCTCACATGGAGAGAATGATTATGCCACTAACAACTCACCTCTTGATCTTGATTACTAGCAAATCCCACCTCAAGCACCTCAAGAACGTAAGGAGATGACATCCAGTACATACATCCGTAGTCGAGAGATGGTATGACTGATGGAGAGTAGGATCGAATGATGGAGTCCTTGAATGAATGATGATATCCCTCCCAAATTTCACTAAGGTTTTCTATTTTATTTTCATGTTCATGAAGTGACACTTGTCACTTCTCAAGCTCCCTTGAACCCACTTGATGATTCATTCCTTCATTTTTGGGAATTTAGGATAAATTAGTATATCCAACAAAGTAAATTTATGAAATATTTAATAATATTTCCATTGGTTTAATCCTCGCATGACTTATCTCCCTTCCTAGACACTTGTCCCCCCTTTCCATCTAGTGGAATTTATCCCCCCAAACTCTTTGTTGTCAGAATGGTCTACAATAATGATGTTTTTCCATTTAAATCGGAGTGTTATAACATAATACAAAATAGGTGCATTGTCCCCAAAATTTCTTGTCTCACCATACTACATACACAACTATATTTACATTACAATCAGGGTTCGGCCTAGGGGTATTACATTCCTCTCCCCTTTATTTATGCACTGTATTCATAACATTGTTGGATAGTTGGTTGTCATTGATGTTGTTAGATAGTTGGTTTTCATTGATGTGAACATAATTAATTGTTGTTTATGTCAACATATGTGATGGGTGTATTTGGATAAGTCTCCAAAGTGGTCCCCTTATGGTGTATCTCTAAGCATGGCCCTCATGAAAAGACTTTTTGAGGAAGTCTACAAGAAGCCCCAGATGTGTGGTCATGAAGCCTAATTTTTTCTGATGAATCAGGACATAAAGCACATTGAAAATGTAGGTAACACACTCATATATTCATAGTCCTCATCATATTTTTCCCAATAGTAGATGGTATGTCACGTAGTTCCTCATGGTTGAAGATTATGAGGTCATGAAGTTGGAAGTCCCAAATATTGGTTAAGAACCCCCTAAACATTTACAAATAATTAATTAAAGGGTAAAGTGGTTGTAACAAAAAAGTATAGGTCGACCCTAAAGTTAAGAAAAGAAGTCACATGGAAAAGTATAAATACACTTCAAGAAGCCTCTCATTTTTACACACACAAGTTCAATGATTATCTATCTTTCAAGTGATATTTTGGTTTATCTTTTCGTAGCATATCTGAGGTAGTGAAGTACGAGTTAGCGAATTCTGAGGTAGTGAAGGAAAGTGAAGGAAAATTTTGCAAACTAGATTTATAAGGTTATCCATGGGTTGTAGTGGAGCATGGCGCATGCATCCATGGGTTGCATTGGAGAAAATCATGGACATCCATGGGTTGACATTGTACAGGTTGCAGATTTTTGAAAAGGTATTGAAAAAGGATGCTTGGTCCAAGTTGCAGCAAGTAATGATGAAACAAAAGGAATGTTACAAGATCTGAGATGGTATTCACCATGTTTCATCATGAATAAAGGTATGTCTTTATGTATTTTATGCATGGATGGCTTGGCACATGCTCAAGGAATTTATTGGAGACCTCTTGGTACATGGTTGCATATGATTGAGGTGATATTGATACATGCTTGAGACATATCCTTGGTACATTGTGTATGGCTAGTATGGTTCATTGTTAGAGGAACATATTTGTTATATTGGCATATATTTGAGACATATAGTTGGTATATGATCTTGGTTGATATTGATGCATGTTTCAGGAATTTATTGATGAAGTTATGACACATGTTTTAGGTGCATGCATTGTGAGTTTTGGTATATTCCATGAGGCATAACTTGGATACCTGGCATATGGTCTGTTGTATGTTATATGCTTGAGTAAGATCATGAGTGATATAAAACGTGTTTGAGGTATATGCATTGGATGTTGTGGTACATGCTTGAGGCATGTCTTGGTGATGTTGGTACATGTTGAGAAACATCTTGATTATGTCATAGGGATATCTTGGATATCTTGGTATCTGGTTTTGTATATGGCATGGTGTTGATATGACATGCTTGAGGAACTTCATTGATGATAACCTATTGTATATGGTGGCATATGTATGAGGCACATTCTTTGATGCTTGGTTGAGGAACATGATTTGGTACATAGTTGATGCTTGGTACAGGGTACATGGTGTTGGTATACAATTTAGGTATATGGTTCATCATTGATGTTATGCTACCTAAACTTGTAATTTCTTATGGTACATGATTGGTGATATTGAGGCACATATTGGTCATGTTATGGTTCATGAGTTGATGATGATATGGTACATTTCTAGAGGCACTTCTTGGTGATCTTAGTACATGTTATGCTACATGTTTTGGTACAGGTTTGATACGTAGTTGATGCATGGTTTATATAGGTTGATGTACAAGGTATGGTAGATGTTCTTGTATATGGTTAATGCATGGTATGGTACATGTTCTTGTATATGGTTAATGCATGGTATGGTACATGTTGATGTACATGGTATGGTACAGGTTGATGTACATGGTATGGTACAAACTGATGTACATGGTTGATGTATATGGTATGGTGATGGATTTTTTATCCATGTTAGTGGATCAAGTTATAGTTGGTTGATGATGATATATAAATGAAAGTGACAGTGACATTGATAGGTTGGATTATTGGTTGACCA
This sequence comes from Picea engelmannii, assembly GCA_009831015.1. NCBI lineage: Eukaryota > Viridiplantae > Streptophyta > Pinopsida > Pinales > Pinaceae > Picea > Picea engelmannii. The sequence continues at coordinate 419,338 of ML779735.1, forward strand.
TCAGGTATAGGTTGATGTAACAATGCTTGTGATAGGTTGGTTGATGAAAGTAGTAGTTACAAGTTGATTAGTGGTAGTGACATGTTTATTCTACTCTTATATTTCAGGGTAGCATGACAAAGTGAGGAAAGGGGGTTGTATCCTCCTTCGGGTTGGTGCCATAGAGTTTAGGAAGTCATAGCTTCCTTCATGTTGGAGCATGTAAATAATGGGGTTGTATCCTCCTTTAAGTTGGAGCCAGAGAACACAGAGAGTTGGATCTTTGTTCAAGTTGGAGCCTGTAAATCAAGGGGTTGTAGTCTCCTTCTATTTGTATCTGGAGAATTCAGGGAGATCTAGCTTCCTTCAGGTTGGATCCTATAAATAGGGGGTTCTCTCCTCCTTCGAGCTGGTGGTGTATAATTGGGAAGTTGGTTCTTCCTATGAATGTATTATTTATATGTATAAGAAATCATTCTGTGGTTTTCTACCATTTGGGTTTCCAAGTAAATTTTGTTGAACTTTGTATCTTTGGTTGTTTATTATGCACTGATGAATGATACTATTTACGATGCAATGATATACTGAATTCATAAGTTATAAAATTCTAATAAAGTTCAAGTTTATATATATTGTGATTGAAAGAGGTAAAATGTGCTCATGTTGATTCACTCCCCCTCTTAGTATTCCAACAAACACACAACATGGCCATAATGACTACGGAATCCACCAAGCCCTTCTTTTCATGCATCACTGCATACTATAAAATCTTCATTAGGATCAACAATTTTCAAGATAGGTTCACTTGTCAATAAGGGTTTCAAGTGTTGAAAGATTATTTCACACTTAGGTGTCCACTCGAATTTCACACCTTTGTTTTGTAAATATGTGATTGGATGTGTGATTCTTAAAAACCCTTCAATGAAATTCCTATAATAAACTACAAGTCCCATGAAGGACCTCACTTCATATAAATTTCTTGGTGTTGGTCATCCTTCGATGGATTTTATCCTTTCTGGATCTATTGCTATCCCTTCCACTCATATGATATGGATCAATTAATGAATCTTCCTCTCAAAGAAAGAGCATATGTTCAACTTGGAATAAATTTGATTCTCTCTGAGTACTTGAAGAACCCTTCTCAAGTGTTTCTCATTCTCTTCTTTATATTTGTATTAGAAAATAATGTCATCCAAAAAGACAATAAAAAAATTATCCAAGTAATCTCTAAATATACCATTCATTAAACAAATGAAGACAATTGGTGCATTCGACAATCCAAATGGCACCACTGTGAACTCATAGTGACCATACCTTGTTCTGAAGGAAGTTTTTCTAATGTCTACTTATTTAATCCTCACTTGGGGATATCCATATATAATATCGATCTTGGAAAATACCCTTGCATATTTTAGTTGATAAAATAAGTCATATATCCTTGGAAAATAATATTTATTCTTTACAATTACTTTATTTAGTTTTCTGAAATCAATGCAGAGTATCAAGGTACCATCCTTATTTTTCACAAATAACATTGATGCACCCCAAGGTGACACACTTGGGCGTATATACCCTTTATTTAGAAGCTCTTCAATCTACATTTGTAGCTCCTTGTGTTGATTAAGGTTGGTTGTCATTGATGTCAACTCTTGAAGAAATCCCTGTAACACAAAGGTTTGGGTAATGGACCCAATATTGTTTGATGTAAAGATGAGTCATTATTGTCTTTTCATGTTTGATAAGAAGTAAATATGGATGAACTCCAAAGTGGTCCCCTTATGGTATAATCCCTCACGGGAAGACGCTTTGCAGAGTAAGAGAACCCATGCTTAATTGTGGAATAATGAGATGAAGGAAAATGAATTTGTCAGGTAAAATATCCTATATGGATATTTCTTTTCATTCCATTTCTGGTGGTATGTGGAATGTCACATAACTCCTCACGGTTAGAGAGTTATGGCCATGAAAAGTTGGAGACCCCAGGTTTGGGTAATGGACCCAAGTTTTTTTTATGGATAACGGTATGAGTTATGATATATTTTAAGATAATACTATTCTATATGGATAGTACATGTCATTCCATTTTTTTGGTATGTGGACCGTCACATAACTCCTCACGGTTTGAGAGTTATGTCCTTACGAAGTTGGAGGACTCTCATATGTCATCTAGAAGCCCCAAAAGGTCAAAGTAGTCAAAGTGGTTTATGAGATTTTAAAAGGTAAATAATAAAGTGAAGTAATGAGAGTATTATAATTCAAAGTGAATACAAAATAAATTATTTCAATAATAAATTTAATGGATAAACTAGAAGTGGGTTAACACTAAAATAAGGAAAGTGGGGCCAAGTGACCTATGTTTTTAGGGAAGCTACTTGGAGAGTATAAATAAGAGGCAAGGCTCTCTCATTTTAATCACACTTGAGAATATTGAATATATATAGGTGTCTTAGGTAACCAAGGATATCTGAGATGAAATTTTGAGGGAAGGTGAAGAAAAGAAAGCCAAAATGCAAGGAAGGATAAATTTGTTTGATGGTGCTTTCTAAGATATGTTATTTACAGGTCATCTCACCATTTTCGCTATAATGATTTTTCTATGATTCTTCATAGCATGAAATTGCTATTAAATTCAGAAAACATATCCAAGTATCTATGGTAAAAAATTCATCTTTTGGGTCAATGTATTTTTGGAGTTAAACTCCATGGAAAATAGGGTTTGTGGCTAGTCCTGAAACTAGTCAAAAACAAGTGTTTTGGGTAAACAAGTCATAACTTCTTCATAGCATATCCAAATTCAGTGAAACCAAATGTGTTTCTTAGGTTACAATCTATAGTATTATGTGTAACAATTTCAGATCAATTCAACAAATATTTCGTGTGGGGCACACTCTACAAGGTCACTCTCTAGAATAAGCCATAATTCAACAAGGTATGTCATTTTTTCTATAACTCCTTTTCTGAGAGGTTCCAAGTAGTCAAACCTAGAGGAATTGCATAAAACACACCGAAGAACAATGTATATCAGTTTCAGATCTTTATACATTACAGGTACAAAGTTATGATTACTTCAAGTTAGGGTTGTTGACTAATCCAAAACTAGGTATGTGAGACTAAAGAAGAGTTTGATGAAAATGCTAGTCTCTTGTTGTTGAAGTTAAGGAAGGTTTGCAGGAATGTGATCATATACACCAGTTCTATTATAGAGATAAAAAATAGATTTGGATGATGAAATTGATGAGGGATTTTTGTTGAGGTACATGTTGAGTACATGGCTGAGACAAGTAGTTGATAAGTTGGCACATACATGAGGTGTATAGTTGATGATGTTGGTACATATTGATGAGTTATAGTTCATGAGTAGTTGAAACATGATTGGTATATACTTGGTACATGGTTGGATGCACTTGTTTATGGTACAGGTTGATTACAGGTTATTTGGTACAAGTTGGTGCATGGTTGATGCACTTGTTTATGGTCCAGGTTGATTACAGGTTGAGGTACAGGTTGATGCATGGTTCAGATTTATTGGTATATGTTTAAAGTGGTATATCTCATAGTGACAGGTTGATAGTGGTTCCATCATTCTACTTCTACTTCAGGGTGGCAGGACGGGGCAAGGACAGGTGGTTGTAGCCACCTTTTAGTTGTATCCAGAGAACATAGGGGGTTGTAGCCTCCTTTTGGTTGTAGCCATAGAATTGGGGAGTTAGAGATTCGCTCAGGTTGTAGCCTAAGAAACTAGGCGGTTGGAGCCTCCTTCCAGTTGCAGCTGGAAAACAAAGGAAGTTGGTGCTTCCAATGAAAGTAGTTCTTCAAGACATATAAGAAAAATCATTACGTGGTTTTCTCCCGATTTGGGTTTCCACGTAAAACACTGGTGTACTGTGTATATGTATGTTTTCTCATTTGTTCATTGCTTATTTAATCTGCATTTATTGGATGATAATGCTTCATTGATATAACACTTGGATTATATGGTTAAAAAGGATTAAATTGATCTATTACTGATTCACCCCCCTCTCAGTAATCCAACAATTGGTATCAAAGCAGGTTCCTTCAAAAATCAGTTAAACCACTGAAATGTAGATCATGGAGAGTACCAACTCATATAAAAATGGAATACCACAATTTGATGGACAGAAGTATACTTTTTGGAGCATAAGGATGAGGACATATATTCATGCATAGGGATTTCAAGTTTGACAATCAATTGTAGATGGATACATAGCACCAACAATTCCACCAAAAAATGACAAAGAAGTAAAACTCGTTGAGAATAATTCCAAAGCCACAAATGCACTTTTGAATGGTCTCAGTGATACCGTATTCACCAAAGTTGCACACTGTAAATCCGCTAAAGAGATTTGGGACAAGCTTCAAAATATTTATCAAGGAGATACAAAAGTCAAAGCAACAAAGCTTCAGACTTATAGAGGTCAGTTCAAACAACTAAAAATGAAGGAAGATGAAGATATTGAAACCTACTTCTTATGAGTCTATGAAACAATGAATGGAATCATAGGATTGGGAGAAGAAATTGAAGAATCTGTAATTGTTCAAAAGATACTAAGATCTCTTTCTATGTGATTCAACCCTAATATATCATCACTAGAAGAAAGATTAGATATAGACTCAATAAGCATGGATGAAATGCATGTAATCTTCACAACATATGAAATGAGAACTGAGCAGGAAAATCTAGATGTAAAAGAAGCAACCTTCAAGGCATCCAAAAGATCAAAGAAAAAGAAAAAGGAACAAGAAGAATATAGTAGTAGAAGTGATGCCTGGGAAGATGATGAAGAAGTGGCCAACTTCATCAAAAGACTGAACAAGGGAACCAACGCTAGGTATATAGGTAATATCCCTTTAATTTGTTTTAATTGTGATGGTATTGGTCATTTTTCTAACAAATGTCCTCATAAGAAAAACATAAATGATGAAGGTTACTCAAAAGGAAAACACACATATAAAGGAAAAAGAACTACAAAGAAAGTTTTCAAGAAAAACTTATACACCAAAGAAGACATCTCATCATCGGATGAAGGTGAGTTTAGTGACAATGAGACATGAAGAGTTCTATTCATGGTAGTAAAAGACTCTAACAAAGAAGACTCTAAAAAAGAATATGAAGAAGTCGAAGAAGAATGTGAATAAGTCGAAGAAGAAATTGAAGAGGCAAAATTTGACTATCGAGAAGAATTAATGTGTGCCATAGAAGTTATCAGAAGAGAAAAAAAAAACAAGAAACTACAAGAAGAACTAGACAAGAAAAATGACACTTGAGAACTAGAACAAATGATCACAAAATTGGAGGTTCAAATAGAAGAAGATAAAAGAATTGAAGAAGCACTCAAAGAACAACTAGAATAAAAGGACAAGATCATTGGAAACTTGGAAGCAGAGGTTGTCACACTAAGAAATGATATTCAAAAGAAAAATATGAAGAATAGCTAAAATGTTCTGGATGACATTATCAACAGTAAAAAATCTCATCTTGACAAGTCTGGACTTGGATACAATCAAACAGAAAAGGGATCAAGCACCAAAACAATAGAGCAAGAAACAAATCCAAAGAGCTATGCAGAAACAATCAAAGAGGATAGGAAGATATACAAGGAAGATTACAGGGACACGCCTCCACCAAGAAGATTCAAATTTCAGAATCAACAACAGACAGATAGGCCTCAATAAGAAGAAGGATTCATAAGAGCACCTCCTTTCAGAAGATCTTCAACTCCTAGGTATCAAACTATATTTTTTGGTTTATGTTATGCATGTAATAATTTTGGACATAAATATGTGAATTGCAGAGCTAACAATAGGAACACTAACAACTTTGAGAGTTATACACAAAGGGATTATTCAAGGAGACCTAGTGACACACAAAGAAGAAGTTACAACAGGTTTGAATCTTTGAGCACTGAAGTGGAATGTTACAAATGTAACAATTTTGGACACATGGCCAAATATTGTAGATTGGTAGTCCCTCATAAAGAACCTCAATAGAATAACAACAGTCACAGACAAGAACCTCAGAAAACGACATCAATAAGAAAGCAAGATCAATATAACAATGAAGAATGCACATGTGCTCTACAAGCTAAGCAGAAGAAGCACAGTTGGTATGTTGATAGTGGATGTTCAAAACACATGACAGGTGATAAAGACAAATTTCTTACATTAAGAAAAGAAAAAAATGGATCAGTCTCCTTTAGAAATGATAATTCATCCAAAATCATTGGAGAAGGCACAATCTGAATTGGGAACAAGAATGAAAAGGAACAAAATGTTCTACTGGTATAAGATATGAAACATAATCTTCTAAGTGTGAGTCAAATGTGTGACCAAGGTCATAAACTTACTTTCGATTCAAAAAAGTGTGAGATAAAAAAAGAAGGTTCAGGGAAATTGGTCGGTACAGCTACAAGAACTTCAAACAACATATATGTGTTAAGTGAAATTGGAAATGAAAAGTGTTGTCTAGGAAAGGAAGATGAAAGTTGGCTATGGCACAGAAGAATGAGTCACATTCATTTTGATAACCTTGTCAAAGTCATCAAAATAGTAGCAGTCAGAGAAATTCCCCAAATCACGAAACCAACCAACACTTTATGCAAACAATGTCAACAAGGAAACAAAACAAAGACCAAGTTCAAATCAAAGGAATATTCAACAACAAGACCACTGGAAATTGTGCATACTGATCTAGTTGGACCAACTACAATAAAGGGATTAAAAGGTGAGAGATGCTTTATGTTATTAGTTGATGATTATACAAGAATTATTGCAGTTTTCTTTCTCAAGAACAAGTCAGAAGATTTTGAAAACTTCAAGATCTACAAGAAAATAATTGAAAATGAGATGGATTCAAGAATCAAATGCTTGAGATCTGATAATTGAGGAGAATTCACTTCAAAGGAATTTATGGACTACTGCAGCAGTCATGGAATAAAAAAGAAATCCTTCGTTGCTAGGACACCTCAATAGAATGGAGTTGTTGAAAGAAAGAACAGGACAGTACAAGAAATGGCTCGAACAATGATAATGGATTCCAAATTGACAGATATATTTTGGACACAGACAGTGCATAAAACAATTCACATTCAAAATAGAGTAATTCTCAGAAACAACACTGATAAAACTCCCTACGAGCTATGGAAAGGAACACGAGCAAATGCGAAGAATTTTAGAGTTTTTGGAAGCAAATGCTACATCAAAAGAGAAGATGGAAGAATGGGAAAGTTTGACTCTCATGTGAACAAAGGAATACTTGTTGGTTACATAAGTATAAGGAAATCATACAAGTGTTACAATCTAAGATTAAACAAAGTTGTGGTAAACATCAACGTAACAATTAATGAAACGGGTAAACCAGAATCAAAGGAAGAAGAAAACAAATCAATGGAACAAATTTTCGAAGAAGAAGCAAAAGATGAAGTAGAAGAGGAAGATGAAGAGACTCCGACAAAAATAGAAGAGAAAGTTCAACAAGTATCTCCAAAAACACCTAGCAAACGAGTACAGAGGAATCATCCTTCATATCAGATTATTGGAAACAAAGATGCAGGAGTTGAGACTAGAAGAAAAATCCATTCACCAAAACAAACACACCTAGCACTCTTATCTACAATTGAACCAAACTTTTTGAAGAATACAACAAGGATGAATTTTGGAATAAGACCAGGGATGAAGAATTGGATCAAATAGAGAAAAATAACAGTTGGGAATTGGTTCCAAGACCAAAGAATAAGAATGTGATCGGCACAAAATGGGTTTTCAAGAATAAATTGAATAAATTTGGACAAGTTACGAGGAACAAAGATAGATTGTTATGTAAAGGATATGCACATATTGAAGGAATTGACTTTGAAGAGACATTTTCCTCAGTTGCTAGAATGGAAGAAATCCATTTACTTTTAGCTTATGCATGCTCCAAAAATGTTAAAGTATATCAGATGGACGTAAAATCAACTTTCCTGAATGGAGAACCTGAAGAAGAAGTCTACATTGAACAACCAGAAGGATTTCAATTGTCAGAGAACAAAGACTATGTATGTAAATTAAAGAAGGCCTTGTATGGTCTAAAACAAGCTCCTAGAGCATGGTACTCCAAACTGGATAAGTATCTGCAACAAGCAAGGTTCAGAAAAGGAAGTGCAGACATCAACCTCTACATCAAGGTAAGTCAAGGTAATATTTTATTAATTGAAGTTTATGTTGATGATACTATGTTTTGTAGTGATGATGACAGGTTAAGCTAGAAATTTGCATAAGACATGTAGAATGAATTTGAAATGTCGTTACTTGGAGAACTATCCTTCTTTCTGGGACTTCAGATATGTCAAAGCAACCAAGGAATTTTTATTTCTCAAACCAAGTATATCAGAGAAATGCTAAAGAGGTTTGGAATGGAAGATTGCAAAACAATTATCACTCCCATGCAAGCCAGTTGTAAGTTGAGCAAAGATGATGATTCAAAGTCTACAGATCAGAGGAAATACATGTCAATGATTGGTAGCCTACTATATGTGATAGCATCCAGACCAGATGTAATGCAAGCAGTTGGATAGATGGAACGATTTCAAGAAACACCAAAGGAATCACATGTATTCGTAGTAAATATGATTTTCAGATATCTCAAAGGAACATAAGAGTTTGGATTATGGTATCCAAAAGGAAAAGATCTATCACCTATTGCCTACACATATTCATATTGGGTAGGTTTTATTGATGACCAATGAAGCACTAGTGGAGCATCATTCTACTTAGGTGAGTGTTTTGTATCATGGCTAAGCAAGAAACAATCATCACTATCTCTATCTACAACCGAGGCAGAGTATATTATAGTAGCAACATGTTGTACACAGGTTCTTTGGATGAAACAAACTTTGACAGATATATAGGTTGAGTATGATGATCCCATTCCAATATATTGTGATAATACAAGTGCCATCAGTATCTCAAAAAACCCGGTGATACACTCCAAGACAAAGCACATTCCAATAAGGTATCACTTTCTACGGGAACATGTTGCATAAAAGAACATCAGAGTTGAGTATGTGGGAACAAAAGAACAAGTGGCATAAATATTTACAAAACCACTTCCACGGGAAGCCTTTGAATATCTTCACCAAAGACTTGGAGTTATTTCTACTACAAAATGAATTCTTTTTGAATGATTATCTTATATGTCTTAGATGTACATGAGGAAGCGACATAAGAGGACAGTTCAGTTAGGGGGAGCAACACTCAATGGAAAGATACATTTTCCATTGATGACAAAGGGGGAGAGATTTATCAGATGCAGAGGACAGAGGCATGGTTCTAGCGGGAGCAGATTTATCAGATGCAGAGGACAGAGGCATGGTTCCAGGGGGAGCATATTTATCAGATGTAGAGGACAGAGAAAAATTTATCAGATACAGAGGACAGAGGCATGGTTCCAGGGGGAGCATGAGTGATATGATTTCAGTATTCCATCATAGTGTTTTCATCAATGCCAAAGAGGGAGATTGTTGATTAAGGTTGGTTTTCATTGATGTCAACTCTTGAAGAAAGCCCCCCAGCACAAAGGTTTAGGTAATGGAACCAATATTTTTTTATGTAAATATGACTCATTATTGTCTTGTCATGGTTGATAAGAAGTAAATATGCATGAACTCCAAAGGGGTCCCCTTATGGTGAAATCCCTCAAAGGAAGATGCTTTGTGGAGTAAGAGAACCCATGATTAATTGTGGAATAATGAGATTAAGGACAATGAATTTGTCAGGTAAACTATACTATATGTATAGTGATTTTCATTCCATTTCTAGTGGTATGTGGAACGTCACATAACTCGTCACAGTTAGAGAGTTATGGCCATGAGAAGTTGGAGACCCCAGGTTTGGGTAATGGACCCAAGTTTGTTTGATGGATAATAGTATGAGTTATGATATATTTTTAGATAATACTATTCTATATTTATATTACATGTCATTCCATTTCTGTTGGTATGTGGAACGTCACATAACTCCTCACGGTTTGAGATTTATGGCCTTACGAAGTTGGAGGACCCTCATATGTCATCTAGAAGCCCCAAAAGGTCAAAGTAGTCAAAGTGGTTTAAGAAATTTTAAAAGGTAAATAATAAAGTCAAGTAATGAGTGTATTATAATTCAGAGTGAATACAAAATAAATTATTTCAATAATAAATTTAATGGAGAAATTAGAAGTTGGTTAACCCTAAAATAAGGAAAGTGGGGCCAAGTGACCTAGAAGATGTTTTTAAGTAAGCTACTTGGAGAGTATAAATAAGAGGAAATACTCTCTCATTTTAATCGCACTTGAGCATATTGAATATATATAGGTTTCTGAGGTAACCAGGGATACCTAAGCCAAAATTCTGAGGGAAGGTGAAGAAAATAAGGCCGAAATGCAAGGAAAGATAAATTCTTTTGATGATCCTTTCTAAGGTATATTATTTACAGGTCATCTCACCATTTTCGCTATAACGTTTTTTCTATAATGATTCGAAGTTTTAAATTGCTATTCCATTGAGACAACATATCTAAGAATCTATGGTAAAAAAATCAGCGTGTGAGTCATTGTATTTTTGGAGTTACACTCTGTGGAAAATAGGGTTTGTGGCTAGTCCTGAAACTAGTAAAAAACAGGTGTTTCGGGTAAAAATGTCATAAATTATTCATAACAGATCCAAATTAAGTGAAACAAAATGTGTTGGTTAGGGTATAGTTTTTAGTATTATTTTTAATAGTTTTAGATCAATTAAACAAATATTTTGTTCAGGGCATGCTCTATAAGGTCACTCTCTAGAATAATCCAGAATTCAACAAGGTATGCCATTTTTTCTATAACTCCTTTTATGAGAGATTCCATGTAGTGAAACCTAGAGGAATTTCATAAAACACATTGAAGAACATTTTGTATCAGTTTCATATCTTTATACATTACAGGTACAAAGTTATGATTACTTCAAGTTAGGGTTGTTGACTAATCCAAAACTAGGTATGTGAGACTAAAGAAAAGTTTGATGAAAATGCTAGTCTCTTGTTGTTGAAGTTAAGGAATGTTTGTAGGAATGTGATCACATACACCATGTCTATTAAATATATACAAATCATATTTGGATGATGAAATTGATGAGGGGTTTTGGTTGAGGTACATGTTGAGTACTTGGTTGAGACAAGTAGTTGATGAGTTGGCACATACATGAGGTGTGTTCGACAACACAGGTATTCCAACAGAGGACGGACACCTTCAGTAACCACTCACATAACCACATCAAAGATCAACACACCGATGTTTTCACGTGGTAAAACCCCTACGGGGAAACATCCACGGCCCCAGCCAACGCGGCCACTTGGAGCAGTTTATTAATGCAAAGAAAAAGATTACAGAGAGATTTTACAATAGAGTTTCTC
>ML779736.1:5680-20996 GCA_009831015.1 Picea engelmannii
TGAGGAGTTAGGTCCCTAACAAAAACTCTTGCGAAACTTCATATATATAAACTTAACATAGACAAATACATTCTTCTACAACATAGATTCATGTGGAAATAACAGTAAGCCTATACATACAACATACACGGGCAATACTCATATTTATAAAAGCATGTACAATACACAACATGCAATTGAATGAATAAATGATACTTATCTTTTTATAGAAGACGACCAACTACATGTAAGCATTCCATGAACCTCCCATCCTTAGACCACGTTGCTCATCACTCTTAGCAGTGGGTCACCCTCGAGCTTGGACTAAACTCCACCCGAGTATAGGGATTCCTAGAATAGGATGAGACAATAGGAAGTTTCACAATCAATAGGAAGGATTTCATTCAAGGATCCAACTCACACTAATAATATATAGCCTCTCATTCCCCACATGCATGTCCCACCCTAGAAATTGTGCCCCTTCTCTACTCAACATTCCTTCAGCCGCCCCACTTCCCTTCTAGGGCTTCAGCAACATGTCAGACATGAATTCTCAAAACACTATAGCTGCAGTTGGGATCCCTTAGGAAATCACTTTCCCACCAACCCGCCTCTTCAATCCATGATCAATCCATGATCTCGGAAACCCGCCTCTTCAATCCAACTCTCTAGTAAAGAAAAAACAATCTCAGGTAAAGGAAGAAACAAAAAATGGGTATGGAACAGATGATGGAAAGAAGCCAAGATCAGTCCAAGAACTGTGTTTGCAGCAACAACAAATGGTTAAGGCATGGTAGGACTTAGGCAAAGTACAGGTGCACTATACTTCATAGGAAATGTACGGAATAGCTTAAAGTGTATGTTGGTTCCATAGGTGCGTGAATGATGCAGAGGTCAACTCATGGAGGAAATGGTTGGCTGCATGAAAATTGGTTGAGTTCCTCCATGCGTTGGTGCATGGGGAAAATATGGAAAAACAAACTATTTTCCCCCACATATATTTGCAGGCGCCATGATTGGCACATGGCTCTTCTAGAGATCGTTTCTCTCCACTTGTGATTCATTCACTCTTCCATGAGACTTAGGATAAAATAATTATCCTCACCATAGTCTTTAGGAAATAATAATATAATATTCCCTTGGAGATAAGCCCTCTAGATTAGCCCCTTTTCCTATTCTCTTAGCCCTCCCTTTCCCTACCTAGTGGAGCTTAGTCCCCCATACTCTTTTATTGTGGTCGATCTACACACAACGATGTATTATATTAATGATATGTGTGTTTACATATATAAAAATAGGCTCACTAGCCTTTAGCATCTAATCTCTTCATCCTAATCATCACATAAGCCTCCTCTCTTATAATCACTTGTCTCATCATCCTATAAAACATATTTACAATTCAGTTGGGGCTCGGCCTTGGGGAATTACAGAGAGAGAGAGAGAGAGAGAGAGAGAGAGAGAGAGGGAGGGAGTGGGAGAGAAGCAGAGAGAGAGAGAGAGAGAATAAGAGTGAGATAGGGGGATAGGAAGTGGTGGAAGAGAGGGGTATATGTAGGAGAGAGAGAGAGGGAGAGGGAGACCGATGGATACACAGGGGGATAGAGAGAGTGAAAGGAAGGGGGGGGAGAGATGGAGGAGAGGTAGAGAGACGTAAAGAGAGAAAGGGGGGGAGAGAGAGGGAGGGGATACAATAGGCAAGATAGGGAGGGGGATACATAGTGAGGGGGAGAGACATGGGAGAGAGAGGTAGATGCATGAGAGAGAGAGAGTGGGGTATAGAGGGAGGGAGAGAGAGAGGGGAAAAGGGAGGGGGTTGAGGGGATGAAGGAATTATGAGAGGAGATAAGGTGAAGGGTAGATGAGTAGGGGAGAGGGGGAGAGAGAAAGAGAAACAAAGAAAAAAGGCATAAGAGTGTGTGCATGTTCCAAGTACATGTGCACATTATTTAGAGTGTGTGCATTTAATTAGAGCACGTGAATGTTCCTAGAGCGTGTGCATTTTCCTAGAACATGTGCACATTCTTAGGAGTGTGTGCGGTTTATTTCTAATTCAATTTTTTGGGGAAAGAAATGACAACTCTATCGTACATGTATGTTCAGTTGGTTGCCTCATATTTAGGTCTGGGATGAAAAGCCCAATGGTTTGGTATGCAAAAACACAAAAGCCTCCATTTATATGAATACTTCTTTATATCCCCATTTTCTATGTTATTTTTCTATAGACTACACAAATCCATTGTCAATGAAACTACAAACATAGATATAGTCGGCTATGTGGATTCCAAATATATAATAATAAAATAAAAAATTAAAAACCATTCCCCTTATATTCTTGTTTCGATTTTTTCATCTAATGTTACCTTGTGTGTTCCTTGATCGTCCTTATTCATATTGTTCTGATGAAGAGGGTATTAAAAACTATGGGGAATTCGAAATATCAAATATTTTATGTTTGATATTTCGAATCCCCCATTTCGTCATATACCTAAATATTTGTAAACCAATTTAAATACAACACTATAAAAAAAATTGGCTTTCTCTTTCTCTAGTTACTCAAGTAGTTGATAGTCGATGGTTTATCAGAGGGCCTTTCCCAACCAAACTTGTTAAAACCTCAATGGGTAGCATCCGTGAAAGTGGTGCTCCGATCACAAAGATATTTGACTCCCTGTGCTAGGTTCACGTTTTGAAAAGGAATGTATAGGGGAATTTCCTTCGGAATATGGATATTAGATAGAGGGAAAGTGAGCACCCAAGGGAGAAAAGACCAGTCAAGTAATGCATGAGTATATTCTATGTTGTTGTGCTGAAAATAATGGTCGAATGAGCCACCCCCACTAGAAGAAACAACAATTGGAATCATCTTCTAGCCCACCAAAGAACTGAAACCCTCGACATATGCTTAAACATGAATATCCAAATTCTTTCCATAGAGTGTGGGGACTAACTATTGCATCTTGAAGTGGCAAGGATTGAAATTATGATCTTTTCCATATTTGTTTCATCATTAGTGTTTGGTGATTCCATGGATTTAACTTGTAATATATTACATGCATTTGATCATAAATGGTGTTTTTCCAGTTGACATGGGATTTGAATTCATAACCTTGTGACTTTTTTATATGCATTCTTTTTGTAATGGGGTTTGATGGTTTATTGGGGATTGAATTTTCAAGGAGAAATATCAGGGACAAATTAAGGTAAATACATATGCGTACTTTTGAGGTGTGTTTAATTTTCATTCCTAGTCTATCTTGCTCTTTAATCTTTTGAGTATTTTATATGTATTGGTGACATTATCTAATTGGTATTTGTTTCTAGGATTTAAATGTTATATTTAGAATGAGCAAGAAATTAACTATGCTATTAGAATATGGGTCATCTAGATGCTTTGTTTTCTTTGTTTTCTTTCTTTGAAGAGTCGATACTCAAGACAATCAACCTTTAACAGAAAGTGCCTATCTTAACATATTGACTAAAAACTATATATCTAATAGTCTAACAGAGAATATGGTCATGCAAAAAAAATTGTCGTAGTTGCAATTGAATTTTGACAACTTAGTCACATAGAAAGAAAACATCTGCCATGGGAGTTGTCAGCTCATTGGAGTAACTTGCAAGAATAAACACTCTTATTGAATTTGATAGGTGAGCTAGAAATTTAATTGTCCAATATTTTTAAGTGGCCCATAATGAAAAACAAGAACAATAGTATTGGTAATAAAATGAGAGAGACCCTAATTCATCGCCCAATGTTTAATGGCTTAATATTTTTGGAGCTCAATCGGTGCCTATGAACAAAATCTTTGGAGAGTTATGTTTGGAAGGGTTATTAAAGAATGTGATTTAACTTATTATTGGAAAAATAAATTGTGAAGGGGGAAGACAGCTTGTAATTATAAGTTGCAAGATTTAATGTGGGAAGCCAAATCACACGTGCTTTCTCATTTTATCATTTATATATGAAGGAAAATATTTTGACTTGGATAAACAATGCCATATTCATTACGTTCTTTTTGGATATTAAGTTTGTTTATATATGAAGGAAACTTAAGATTTTGGCTGGGCCAATGAAGCAGTTGGCATGGAACCTAGGAGGATAAGCAATGAAAATTGTTCCATATCAAAGGAAAGAAAGTATTTCGGCCATCCAAGGATATTTGGTGAAGGTCGCTCTTTTTTTTTTTGAAATTGATCATACATTGTTGATTTCAAGTAATCCAATGGCGATCAAGGCATCATTATTCTCTTGGAAAATTGTTTTTTAATAAATGATCAACATATGTAATCTCCTTTATGGTCACATGTATATTTTAAAGACACATGCCAAACTCTCGCTCATATTCTCTCACAAGAACAACTGACACATGACTATCACCTATGTTTAACCTTTAATTAGTATTACTTTGAAATGAGAACATGGTTCCTCTTGGAAAATTCTTCCTTACACATTTAGAAATCAACTATGACAATGCTTAACCATTTGAAGGATCATTTTAATACATTGTTCATGGACCATATTCAATGGATCCTCTATTGTTTATCCAGGAACCGTCCAACACACTTATTCTATCTTCAAAAAATGTATCTTTCTGATTCATCCCAATGTTCCCTTTCCTCTGTGATAAGCGAAAGAGTAGCCAAAAACTAAAAAAGTCATAATCCTAGACAACGGTACAATTAATTGCCTAAGGGGTCTCCCAAAGGAGTATGCTTTAAGGTGTATGGCCATTTCAGAGTCATAATAGGTTGAAGAAGATTTTCCTAGTCCCTCCTTTTTTCGGGATCTGTAGAGAAAGAATCCATTAACCAATACACCTTTTTCTCCATCACCTCTCGTATAAATTTCAAGTTTGCATTATCTCACCCGAGTTCAAAGATAAGTTAGAGTTCTTCAAAAAAATTGTGTGGTGAGGGAGGAACCATTTATGTACCCAAGTTGGGGTTTTCCTCAAATCCTTGTGGGATCACAAATGGAACCATAGTTGGAGAATGAGGGCTTCACTACCCATCATCAACATATTTATCATGAGAGTTGGCCAACAAAGACGCCATGATGCTTGATTTCTCTTCTAGTTCAACCTTACAGCCCTTGAGGATATCAACGGGAGGTTGGGCATGTAGGTCCTCATGAGAAGAGGGAGGTTGAGCAACCAAACCAGAAGACCCAACACAGGGAGAGAGGTGGAGAGAATCTCTGCCATTGCTTGTATTTCATGTGTGCATTTACAAGGCATGTTCAAAATTTTCATTGTCTTTTATATTTAGAAAATTATGAAGCTTCCTTGAAATCAATCTATTTTTTTGAACCAACATAATTTAGGACTGACATAGAAGGTGGGATGGAGCACTCGTATATGAGTCACTATTGGCTTTGTAGCCCGACCACTATGGAATGATTCAGATTCGGTTATTATGTATTAGCATACTATTTAAATGGGAGAATGAGAATGAGAATGTGGAAGTATGTTGTAAAAGCATATGCCATACCTTTGATATTGTTTTTTTTTTTTTTTTTGATATCTTATTATGTAAGGAAAGACGTTTAAGAAGGAATAAAGAATTTGTAATTCCAATATAGATACATAGGTAAAATGAAAAAAAAAATGAAAATAGTATAAAAAAAGGAAAAAAAATTATTGATTAAAATAATATAAAAGTTTAACAATTTTGTCTTTGTTAATATAGGAAAAATAACCATTTGTTATTAGTTAATTAAAACTATTAATTCATATAATTGATCATTTTTTACATAAACTTGGAAAAAAAAAGTTTACTAAAATTGCTAAATTGTTGATATGAAATGTTTTTATTGTGTCAATAATTTTAGACATTCAGATATTGTGAATTTTTTGAAAATCTCAATACACTAAACGCAATAACATAAACACACAAAATACTAATCACAACATGGGTAATTAATAAAATTTATAATTTTGCTTTCTCCATTAACATCATAAACCTATTTTGTCATTAATCACATAACTACCTATAATTCAATTATTTTCATAAATGACCATCCTTACATGGAGTTGGGTAACTAATACAATCTAAACTCCACTTCCTCCATTCACATTAAAAACCTATTTTCCCATTAATTGCATAATTACCTATAATCCCATTATCTTCATAATTTATATAGTCATTCTATGAAATGACCCTTCTCTGACGTATTTTTCGGGGACATTTGCCCGAAATCGGCGAGAAATTGTTAGATCCATAGTTTTGAGTGATTATTTATGTATAATCCGAGTGCCCCAGGAGTTTTTCAGCATGTTGAATCCATTTCTATATTCAGAAATGGATTTTAAACAACAAAAAAAATAGTGATTTTGTGCAGATTTATGTTGTCAGATTTTGATGAAAATAACCATATCGTAGAACAATTAAACAACAAAAAAATTAACACAGATTAACACAAAAAACTATATATATATATGCATATTAACACAAAAAATTACAATTCTATGTAGCATTTCTTCTCATGTTATGTATATACTTTTATAACCTCAATAAAAGAGACTTGAAATCATTCAATTATTTATTCTAACCAAATTTTGTGTATAGATTGATTACAATGAGAAATCATACAAAGAGAACTATGGAGGTTTAGTGTTTCAATGCTTATCTCAACTAGAAGGTTTTTCCTCATCCTTATATAAGTACTATGGATGGAACTCCATAATCCATTCTTGAGAGCTTTCCATCTCAAGTTAATGGGTCATTATACACAAAAACAACCCTTCATTTTTGCATTACACCGAAGGTGTTATTTAAGGGGAGGTTCATCTAGTAACCTTCATCGTTTGTCCAAAACCAATACGAAATTGCCATTTGTTCATCAATAATCGACCAATCTTCTATCTCCACGTTTATGTTCTTTCACTAACTCCAAATATTCTCATTGACTCTAAAGTGTTCAATAGGCTACAACGTTGGTCACAACTCCTATACACACAGTCTCAACACTCAAAGTGGAACTTATTCATTGATCAACTTTGTGTTTTTGGTTCTCGTTAGAGCATGAGTGTCGCATTGTGAAGTGGTTGCAAAACTCATTGATGTTGAATCCATGTGAGCTTAAACCATTGTTGTGATCTGTCAAACATTAGCCACTAGCTCCTAAATTTGGCAAATGACAACCAAAGTGAAGGATCCTAGATGTTGAGTGATATTTAAAATCAAACAGGTGATCATTTTGGTCATTATATAATGAAGAATAATTTTATATGTTGGTATTGTGCAGTTTAACTTGCCACTTATTATGCTTCTTTAAGAACCATCTCCAACGTTTTAAACCATATGTTAATATCTAAAGCCTTCTTGATGTGTTGAAATATCTGGTTGATTTCCCTTTGCATGATGACACCAATAAATCTAGAGGAAAATTCAGGATCAGGCATGATTTTTTCAATAAATCTCGTCCCTTATACAAATGGTAGGAATAATTTATGCAATTCATCTCAAAACTACACTTTGATTATCAAGCAATATTAACACGCTATCTCCAAGAAAGATATGCATCCAATGCACAACTAAAACCCTAATGGAAGTCACTATTGTGAAGGCTTTCCAAATTGCCATACTTGAAGCAAGCCATTGCATATATTTATATAAAATGGATATATGATCGAGTTCTTAATGTTGGTTTATTTTTCATCTTTTCATTTGACATTTGGATTGGATTCAAATTTTGCTCTCATTTCTTTATCATTTATTCTTTCACATGAATTTGACTCTCTAGTCTATTCCACCTCTACTACAAAAGAGAAACATTTTTTTTCATGGTATTGTGCATCTCCTGAGAGTCCATGTGGATCCTTACATCATATTGTGCAGGTTGAAAAATGCCAGTTATACTAGTAGAGAAGGGAATCTCAACGTTACCAAAGGTTAGGTATATGTTCATTCATGCCAATAAACTATAAACATTTAGTAAGAAATAATGTCTCTAAAACTATGATGATTTCATTAGTGTAAGTTAGTAACATTAACCGGGGGCACTCAAATTAGGAAAATCAATTTCATTATTCTTAAACTAACTTGGAGTATGATATCGTCTCATAAAAAATATTTGGTGTGCGAAACAAAATAGAACCCTAGCTCTACCATAGTTATTTAGAGAATTCAATCTCTTTCAACAGGATATCAATACTTGTTAAAAATAATCCTTGGAATATGTAGAATTTTAAATAGTCAAACCCATAGGCTTAGTTAATTCAAAACAAAATGATGGGAAATCTATATACGATAATGAAGACTTTGAAGCTGAATTTTTAAATGAATCACCTTTGTAGTTTTCAAAATTTAGCCATTATTGTAAGTATGGAACCCACCTTAACTATGTTCCAAGAGGATGTTAGTGTCAAATTTGTAATATGAATGTTTTCTTAAATTGGTTGAGAGAAGAAGAAATATGTTGAGAAACTTGATTCCATTGGCATGGTTATTTTCCTCTAGATTGAAAAGGCTTGTTAAAAAAAACAAAATTAACCTCTTAAGATAAAGAGCTTATTCTCAATTCAATTTTGTAGAGGGATTATTCTAGAATTGATGTCGTTGTTGTACATTAAGTAATTTATGATTGAATATTGTTAGATGGCGAATGGATGATATAATAGTTTGTGAGAAAAGCTCATAAGAAATTCCATAGTAAATAGAATATCGTCTTGTTTGAAGTGGGCTTAGGCTTAGATGATTCAAGGAGGACATGGTTTAGATTCAATTTTGGCATTTTTATGAAGAACTTAGATAAGAGGATAGGATATTTTATGGTTTTACATGTTATTTTAATACATGACAAGATATAAAATGAATATATGATCAAGTTCTTAATGTTGGGTTATTTTTTATCTTTCCATTCGAAGTTTGGATTGGATTCAAATTTAGGCTTTGATTGCGTTATTCCACTTGTCATAACTGGCATACATGACTTGGAGGACTAAGATTCAATATTTAGATGGACTACAAAAAGATTCAAGATTTCTTCAACAACAAGAGATCATAATACAGTGGATCATGCTTCTTATCTGATGTCAAAGAAAGCTCTTGAATTTCCTTACAGAGGACACTTATTAAGGATTTGAGTCAATTGTATGTGCAAATAGATATTATTCATCAAGGTAAAGATAAGCTTAAAATGCATATTTCATGTTTTTAGGATTCTACATGTTTTCATGTTCTTATATTTGTATATGATGTGGATCATGTCGATCAAATGTATGGGTTTTTGGCAATTAGGGATATCCTTCGTTCCAATAGATTGATTTTCATTGCATCTTGGGAAAAACAAGTCCTCAAAAGAGTAAGAATATCAAAAACACCAATTTATAATATAACCAAACTCTATACACCACGTCCAAAAACAAACTTCATATTAGGAAGTGATATGTTCGAAAAAGCTACCATCTTTGCTCAATCAGTGTAAGAGCTTGAAGGAATTGTGGCTCCGTGATTTCCCAAATTTGAAATGTTTATCCAATCCTTATGTAATGTTGAATCATTTAATAGGGTTGAGCATAGTGGAATGTGGGAAAGCCCATGTGAACCATAGTTTAGGTATTACCCTATCACCCATAATCAAATCAAGCAAAATGTATTGTTGAAAGCTAAAGTTGTAACTTAATGTTAGAATCACATTTTTAAAGAGAAATATATATATATATATATATATATATATATATATATACAACACCACATTAAAACTTGAACCATACTTCTTGTATAAATTTGACACAAAATGACCAAACACAATCTGAATCCAGGAAGTCTACTTTTGAAAAATAACAAGAAGGAAACCCCAAACATGCCTAAACTTACATGGGTTTCTAATTTCAACCATCGCCTGGAAATTGCATATCCAAATGTTTTGGCAGCTTTCATATCCAAATTTTTTACCAACTTACGTAAGCCCTTTCCCATGCAAACTTACATGTGTATTTCAACTGTGAAGCCGGTGAGACAAATTTTTCAATATTCTTGAACCAAATGACCAATTTCTCAAAATTGCCCAAAAATATCAAGGGCAAATTTCTATGGACAAAGTTCCCATAATATAGGTGGAACTCTGACTTCAAACATAATTCCAACATAATTTAGAATCAAAATTAATTAAAAAATATACGGTTTGAGTGTTGTTTCTCCGACACCCTTTAAGATCCACTAGCTTCTCCAATATCATGTTGTCATGTAAATCAGTACGTTGGGTCTCTCATACCCGTTCTGTAGGATTCCACTTATTGCATTCTTCTTGATTCTTCATGTTTCCTTATTGACTCTGCCTATTTTCTCAAAACTCTTGAACAGTTAATGGTCATCTGTCCCCTGACACTTATATGTTACCCTTATGATATGATCGAGTTAATGACCATATTTCCCCTTGTTTAGGAGTTGCCTCCACTGACTTATTTCAACAATCAAGTGTGTTTATACATGTCTTGTAGGAATCCACCTGTCCACATATTTTTATTGTTTGTGTTGCCTTCTTCTTATTTATCATTAAAGGGCATCTACCTAGGAAAATGGGGTCTCAAGAGTTTTCCATCCCTATCACATTTTGTAATTATGGAAGTAAGTGGGACATTACATGCAGAATTTGCATCAAATGATTAATTGATTCACCATGGCTTGGGTGGTCCACACTAGCTTCTTACATTTTCTTGTTAATGTGTTTGGATGCAATAGTGATTGCTTCCAAGATTTATAGTCTTAATTGTGATATTGCATAAAAGAAACACCATTTTTGAAGTTGTGATTAGATATAATAATGTTTTGTTTCTTCCTCCCTCCTAACCATTTCATGCATTTGCATTCAACACTGATCAATTGATTAAATCGATCAAACTAAATTTTACAAATGAATCTTGCAATAAGTCTAATCAGTGTTTTCTTCTTCCATTCATTGACCACAATGAACACAATGGTGGAATGAAGGGTTATAAAAGGAAATCAATTTGTTCTCATGATCGGTTTGTTTACTTTGTCGTTGTAGATCAAAATATGTTGATTCATCCAATTTCACACAAAGGTTGTATAGGCTTCATTATATGCATTATATGTACCTGCAACTAAGAATGATGATCTAAATCACTAGTCCAAAACTTTGAACATCGATTATCTTTGGCTACATCACTTTAAATATTCCCAAAAATAAAACCCACATTCTTCATAACCACCCCAATTCACTTTAGTGTTTCCTTTCCCCTGCTTTAGGGGTATGCTAGTTAAAAGTGTTTTGAAACATCAAAGTGATTTGGGGTGGTTATGTTGTTTACAGACCATAGAATTTTTTTTATGGATGAAAAATGAATACTTTACAAGGTCCATCTTCATCCCACATCTCCCAAAATATTTTCAACGATTCTATAACTCCAAAGATGAATCAATGAGTTGCATGCCCACTTGAAATAATCACATAAATCCAAATATGAATCACCCAAATGCATGCCCACCTGCAATAATCACATATATATGACCTACTTTTCCAAAGAAAATGGAAGAGGAAGAAGAGCCCTATAAAAATACTAAAGTTACATCTCTTGATAATCCATCCTACAAGATACAATCCTACTACCGGTTCTAGCATAAGTAGGACCATTTCTTCAGTGTTCCCTTCACCCACTTCAGTATATTCTTTTCCCCATTTCTTGATAATCCATATGATTCTAGCAGAAACTGAAGAAAAAGGTGAAGAATGCAACAGACATTTCAATGGATGCAAAATTCTACTTAAAGATATAATACAAACGAAAAAAATCTCTATTGTACATATGTTTACTTCGGTAAAACGTTTCCACGATCTTGTTTTTCATTGGCATAGCATGTGTAGTTAAAAAAAGTTCAAAATCAAAGTAAATACAGTGAAAGCGGCTCCAGCCGCAAATACCCCCTTTTGCATAGTCTCACAAAATAGGTCACGCATATCGAAGTAGCACTATATGTTGTATTGTACGCATTCCTCGCAAAATTTCCCTCCAAGTACTTTCTCTTTGACAAACTCTCCTCATATATATCCAACACTTTGTCAACTTTCCAATATTGATTTCTACAACTACTTCATCCATGGTGCCTCCCCACAATTGGAGAAAATGAATTGTTTCATCTCTTTATGCATAAATGATGGATTTTAAATCTAGAATGAGAACTCTTTATTGTCTCTCACATCAATATTTTTCTTAATCATATTACTACTCCAATAATATTTCTTGCTTATGTGGACAATTACTATGCTACTTAACCTATAACCTATAGAAGAAAAATTGGGCAAGGTCAAGTTTAAACTTGTTGTAAGATGGCATGAGATCATCCATCAAGAGGGGGTGAACCCTAAAACAACTTGAAACATGCTATAAAATGCATGAAATAATCAAAACCATAAGAAACAAGACAAAACTATATGAAATGTGAAACATTAGGGAGGCAACTGACCACACCAAGCAAGGCATGTTGAAAAATGCATGAAATTTACCAATTGTAATGGACAACGAAGTACTTTTTTGTGTGGGAAATGTTGAAAAAAAAATGTTGAACAAAGGCACCCTACCAACACCCTAAAAAAACATATAAATCTTGAACTCTTCATAACACCCTACCATGACTTGTTAAACATTCAGTCTCCTTCCCCTTCAATAGATTTTTTATTAGTCCAATGGATGGGATGCTTATGGTAGATGTGGGATGCTTATGATGGATGTCCACTTGACCATCTCTATAATATTTATAAATATCCATTTACAATTAAAAAAAAATAGCAATAAKAATTATGGAAWCAAGATGCCTTCAAATAATATATCATGTGTTGTACTTTGCATCTAGTGGTGTGAGTTTCTCTATTGAAAACTTACATTATGTGATCAACAAAATATAAATTTGTGGTGGTAGTGTTGTACATATTCTAACAGTTATTGGGACACAATACACTCACATCCTATTATCCATGATGACATTGAGTTGAGTAAATAACACCATCACAACACACTAATGGAGTACCACACTAATGGATTACCAGGTAAGCCTTGTTTTCATGCTTATCCTTTCCACGTCAATTAGATAAATACAAACTATTAAATTGTGTTATTTATACAAACTCATATAATTCTTATTAATACAAAGTATTGAATTATGCTATTTACGTTGGATCATGTTTTCATTGATGCCAATGGTTTGATTATTTGGGAGATTGTTGGATCATATGTCATTGATGAAAATGGTTTGGTTTGATTGATGTCATTGATTGATGTTAATTAATTGATTGATTGATGATTGATGAACAATTTATATGCATTGATGAGAATGATAGATGTCCAAGTGGAAACCAAATGATAAAGATGGATCATTGATATAATTCCCTTGATGAGAATGATAAACGTCCAAGTGGAAACCAATTGATAAAGATGGATCATTGATATGATGCCCTTGATGAGAATGATAGATGTCCAAGTGGAAACCAATTGATAAATATGGATCATTGATATGTTGCATTGACGAAGATGGATCAATGCGTTGTCATTGATACATGATGCAGTGGTGAATTGATGCAAACATGAATCATTATTGTCTTATCATGGTTGATAAGGTGCACAAATGGACGAACTCCATAGTGGTCCCCTTATAGTGAAAGCCCTCACGGGAAGACGCTTTACGGATTGAGTTATCCTAGAAGAACGGTTGGAGGACCTATGCTTGCATGTGGATTAATGAGATGAAGATCAATGAAGTTGTTGGTGAAACTATCCTAGATGGATAGTGCTTGACATGCCATTTCTAGTGGTATGTGGAATGTCACATAACTCCTCACAGTTTGAGAGTTATGGCTCTACGAAGTTTAAGGACCCCCATATGATGGCTTGAAGCCCCAAAAGGTCAAAGAAGTCAAAGTGCTTAAAAAGAATAAATCATTATTTAAATGATAAAGTAAATTGACAAAATCAAGAAAGAATTATTTAAATGATAAAATGAAGTGACAAAATCAAGAAGGAATATTTAAATGATAAAGTATTGGAGAACTTTCTATTCATGGAAAGTGGTTAACCCTAAAATAAGGAAAATAGGTTAAGTGAGCTAGAAATGGGTTAAGTAACCTAAAAATGGGGTAAGTGACCTAGAGAATGAAAGTATAAATAAGATAGCTATGGTCTCTTGTAAATCATCCTTTTTGTGGATCAATGGAGAGCTTCTTGTGAATATCTTTTGGAGTATTGATGGAGAGATTCTTGTGAGAGAATCTTATTGATGTGGATCTCTTGAGCATGATTGAAGATCTATTATGAGGAAGAGAGCGAGAGGAGGATCTCATGGACACATCAAAGTTTCGGCAATGTCAGATATCTTGACGAAAAAATTATTGAATTCACATAAAACCCTATTTTATGATGCCCAGGCGGGCTATCTGTGTATAGGGTGCATGTACACATGGGTTGGTTGTGTATAGGGTGAGTGTACACACGGGATAACTGTGTACAAGGAGCATGGAGTGGATAAAATCATGGAGATTTGTGTTTGAGATGGTGCCAAGCTCTTGGATGATGAGGCAGGTTCCAGATCTGCATTCTATGGCCTCAAATCTATCACTAGGACACTAGTATGGTTACATCATTGTCTTGATGGATACTATTGTTTGATGTGTTGTGAATGCTTAGGGAATTCTTGGTATGGATTCTAAGATGTGGTTCAGTTTGGTTGATTTGGTTGATGGAGTGCGCAGTACTCTTATAATTCAGTAGTTACATGATTGCTATGGTATACTAGTTGTTTATACATGATTGAGATAGCATTCATATTGATTTGTTGTGGAGCATGAGCAAGCTATTGGAGAACTTGGATGTGTTGTGACTGGTTGTGGGTCATTTTGGATAGTGGAAGACAGAAGAGAAAGTGATTGTAGGTTGCAGAGGATCTGAGCATGTTGCTCAGAAGCATACACTTGTTGCATTATACATTGGTCGCATTCACACGCAGGCTGTAGTGAGCCAGGGCACGTGCACACATGGGCTGCACTACTGAAAGGTCGTGTACCTATTGACAGATTGATATCTGTTGAGGATTGTTGTCTCATCTCAGTTGGTGCTGAGGGTGTAAGCTGAGTCTTGCATTATAGATCAGGTGCTTTTACAGAGTTGTACTCTATTTAGTTGTTGCTAATAAACCCCAAGGATTGTAGTCCATAATAAAAAGAAAAATTGTACATACATCTTCTGTTCTTTGTGTTCATTATGGTGATGACTTATTGATGATGTATTGTTGATATATGTTGTTGATATGTGCTCACATCTAACTGGTTATAAATGAAAACAATGGGTAATGAATAAATGTTGAATGCTAATTGATGATGTTTTGTGCA
>ML779736.1:47921-61856 GCA_009831015.1 Picea engelmannii
CAACTCCAAATTCCATGAATATTCAAACTTCCATAAAAAAAAATTTAAAGACTATGCCCACTTAAATAAGGTTTTACAAAAAACAAATTCGGACTCCACCCATTTAAATAAGGTTTTTCAAAACAAAATGTATTCCTCTTTAAAAATATATATTTCTTCACGTAGAAAGTGGAATTTTCGGGTCAATATTTCTTCAAAGAAAAAAAACAAACTTTGATTTTTTTTTTATATTATAAACCCAAAATAATGGTACCTTCATAAACAAAACCTTGCAACTAAACCTCCATTGCTCGTCAGTTAGGGTTTTAACCCAACCTATGAGGCTTTTACTCACCAATCGCTTGCCAGTCAAACACTTTCATGTGACTTGTGACTGGATATCTTGGTGGCTCTGCTTGGCTTTGGCTCAACTCATTAAACTATTACAATAGGTGCAAACTCTTCTTTCTCTAATCGTGCGACCTCTTCTTTATATGCAATCAGTCGGCTCCACAAACCAACAAACTCCAACCTCTTCTTTCTCTACAATCGCACAATCGGTTGTCCTCACAAATCAACGAACCCCGACTACCTATACCCTTGTGTGTGATGTCTTTGTTGCATTATCAAGTGGAACCCTCCTCGGCTCCTCTTCCCTTGTGTGTGAGAAGATTGGCTCCTCTTTCCTCTCCTTGGGCTCTCGACTCCCACAAAACCAGTAGATTTTAACTCGAATGTTGGCTAGGGTTTCTACTCTGTCACTCCTCTTTTTCCTTCCTGATACCAAACACCTTTTCTCTTATACCAATTGTTGGTATTTAAGATCTTGAACACAATAATAAATGAAAGAAATATGACATTGAAGACAAATAAATAACTCAAATAACATACAAGTATTATATAATCCTTCCTGATACCAAACACCTTTGCTCTGATACCAATTGTTGGTATTTAAGAGCTTGAACACAATAATAAATGAAAAAAATGGCATTAAAGACAAATAAATAACTCAAATAACACACAAGTTTTACATAATAAAACAGTAACCATTACAAATTCTTCTTGGGGCTTTATAGATATACAATAGAATGTATTGTTACATCATTTCATGAACTACCTTCAAGAACTCTCTTCGTTATATGAGCCACCTTCGTTACATTTATAAATTTACTACAAGTAATCTTGGTTTTTACCATAGCATGTTGTCATAATTCCAATAGATACGTGGTGGTTTTTGGAAAATTATCTAAGAAGTGGCCCAATCATCAATTGAGAGGTTAATTCTTTAGCCATTATAAGTAAACAAACCTACACATCAATTTTTTTTTTGCAACGTATGCCATTTTCCAATAGTGTTATTTAACACATTGACATTGAAGGTCATTTTGCAACAACTAGATCTCATTATCTTCGTGGTCCTTTGCAGTGCAATTTTTTTTTGTTGAATTTGGTTTTTTGTCTATTATATAGTAGTACAATTATTTTTCATAATTTTACCTTCCAATTATCAAAATTTATAGTTTTTTCAAATAAGTAGGCCTTATCCTCATTTCAAAAACTTCATACTATCATAAATTGTTGTACTCAATTCAGTTTATGGCAACATCCCTTTGTTTTCCCCTATTCAGATAATCTGTGATGAGGCACCCATGTATCCCTTAGAATCTATTCAGTTCCCATTGAGTCCTATTATAGTTTTCCCATGCCCCCATGACATTACCCATCCAGTGTTATTGAGTTTTGACCTCCAGTTGTCCCCGTGGTTTACTTACATGTCCTTGAAAAACTTCTTTCTCAGTAATCAACCATTCCCCATGGAATGTTTTCAGTTGCTTCTAGGTCAGCCTTTCCTTTATGATCTAAACAAAGGAAGTATTGAGTTTATCCCTCCTTTCCTTCTCATCCCCCTTTAGTGTCAGTTTCTCACTCTACTTTCTATATCATATTGGTTTCAAGGATTCCTCATTTGATTCTATAGGTATAGCTTCCTTTGTTGTACTTTAGATGTTGGACCTAAGGAAAAAATTTTATTTTTGGGCCCCAAAAAACTTCCCCCTATCAAAATCAACACCTTCATTCTAGGGGTAAGCATATGTAGCTCGGTCTTCATCCACCTCCTTGATGGGTTACCTTGAACAAATTTGAGAGAGATCTTATCACTCTTAGACTTGGTAGGATCTCACATGCTCGACTCTGGCTCATCATCACACCATTGCAATTCATACATATATCCATGATCCAACCGTAGATGCACTTCCTTGGGTTTGAGCTCCACCCTAGCTAGCTCATTTTAGATCTTTAGAGCCCCTTTCCTATTCCGCAAGGCTTCTTAGGTTGTTTCCTTCCCCCTCCCCCTAAGAGGGGGGCATAAATTCCTATGTACCCATATCACTTACAATCATTACACTTCTAGGTTATATCATTGTGTTGTACTCTAGTGCCTTATTTTTGCTAGCCTCGTGTTTTACTATATTGAGACTTCATTTTGTCTCATCATCTTGGCCCCTGTATGTCGAGTACACTATTATGTTCTTTGTTATGAGATATCTCATTGAGTATGGATATGCCTAACTTGTCCCTATTAAGATATTCTAGACTCATCACATTTTGACTCTATCGCTGAGAGGTGGTACTCCTTGGTCTATTTTGCAAGAGGTCCTCCTTCCTAGGACACTCCTCTCTCTCCTTGGTCCTCTCAAAGATTAGTATATGAAAACTGTAATGTATTTCATTCATGCAATTTGTTCCTAACCTCACACATTAGTGGGAAATCTATTATCACCCAAAAATGGTTCACCTATGACAAATACATAGGTTCACCGAAATACCCTTATAAACAACATGTGTATCACTATTACCTCCTCATTTTACTGCATTTTTCCTTAGAAAACAAATGTGTAAATTTCATGCTCAAGACCCTTACATGGGTAGTGTACTTTTTACCCCTATTAAGTGTGCTACCATCGTGGAAATCACCCCCAAAATCTGTACTACTAAAACCTCGATTTTGATTGTTTATGCTTGAAAATTTCCAAAAAAGTAAAATAATTGTAAGTGGACATATCTAAACCCTAATTTATATTGTTATCTTTGATTTGGCTAATTAATCATTGTTGATGTTGACCCTATAAAAGGGTTTTAACAACTGTGTTTCTTATAAAAATCGGGAGGTCTCTCCATTCTCATCCATCCATCCACACATGTTGCAAGAATTTCCCTAGAACTCAAGAGAATTTATTTCTCTTGATAGCTATCTTGCACATCCAAGCTACTTACAACCATAGAGAGGGGATCAACACATATGTGGGAAGAAAAAGGACTCTCCCAAGGAAGAGATATTGGAGGCCATCTTCTTCAATGGTTTCTTCCATAAGTGAAATGTGATATTGCTTCCATTGGATATATAGTTTAATTCACATTTTTTAAACTTGTCTATTCTCTTTGATAGTTGTAGTTTCTTTCTTTTGTTTCTTCCATATGGTATACTAGAATTTAATGTTATGTGGATCCATTTTAAAGTTTTGTTTTCATGCTTTAGCTCTATATTTGTTTGTATTTAGATCACAACTTTTAAATATAGAAATTTGCACACCCTTGTTGTAGATTTCCATCAACGTAACCAATCAATGGTTCTCATTCAACATGCACCCACTACCTAAGAGATTTCTCACAAATATTCCCTCCATGAAATCTCCCCACCAATGCTTGAGATGCCAACCCTATCACTCAATGCATCTTAACATTATCACCCAAAACACACTTTGCACGGTTCCTCTTTTGTTTCACATATTGTTTTCCTTTCTTATTCCCAAGCACCTACTCAACACTTGTTTTTTGTGCACTACCCACACCTCTGACTATAATTCTTCTTATCTCTGAGTTGTTTGCAAACCTCCTCTTGAGTTCTAACCTCACTCTTGAACAACATAGCATCCGCTTTTCTTTTTAAACCCTTAGGGCCAACAAAATGAACCAAATGACAAACCAAAGGATCATTTACAAATGAACCATAATACACCATAATACTTAGTAGAAAAATCACCATACGAGTTGTTGATGTTTAGACAAAATCGGGAAGACATTCTCTAAAGATAATAATTAATAATACAATTATTATTGATTATTAAATATAGTATATTATAAGTAAATGATAATAATAAATAGTTGTTGATTATTCAAGGGAAGCATCCGTTCATGGATGGTCACTTTATGTTCCCTATATATGAAACGCTCATTATTGTAATAATATATCGAATATCTCTCATATCTCATATGAATTAAAACTAACATCGTATCAGAGCTAGAATGGGCTTTACTCCCTCATGGGAGAGCCTAGAAAAACGAAAAAGATAGCGACATAGTCTCAATTATAAATTTTCTTTTGTGACCTGTGTACCTGTGTTGACTAGAAAGTCATGGAAATCTAGCTAGCACCCACGCATTTGACCTTTGATTGAATTTTTACGTGGAAATTATTGACAAAGGTGGTGGCATGTGCATGAGACTACAACAACAGATGTAAACTATCATTGAACGAAAAGGTCGTTATGGAAAAACGTGAGGCCCGAAGCCACTAAGTTCTGCAGCACCACGTTTCAAACAATCAGCCTTGGGCCCGATCAATCAACTTATATGATGCTTATGATGTATGAAGGCACCCAAACAATGATCTCTCAATGAGTAACTATCTCGGGCCAGAGTTAACACATTTTCTACGGTTCTCTGAACATTGAAACTGTTGTTGTTGTGTGGAAAGTCGACAATGTCATGATTGGGCAGTTGTATTGGGCCAAAGATAAATTCCTTTTTTTTAATCGAACTCGGGTTTGTACATGCAACATGCAACAATGCGCCAAGCCGTTGTCTATGGCTCACGCATCAGCCAATCGATAGAGCAATAGATTTGTAGGACTTGCAGGTTTCTAGCGAATTATGCAAATCTATGAAAGAAAAATGGAGACAATAAGTCTTTTTTGCTTAGTTCGGGCCCTAACTATTGTGGCCACTTCGAGTGGAAATAACCCAAGTCCTACCATTCGAGTGGACTGATCTAGACACTCAAAGGGTTAGACAAAGATGCAAAACTACAACCTTTTTTTTGTGGAAGCGACTTCAGAAGATCCTCATTGAAAATGTAGAAATGTAGCTACCAGAAGATCCTCATTGCAAATAGAGGAGGAAATCATTATTTGTGTTATTCACACATCCTATGTGTGGCGATCTACATCATGTGAAAATTATTTCTTGCAAGGTTGATGTCTTCTTGGTTAAGGTCGAGATGTTGATGGGAATCCTTGCAAGGAGTTGTGGGGCACTTAAATAATTGCAAATTGTGTTTCCCTAGCCATTGTCGCCACTGATATTTTATATGCGGGTAAGAATGAAGACCATATGCATGCATATTCAATTATGCAAACGGAGGAGGATCATGGCAGAAAGAAGAGTCGTGTGTGCCTCATTTTCTAGTGACTGTAAAATTGCATCCAACAATAAGTTGGCACATAGGATGCAGTTCACCATTTCATGCAGTTTTTCATCGTGAAGATTCCAATGAGCATTGGGTAAAAAAAATATATAAAAAAATCAAGAGGCATGAACCGTGAAGGATTAGTCGCTGGTTTTTGGGCTCAAAGACTGTGGAAGCTTGGATACCTGCATGGAGCATAAACCTGTGTGTGGTGATCTGTGCATTGACAACATGTGATTGTTTTAAAGAAAAGGCATGTGATCTGCCAAAGCGACCTTCACTGTAGTTTGGCGCGATTAATGAGATCTTAATAATTTGTCTAATTACTGCATCTATGAGAATATTTGCTATGTGGTAGTCATAGTCTTTTTATTACTACATCTATGCAAGTTGTGCTTATATTTTGGATTCATCAGAGACGTTGATAGTCCTAGGGAGCCTCTTCTCTTCTGGATCAAGAAGGACATTGATTCTTTGTTGAAGCGATCTTTGCATGGAATGGAGGATTGTTTTGTTCATCCACATAAACCAAAGTTGATGCCCTCATCTCTATTTGTGGAGAACATACCTGGGTGGATTGATAGTGAGAGACAGGAAGAGATGGTTCCTTCTCCCCCTCACCCTCCAGCGGTTCAGAGGGAGACATTGAGTCTATTGATCCAATTGATCATGTTGATCATGTAGCTCCATTTGATGTTCCCAAAGATATGGTAGTAGGTCAGAAGAGACCTACATGGGCTCATCAGACTTTACAGGAGGCAGAAGGACATGCAAATCCTCATGGTACCTTCCGAGAAAGTAAGAGATCTTAGAGATATTCATGCTATGCCACAACTATGAGCCACATCATTCATTTTTTAGCCTTCTTGTTAGGAGGAGGCAACTAGTCATCTAGTATGGAGAGATGTCATGATGGAGGAGTATCAATCTATCATGAAGAATGATGTGTGGGATATTGTTCCAAGACCTGAAGGGAAGTTTGTAGTGACTTCCAAATGGATCTATAAGATCAAACATACAGCTGACAGAAGCATCAAGAAGCACAAAGAAATATTTGTTTCTAGAGGAGACATTTGCTCCTATTTCTCGATACACTTCTATCGAGACGATTATTTCCCTTGCAACATCCATGGGTTGGAAACTACATCATATGGATGTGAAGACAACTTTTCTCAACGGAGAGATTGAGGAAGGAGTATACTTCGAGCAGCCAGATGGTTTCATGATACATGAGAAGCAGTCTCATGTGTATGTAATCAAGCAACCACCTCGAGCTTGGTATACAAGGATTGATGGAAACTTGATGATTATTGGGCTTCAACAAAAGTGTTGTTGATCCCAACCTATACTACAAAACTATTAATGGTGAGGCCTTGATTTTGGTCCTCTACGTTGATGATTTATTCCTCATGAGTACATAAAGCTTTTTTATTGAAATGCAAGTATGCGTTGGCCTCTGAGTTAGAGAAGAAGGACCTTGGTATGATTCATTACTACTTGGGACTAGCGGTGTGCTAGAGAATTGATGAGATCTTCTCGAGTCGGGGGAAGTACACAGTTGAGATATTGAAGAAGTTTGAGATACTGAACTTCAAGCCTGTGGCTATACCAATGATGATGAATCTAAAGAAACTAAGTGTGTCTTCTTTCAATTTTGACGAAATTCATCTGACTCTGTACAGACAACTGATTGGATAATTGATGTATTTTATTAACACCAGCCCAAATACTTGCTATGCAGTGAGTGCCCTTAGCCAGTTTATAAGTCAGTTGAGATAGACACACTAGATTTTTGTGAACCATGTGTTGAGATACTTGCGAGGCACAGTTCGACATGGTCTGAGATATACTTCCAGTATTAATATGATATGGCAGTAATATATTGACTCTGATTGGGCAGGGAGCGCAGTGGACAGAAAGAACACCTTCAGGTGTTGCTTCACTTTGGGATCTTCAATGGTTTCCTGGTGTAGCAGGAAACGAACTTATGTGGCTTTGAGCACAACAGAAGCAAAGTACATTGCATTAAGTATGACAGTCTATGAAGCAGTGTGGCTTCATGAGCTCCATACCGATTTATTCGAACATGTGTTGGATTCCACCATTATTTATTATGGTAACTAAAGTTGTGTGAAGATCTCTGATAATCCAGTGTTTCATGACAAATCGAACCACATTGATATCAAGTACCATTACATCTGATACATGGTGCAGAGGAAGGAAGTATTTGTGCAGTACCTTCCTACAAATGAGTAGGTTGTTGATGTTATTGCCAAACCAAGACGAAGTTCAAGTACTTTCATGACAGACTTGGCGTGGCAGAGAATGCCTCCCTCGTTGAGAGGGAGTATTGATGTTTGCATCTTCCTGAGACATTCTCCATATCGTACTCCTTTGTGACTGAGTTGATTTGATCTGTGATGACACTTATTCGAGAAGGGATAAGTGTGGTTGGGCTTATAACCCAACGTCCCATGTGGAGAGCACATGAGGACATGTCAAGGGAGTTGACCCTTGATGTCATACACTATGGGAGTTGAACCTAGTGTTTCTAGAGGGTGTAGCCTCTAGAAGTCCACATGGAATGCCATGTGTGACAAAATTTCTCCAGATCTTACTCCTCTATGAATTGAGTTGAGTTTATTTGTGAGGACACTTATCCAAGAAGGGATATGTGGAACACTTATTTGAGAAGGAATAAGTGCATTTTGGCTTATAGTCCGTCATCCCATGTTCAGAGAACATGAGGACATATCAAGGGAGTTGACCCTTGATGTCTCACACTATGGGGAGTTGACCCTAAGTGTTCCTAGAGGGAGTAGCCTCTAGAAGTCCACATGGGAGTGCCATGTGTGACAAATCTTTTACTACTATGGTGGTTTTGTACCACTGGCGGAGACTGCGTGTCTCTGGACAGTAGTTGTGTACTACTATGGAAAGATACCTCCCTAGCTAAGAGGGAGTGTTGATGTTTCAGCATCGGGCATAACTTCTCCTATATTGGGCTACAGACCAAGGGAGATAGGATACATTTATCAAAAAGGTGCACTTGTGGTAAATGGGCGCAAATGTAGTCCTTCCTTGATCATGACAAGGAATAATATGGACTCGAGGTGCTTGAAGTGATTTCCACGTGTCAGTTAGCATCAAGCTGACATTTACTCATAGGTGTATGTCTGTGGTGAAAGATCTTGGTATAGTCTGTGTCCTAGTCATGGTGATTTGACAAGGAATGATAAAGACTCAAGATTCTATATGATATTACATGCAGACCCAAAGTGAGCCTAATCTTAGAGAGAATTAATTGGCTCAGAGGGAGAGCCGCAGAAGGAGTTTCTCCTTGGTTCAGGTGGGAGAGAGATGTCTCCCAAGACTAACAGGCAAGTGTCATGAGTCTAGGGTGAAGTTTGTATACTTCAAAGACAAGAGTGGCATGTTGCAGAATGTCTCCCTCATTGAGAGGGAGTGTTGATGTTTAGACAACATCACGAAGACATTCTCTAAAGATAATAATTAATAATACAATTATTATTGATTATTAAATATAGTATATTATAAGTAAATGATAAAAATAAATAGTTGTTGATTATTCAAGGGACGCATCCGTTCATGGATGGTCACCTTATGTTCCCTATATATGGAACACTCATTATTGTAATAATATATCGAATATCTCTCATATCTCATATGAATTAAAACTAACACAAGTTACCCACATGGGGAAGCAAATGACTATCCCACAAAATTTGTCAATCTTTTGTAAAGTCTATAGAAGTATACATACCCTATCTTCTTTAAATTTGAACTTGTGACCATTAAGCCTAGTCAAGTTATTAATAATAATAAAAACAAATAATACATTTTAAAATATAATTTTAATAATAATTTATAGTTGGGAACAATTTCTATATAATTCAATATATAATGTAAGGATAGTAATGTAAGGTATAATGTAAAGATAGTTTTGTGATATTATATTAATAATAAAAACATCACATGTATATAAGAATGATAATTTATTATATAATTATTATATTATTTTATATATTGTTAAATAAAATCAAGTAATTATAAATGATTTATTTGTAAGAATCATTACCTTCTTTCATTAAAAAAAAAATAATATTGATTAAATTAAAATGATTTTTTTCAATTTTTTATTTTAGTTTTTTTATTATTATTTTTTTTTGTTTAGTTTTGAATGAGTAATATTTTACTATAAAACAATTTTTCTTAATTTCTCAATTTAATTTTTTAATTATTATTTTATTTTCTATTAAAATTTAAATGATTAATATTTTACCATAAAATCATTTTTCTCAATTTTAAATTTATTTTCAATTAACTTATTTTCTATTAAATTTTAAATAACCACTATTTTATTATAAAATCTTCCTTTTTCAATTTCTCACTTTTAAGTTTCTTCGATTTATATTTCATTCCATGGACATCTCACAACAACTTCCATCCTTTTACGATGATTTTTTTTTATTCAAAAAAAAAAAAAAGATATGTAGAAAAATATGATGAAGTATCACTCTTTGTATTTGTATGGCTATGGTATGGCCATAGCCATGGGTTCACTGATTTAATGTTTTCTTAAGAACAATGATAGAACTTGGTTCTAATTACGTATTAAAACTGGTTTTCATTCCAACAACGAACATGCAGAACATTCATGACCAGAACTTTCCTTCCATTCATTAATTTTTTGTATTTATAATACAAGCAATGTATGAAAAGAAATTGGAGCAATGGACTAACCAATTAAATATTATAACTCGTTTTACTAAGTTCTAATTAGGTATTCAAAGTTATTTAATTATTTAAAAACGTATACTTATTATTAAAAACTTCGAAAATAATCAGTGTTTTAATAAAAAAGACTCTCAGGCGTTCACAACTATGAAAAATGCAAAATGCAGACGCATGTGTATGTGAAATAGGCTATTGTTATAATATGGAAAAATGTATGTTTATGTGGAATAGGGATGGTCTTTAAGTTTGTTTTAGGTGTTGGCTAACTGTTCTAAAAAAATGATTTTTTCTAATTATATTTAATGGAATTATTATTTTTTGTTATTCAAAATTAAAAAAAAAAAAATAACGAACGGTTACAGACGTTTTCAACTCTGTGCTATTTTCAATGAAGTACCCATTCCACATGGTGTAAGAGAAATAAGAGAAATCATAATGGGCATGACAACTAATTTAACATGGTTCATGATCCTTCCGATCTTTCCATGCTGCATAAATCTTTTATTAAGTTTAAGATTAATAAAAGATATCAAGAGATATGCAAATTACTTATATAACACGATTTATAATCTGTCCAACGTGTCTAAATTTCATGGGATTTAAAAAAAATAAATAGTTATATCCATGTAGTCAATTTGGTTGTTACCATGTAATGTTAACCTTAAATGTTATATAAGTTGTTAGATTTGGATTACTTCATATTTAATGGTGTATATATGATTTATTTTTGCTGAGTGGTAGAGGTTTTATATATAAATTTTGATGTTATCATGAACTAAAAATAAATTATTATTATTAGATCAATATTTAATATTCTATCAAATAGTAATTATTAATAATTTAATATAAAATTATATAATAAAATAAAAAAATAAATCACATAAAAACTAAATATATAATCAATAAGTAAAGTCCAAAACAAATCAAATGTAAAGTCCAAATTCTACAGATAGTTTGTACTATGCGTGATTACTGTCGAGCGATAATAACTCATTCACGGCATTAACGAGTAGAAGCAACCTTTCCATCACGGCACCGACGATGACTGCGAAGTCAGTTGAAGGTTTCCATAATTTATTTTTGCTATTCATGTTTAATGGTGTATATATAATTTATTTTTGCTATATGAAAGAGGTTTTATATATCAATTTTGATGTTACCATGAACTTAAAAATAAATTATTATTATTAATATTACTATATGATCAGTATTAATATTCTGTCAAATATTCTAATGTTCTATCAAATAATGATTATTAATGATTTAATATAAAATTATATAATAAAATAAAAAAATAAATCACATAAAAACTAAATATATAATCAATAAGTAAAGTCCAAAACAAATCAAATGTAAAGTCCAAATTCTACGGATAGTTTGTACTATGCGTGATCACTGTCGAGCGATAATAACTCATTCACCGCATTAACGAGCAGAAGTAACCCTTCCATCACGGCACCGACGGTGACTGCGAAGTCAGTTGAAGGCACGGACGGCGGGGACTAGGGAACTCAGTTCCAAGCAGCCTCCAAATTTGAAGACTTCAATGTGCGTCGGAACCTCTTTTGCATTTCATAAAAAGGCACTTCTTGCCATACAACTGTCAGGGTGTCACTCTAGCAAGTATGTTTGATTTCTTTTATTTTGTTTTCAATTTAATTATTTTTAATTTAGTCTTTTGCTCTCAATAATCTAAATTAAATAAATTTGTAGTTTTCTATTATAATTAAAAGACCAACCTAATTTACATGTGATGGTTTAATAAATTGCAATATATATACTAAATGGAATTAAGAGATAATGTAAATAGCTCACAAGAAAACTAGGGAGAGAAAAACCCCAACCCACCACAACTACTCAATGTAAACAATGAAATTGATGACGGGTTGGTCATATTAAAAGTTCTTGAGGAACAATTAAGAGACAATAGAAAGCCTAAAATAGTCTTTCTATTTGGAAAGAAATGTGTTGGGCACGTTTCAAGCTGTAGAGAAAGAGTGACTGTTATCCTTGGCGCTGCAGAACGTCTAAAACCAAAAACAACTATCACGTGCCAGCGATCACACTGAATTAAGTCTAATTAGTCGGGCCGGGAGACTTACCCTAATGAATTGGCCACCTAGAGAGCAAACCGCTGTTAATCATGTGAACCTCAGGAAGGTTCACATGAATACTAAACAATATATATATATATATATATATATATAATTCGTCAATTCAACAATAAAATAAAAACTTATAGGCATGAATTCATGGAAAAAACCGGAAAGAACAAAGGGAAAAAAGAAACCCATCTCTGCATCGTGGAAATGGGGTGTGGAAATGTCACGTTTACTTGACTTTTGGGCATGCTTACGAAGCGGAAATGGACCGTTAGTTTCGGCATATCCAGACGTTTTCAACTCTCTGCTATTTTCCAATGACGTACGTATTTAATGTTTTACGTATATGATCTACGTAGTATTTAATGTTCTGTCATGGAGTGATTATTGATGATTTAAATAATGTAAAATTATACCAAATTGTATGATAAAATAAAAAAAATAAACCACATAAAAACTAAATATATAATCAATAAGTAAAGTCCAAATTCTACCGATAGTTTGTACTATGCATGATTACTGTCGAGTGATAATAACTCATTCACGGCATTGACGAGTAGAAGCAACCCTTCCATCACGACACCGACGATGACTGCGAAGTCAGTTGAAGGCACCGACCGCAGCGACTAGGGAACTCAGTTCCAAGCAGCCTCCAAATTTGAAGACTTCAATGTGCGTCAGAACCTCTTTTGCATTTCATAAAAAGATTTAATTTTGCTATCAAGTGATATTTACTTCCTAAACTACAAACTTCCTAACTTTGTAATTAAAAAGTTATTTTAATTTTAATTTTTTAATATTTTTTTTTAATAATTTTGAATTTGACTTTCTAATAGACTGTAAATTTAATGAATGGTTTTTATCCACTAAAGTTGAATGAAGAATTTGGTAATCAAACTTTTCATTGCACCCGTAACATATAGGAGAGCAATATACAATTTGTTAGGCAACATTCCATACTGTTACACGTGATATATACAACATCGGATTATATACCACAACATTGAATATTGTTTAACAGAGTGCCTCATTGATTGTTGTGCATTAATTATTACCTCAATCATAAGTTGATATCAGAGTAATGCACAACAATCAGTGAGGCGAGTAATAGACTGCCTCAATTATACTTAGGTTGATATTCAAGTAATAGATTGCCTCAATCATACTTAGGTTGATATTCAAGACAAACTACTTGAAGGGTGTATATTTTTTTGTAACATTTATTTATCATTTGGTAAAACTATTAAGAAATTTAAATTAATCAATAGAGGAGGTTGTGAAGGTCTCAAGAGATGGAGGTGCGCTAGGGTTCTTGACAGGTTTTACAGGTTAGGGGTGATAATGGATGCAGCATAGGTGTGGATCAGGGTCTGGTTACGAGCAAGGATCAGGGTAACTCCATGGTAGGTGACGCGGAAGTGGGTGACCACACTAATGTTGTTTGTGACGATTTAAACACGTTTTTTCAACCATCTAGCATGAAGGCTGTTATCACTCCAAGAAACCCTTTGTGGTTGCAGACCAAAGGTGCTTGGTAACTTAAGAAATGAATGTTTTTGTATTTTGAGAATGTGGATCAATGGGACAACTCAATACAGCTTATAGCATTCAAACATAAAAATGATAAAC
>ML779736.1:93190-111256 GCA_009831015.1 Picea engelmannii
CCTTTGGAGGAAGAAGGAACCACAGTTCCCTTTCTTCATTGTGCTTTGGATTTCATCAATTGATCAGCCTAAAAACATTGGTGATATTGGTCTTTTGTGTTTGTTATTTATTTTTCCATATGCTCATAGTTTTAGTTTGTTTTGATTTAATTCTTGTTTATTGTTTTGTTTTTTTTTCTCTAACCCTTTCCTCTACAGCTGTCATGCCTAGCAAGACCCAACTGGGCATGTAAGCACTCTTTATTTGCTCACCTAGTGATGAATTGAGTGCAAACACCAATGATTTAACCACTGGGCACTAACCATACGGGCTACACGTGTTGCTTGCATTGGATTTGGCACAATATTGATATGTGTTGTTGGAACAGGGGCAAACCCAGGGTTCAACGCTTCTACAACACACCAACAAAACCATAAATATTGGCCCTTTCAACAACACCTGCAAAACAAGCGAAGTCTCACCCAAGGTAGAAGCAGGGGGGGTTACAAGACTCAGGTGTCTATAACCAAGATGTGACACAGATATGTGATTACAACACTTCACAGAGTACTTAGGAACAAAATTCATTAATATATTATCCTTATTCACATCGCAGATCAAACCCTAAGTACAGTTCGATGCAGTAATACTAAAGATTAAGTACTCTAACCATCTAGCACATAGCACTGCATCAGATCTAGCATTCACCAATAAAGCACTAAGAATCCATAGATCTATCTAACATTCATAACATTCAATGCACTAAACAGATTCAAAGAATAAACGTCATAGCACAAAGAAACTCATCAAGATAAGATTTATGTGGTTCACCCCAGTGTGGGGCTATGTCCACCAACTTCTTCTTCTACTATTATTCTGATTCAATCTCTTACATTCATGTACTCCTTTGCACTAAGCCACAGAGCCAAGCTTCACACCAGACAAGTGATCTGCGCACTGCGCACCAGATCCACCTTCCCAAAATCAGGTCAAGGCACAGAGCCTTACATACACGGTCTGTTCCACAAAGAAACTCAGAGCCACTTTCACTTAGCTACATACACTTCACTTGACTCTTGCACTTAGCTACATACATGATGCAGGAGCATCGTCCATGACAAGCGAGCCAGCATGAAAGACAACAACAACTGGACAAGACCAGCCGGAAATTTTTGAATTTTCAAACAAGGGAATGCGCCAATGTATAAATGCACCATTTATGAAAGAACGCCTTTTGTATGTTGTATCAAACCTCGAGCCTTACGCTCTTATCTGAATTAGATAGGAGGCATTTAATCTAGTTAATGTAGGTAGATAGATGTTTAAGTCTAGATTAGACAGTTTATAGTTCGAGAGGGAAAACGGATATAGACACCCTCCTTTGTATATTATTCAGATTGATTCAGAAGCATTGAGAAGAGAGGAGAAAGTAGAGAACTTTGTGAAGAACACCCATGTACAGTGTTGAATTAATAGAATGAAACTTTGTTTCAAACTCATGCCTAGTGTTGTTTCTCTGTGTGTATTGTTCATGTGCTTATGAATGTTTGTTTCTGGTTATGCATTTGCTTTGAATATGCTGTGCATGTGATTTCAGGGTTTAAACTGAAGTCTGAGAGAAGAGAATTAGTCTCAATTGTTTCTCTGTCTGAGTCAGGAGATTCCTTCATAGAGTGCAGTTGAATTCATCTGCATAGAGTGCGTTGATGAAGGCTCATAAGTTAAACGCTTATTCTCCTTCGTCCAGAAGTCATAAGGTTGTTGTGGAAGCCGTGTGAAGAGCTCACAGGCGGAGTCAGAGGTCTCAGTTGTTAAGATGAGAAAAAGAAGACAGAGACTACTATTGCTGGAG
Source organism: Picea engelmannii (assembly GCA_009831015.1). NCBI lineage: Eukaryota > Viridiplantae > Streptophyta > Pinopsida > Pinales > Pinaceae > Picea > Picea engelmannii. The sequence goes on from ML779736.1 coordinate 95,023, forward strand.
GTACACAGAGTCTGAAAGACTCAACACTCAGGGAGCTGTTGAAAGTCAAGAACGAAGAGTGCATGCGAGTTTTCCTTGGAGGAATCAGAGTGGAAAAACTCAGGAGGTTTAGTACCTTCGTGACCCAGTCGAAAGAAAGCACAAGAGTTGTGCCAAGGAGGGTTCGATCTGGAGTTGCAAGCGTAGATGTAAGAAAACAAGTGCTGAAAAGGAACACTTAGCCGTTCTCAGGAGATCCTCGAGAGGGAGGAATCGACGGTCAGGATTCGCCGAAGAGATTGACGAAATCCCGTCAGCCGTCAGATCGTGTAGAGTTGCGTAGGGTTTAAGCCTCAGCGAGCAGAGGAGGAGTTATCGGGATTTTTCTCATCGGAATATCGGGGTTTCCGTGGTCCTGAAACTCATGTAGAACGAAGTCGCGACCCGCGATTTCCCGAAAGGATCTCAGTCGTTGATCTCAAGGGGATACGTGTCAACATCAGAAGCAGAGTCGGGGTTCAGTCCATCGGGAATTCGGGATTTTCGAGGACATAGGACTTACGAAGGTTGGAATTGCGATCCGCGATATTCCAACGGGCGATCAGAACCGTCCATTAGCAAGGACACGTGGCAAGAGATCTAAGCAAGTTGGTGTTTGGAGGCATTGGGGTTTCCCGGAGTGAAAAACACTTGCAAACTGAAATCGCGACCGACGATTTCCCGACGTGATCGGAGGAACACATGGCGAGAGATCCCGAGGAGTTGGGATTCGACATTTCAGGATTTCCGGAGTCAAGTGCATTGCATAGGTTGAAATCGCAATCCGTGATTTCCCGATAGCGCTGAGTGGAGGACAAGTGTCGGAGGATTAGGTCTCGCCCTGAGGTGACGACAAGTGGAATCACAATTTGGGGTTCGAGATTTGGAAAGGTCCATGACACAGTGCATCAGGAATCACGAATTCCCGAAACGCGATTTCCCGATCATTACGGGAGTGTGGGCCCCAGGTCCTTTCCGTGGACAGAGGACAGGTGGCGTCGGGGCTTGGGGTTCGGGGATTCGTGGTGTCCGTGAACCGCGACATCGCATATGTCGATTTCCCGATAGGGAAATTCTCGACAGGAGACGAGGAAGGTGTGACGTGGACACTCCATCAGGGTTCGGGGTTTTGTAATATCCGATTTTCACGAGTGCAGGACTCGCGATCCCGCGAGGTCTGATTTCCCGATATAATACAGGGGAGTCATAAGGAAGACTTCAATGTGCCTCAGAATTTGAAGACTTCAATGTGCATCAGAACCTCTTTTGCATTTCATAAAAAGATTTAATTTTGCTATCAAACGTGATTTTTACGTTTACGTTTAACACACGGCATCTATGGACAAGCAGCAAAACGAACAAACTTTTGAAATCAAAGTTGTACAAAGAAAAGAAGCAACCATGACATTGACGACCAGAAGATTCGGTGAACCCACGCATAGTTTGTTCAAATCATATCTTTCTCTAAAATGTGAATGGGTTGAAATTAGTGTTAGTTGACTTATAGGCGACTAAATGAGTTGAAATTAGTGTTAGTTGACTTATAATGTTTTAAGTGAATTACTTAAAATAATTTTAATAACGTACAGGCCATAGTAAGGACATAACTAAACATTTATAATGTTATAAAACTCTCTCAGGAAGGGGAACGACTAAAGAAATTGAGATATGAATGAGGCTTTTTCCTGAATTACTATAATAAATTTGAGTTATATGTATGGAAATTTTTAATTAAATATATTTATCTTCCATCCATCCACATTGTCAGAGATTTTATCAACAACCACCAATGAGATTTCAAAACTGAATTAATTTTTATAACCTCTTATGTGACTCAATTTCATTTTCTAAATACAATTTTAATTTTTTTAATAAGGAAAAAAAAAGATACAACTCTCTGTAGTAGGGCAGTTGGTCAGAATGGAGTTTAGCTCCCAGTTGGTCAGTACTTCAAATTTTAAGGATATCTCTGTGGCACATTAATTTTCCTTATAGTTATCAATTCATCGGAAAAAAACACACAAAAAAAATACCCATCTCTGCATCGTGAAACAAGGCGGGGAAATTTGTTTGACTCGAAATAATAAAACAAAAACTTATAGTCATCAATTCATGGAAAAAAATGAAACAAAATATATATATATATATATATATATATATATATATATATATATATATATATATATATATATATATATANAAAATAAACAATATATATATATATATATATATATATATATATATATATATATAATTCGTCAATTCAACAATAAAATAAAAACTTAGTCATCAATTCATGGGAAAAAAAACGAAACAATAAAAACTTATAGTCCTGAATTCATGGAAAAAACCGGAAAGAACAAAGGGAAAAAAGAAACCCATCTCTGCATCGTGGAAATGGGGTGTGGAAATTTCACGTTTACTTGACTTTTGGGCATGCTTACGAAGCGGAAATGGACCGTTAGTTTCGGCATATCCAGACGTTTTCAACTCTCTGCTATTTTCCAATGACGTACCTATTTAATGTTTTACGTATATGATCTACGTAGTATTTAATGTTCTGTCATGGAGTGATTATTGATGATTTAAATAATGTAAAATTATACCAAATTGTATGATAAAATAAAAAAATAAACCACATAAAAACTAAATATATAATCAATAAGTAAAGTCCAAATTCTACCGATAGTTTGTACTGTGCATGATTACTGTCTAGCGATAATAACTCATTCACGGCATTGACGAGTAGAAGCAACCCTTCCATCACGACACCGACGATGACTGCGAAGTCAGTTGAAGGCACCGACCGCAGCGACTAGGGAACTCAGTTCCAAGCAGCCTCCAAATTTGAAGACTTCAATGTGCGTCAGAACCTCTTTTGCATTTCATAAAAAGATTTAATTTTGCTATCAAGTGATATTTACTTCCTAAACTACAAACTTCCTAACTTTGTAATTAAAAAGTTATTTTAATTTAAATTTTTTAATATTTTTTTTTAATAATTTTGAATTTGACTTTCTAATAGATGCAGACTGTAAATTTAATGAATGGTTTTTATCCACTAAAGTTGAATGAAGAATTTGGTAATCAAACTTTTCATTGTACCCGTAACATATAGGAGAGCAATATACAATTTGTTAGGCAACATTTCATACTGTTACATGTGATATATACAACATCGGATTATATACCACAACATTGAATATTGTTTAACAGAGTGCCTCATTGATTGTTGTGCATTACTTATTGCCTCAATCATAAGTTGATATCAGAGTAATGCACAACAATCAGTGAGGCCAGTGATAGACTGCCTCAATCATACTTAGGTTGATATTCAAGTAATAGACTGCCTCAATCATACTTAGGTTGATATTCAAGACAAACTATTTGAAGGATGTATATTTTTTGTAACATTTATTTATCATTTGGTAAAACTATTAAGAAATTTAAATTAATCAATAGAAGGGGTTGTGAAGGTCTTGAGAGATGGAGGTGTGCTAGGGTTCTTGACAGGTTTTATAGGTTGGGGGTGATAATGGATGCAGCATAGGTGTGGATTAGGGTCTGGTTACGAGCATGGATTAGGGTAACTCCATGGCAGGTGATGCGGAAGTGGGTGACCACACTAATGTTGTTTGTGACGATTTAAACACGTTTTTTCAACCGTCTGGCTTGGAGGCGACTAGAAATCTAGAGGGCTTGATGTCAATTGGTGCAGATTGGGTGGAACTTTCGGCAGGGAATCCAACATATGTTGTCAATGAACCTGGGATGGTAATGGCTGAGGATTTTGTGGGTTCGGAGGATCTATTGTCAGTTGAGCTAGGTTCGGGGTTTACTCCCACGAATGATCTGTCATTTTCTAATGGGTTGGATTTCTCTGTGGGTTTGGATGTCGGTTACTCAAGGGGAACTTTTGGGGTTGTGGGGCATGATTTGGAAATGTTCCCAGCCCTGGGAGCAGCCGGTTCAGGTGGTAGTGGCCCCGGTATTGGGGACCTTGTCGAGGGGGAAGTTGGGGATCGTCTCCAAAGGCATCTTTAGGGATTAGTATCAACAATAGTTTTTCGTCGTCAAATGTTCTTCTTGTTGTGGAAAGTAACCTTAGGGGAGTGGTGAAGGACGTGGGGAATTTGACAAGGGTTGAAGTGATAGGCAGGGATGGCAGGATGGTTGAATCCTCACAAGAAAACCCCATACTCCTCAACTTGTACAAGGAAGGGTTATCAAAGGGCCAGAAGGGTACTGGGGGAAGAAAAACTTCTTCATGCAAAGGAACTCAGTGTGCTCGTGACAAGAAAAGTTTTGAACGCTTGGTTTTGGGGGATGATATAGATATGGACAGGGTGGTGGAATTCTCTGAGCAGGTGGTGGTCGATAGAGTAAGGGGAAAAAAAATAGGTATGGCTTTCTTAAAGGAATGAGTTACTTCAAATTGGAATAGCAATATTTCAAAGAAGCCACTCATCCGCCTTTTGGCAAGAGGATGGTTTGCTTTTATTTTTTCTTCCACGGAAGATGTAAATTGGGTATTGATGAAGGTTTGGAGTATGGAAGGGATGCCTATTTTTCTCAAAAGGTGGACTCCAACCTTTGGTGCCAAGAATGAGCGGGTGGATGAGGAACCCATCTGGGTTCGTTTGTCGGCTCTTCCTATGCAGTACTGGAAATTTGTCAGGTTTGCAACAATTGAGAACAAGATGGGAAACTTCATTGAAGTGGACATGTCTTTTGAAGAGTCGAGTCATATGTCGATGGCTAGGATTCTGGTGCAGCTAGATCTTTAGTCGAGTCTTTTTCAGGATTTGGTATTGAATCGATGTCTGGGTCTTTTGTCCAAACCCTAGACTATGAAGGTATTCCCTTGAGTTAATTGAATGGAAAGATTTAAAACTAAGAAAAGGACAAACAATGGAAGAATACACAGATGGGTTTCGTAAAATGGCATTGATGTTAGATATTCCTTTACATACCCAAGAAACTCTTATGAAGTATATAGGAGGTTTACCTGCACATATTTGAAATACTGTATTCATGTTTGGACCAACTAATCTTGAGGAGGTTTATGTTCAAGTGACATACATTGAAGCAGGGAAAACATGTGTTGGAGTATCAGGGGAATCGTCTTCAAGGAAAGAGGACAAAAAGAAGTGGCATGGCAAGAAGGAAAATTCAGTGGCGAAAAAGGAAGAGAAGCCCTCTTGCAAGCATTGCAAGAAAGAGGGGCATGATGAGGACCGTTGTTGACAATTGTATCCCGAGAAGAGGCCAAAGTGGTTCAAGGAAAAGAAAGGGAGGAAAACAGTTGTGGCAACAACATGACCCACAAACTTGGGATCGGATTCAAGTGACAAATCTAAAGTCTCATTCGTTGGTATGACATGTAAAATTGGTGAAGGAATTGATTGTATAAGTAACTTGTTTCACATCAGGGTCATCATGAGGCACACTAAGGTTGATACATTGATATATAGTGGATCTCAATCTAACTTAATTTCAGATGAATTGGTTAAGCAATTGGGATTAAAAACATGGATACATCATAAGCCATACACACTTAAATGGATAAACAACCATCATCAAATGCACATAACAAAGCAATGCACATTAAAATTCACAATTTCATCTAAGTATGTGGACAAGGTAAGATGTGATGTGGTGCCACTAAGTGAATGTGGAATGGTCTTAGGTATTCCATACTTATATGATCGTAAAGAAATCTTCTACAGGACAAAGAATCAATATCATTTAACCAAAGCAGGTGAAGAATATGTGGTTCATGCTCATCATCTAAAGGCAAATAAAACTCTTCAAACTATGGAACAATTAGATAAGGCAGTTCAAGCAAGAAACAAACCTATAATTGTTTCAAATGAAGTAATCTATCTTAAGCAAGAACAAGAGATGATTGTAGAAAGGAAAATCAATCACAATTTGCTTCAAGATAAGCTAACGTCGTGCAAATATTAGAAACATATCAGCTCATTTGCAGTCATGGTTTTGATTCTATCATTAGTAATGTTGTCTACATGGATGATAATAGTTTCAGTAAGATGTGGCAAGGTTCAAATGACTAACAATATGCTGTCAGTTATCATGATTGTGTTATTGTTGATCTTGATAAGATAGGTGCACATAACAGAGTTCAGAGACAGGGAACAAGATGGGTGGCCTATCCCGAGCTTAATGATTTGTCAGTAACCTTTTGGGGACCAAAAGGTCCTTTACTAAGGAGGTGTGATCCAGAATCGAATCCAGGAGCTTGATGGGGCTTAGAAAGGCCTAAAAATACAATTTCTCAGAATGGCTTCAAAACAGACGTGTGCATGGGTCACGTCGATACGAACCCAACGCAACTAGAACCAGCTCAAACAGACATTGTATGCTCCTGATATCATGTTCTATTCATTTCGCCAAACAGACAAAAAGTCAACCAGGTCAAAGTCAACATTGACATCAGCATGTACGACAGGTAACATCAGCATGCGTCAGGATGACATCATCATGATCTCATGTTGATGTGGCATCACCAGGAGGTGACACGTGTCACTGAGTTTCATCATTTTTAGGCCGAGTTGGCATTGTACAGATTTGACACATGTCACGGTATGGATGACACATGGCAGTTCGATCCAAGTCATTCCTAACAAAAGTGGAAAAGGGGCGTTGTTCTTAACAAACCTAATAACTTCAAATTCTTCTTGAATCAATGTTCCATGGATGATAACATGTACATTAGTAACTATTCCACATAGGGTTATCATATTTCCTTTAAACAAGCCTATCCTTCCCAGTGAAGGTACCACATTAGGCTTTCCCAAAATTTCGCAAGTGCTTTCTATCATAATATTCACTTGTGTCTCTTCATCCAAGACACAGTCTATGTCGAAGTCTCCTATTCTTGTATTTATGCGTTGTTTTTCCTTCAAGATATCTAATAAACTGGCATCTTTGTGATCATCCATTACTTCTTTTAACTGTACCAACATAGTCTGAGCTTTTTTTGATTCTTTCTCTTTATGATTTTCTAATATGCTCTTATTCTCTTGACTCGTGCTCATTTGTTCAACTTTAGCAATCATCCTTGGACAGTCGTCAACTTTATGACCAACTATTTTACAACATAGACAAATAGGACCTGCACCAAGGCATTCCTTAGCAATATGTCCTGGTCGTCTGCAGTTATAACATAAGGTCAATCCTCTCTTTCTCTTGTAAGTTCCCCAACTTTTCCCATACTGCACACTAGGATCAAAGTGTTGGACCTACAATCTGCAAAAATTCTTTCTAGGTTCCTTCATCCATGTATTAGTCCAAAAAATCTTTCTATGCATAGGAATAACATATCTTTCTCTAGTTCTATCAAATTTATTCATATCAACTCTTTCTTCTAACTGTACCCTAGCTTTCAGACTAGGATAGAATCTATCAAACATACCTAGATTCATGCTTCTGAAACAAAAATTTCCACTTATCTTACTCTATCAAAGCACAAAACTTAACCTTTTTCAAGATCTTACCTCTTTTTCTTCATATCGGGTCTCTTTCTTAGCATAGAGCTTCACAAGTCAAGTCGAATATTGTGCACTACAGCAGAAAATCTATGCAGAAAGCTTATCTTTTCTTTTAGTTCCCAACAATCACAGTTGTAGGTCTTGACAATGGAACCATTTGTTGGCACAGGGGTAGACCCAGGGTTCAACGCTTCGACAACGCACCAACAAAACCCTAACTACTGACCCTTTTGAAAACACCTGTGAAGCAGGCGAAGTCTCACTCAAGGTAGAGGTAGGGGGGTTACAGGATGCAGGTGCCTGTAACCAAGCTAGGACACAAATCTGTGATTACAACACTTCACAGAGTACTTAGGAACAACATTCATTAATATATTATCCTTATTCACATCGTAGATCAAACCCTAAGTATAGTTCGACGCAATAATACTAAATATTAAGCACTCTAACCATCTAACAGATAACACTGAATCAGATCTAGAATTCACCAATAAAGCACTAACCATCCATAGATTTATCTAACATTCATAACATTCAATGCACTAAACATATTCAAATCATAAACATCATAGCACAAAGCAACTCATCAACACAAGATTTGTGTGGTTCACCCCAGTGTGGGGCTACGTCCACCAACTGCTTGTTATTCTATTATTCTTCTTCAATCTCTTACATTCATCCTCTCCTGTGCACTAAGCCACATAGCCAAGCTTTGCACCGGACATGTGAGTTGTGCACTGTGCACTAGATCCACCTTCCCAAAATCAAGTCAAGGCACAGAGCCAACTCCTCTATGAGGCACAGAGCCTTACATACACAGTCTCTGGCACAAAGAAACTCAAAGACACTTGCACTTAGCTACATATACTTCACTTGTCTCTTGAACTTAGCTACATACACATCACTTGTCTCTTGCACTAAGCACACTTCACTACTTCTACATTACATTCCTTCCTATATATACTTTTACATCCCTTACAAAAAGGCCTAATCATGGGTAAACCCATGGGATGACATCCCAAAAACCCTAATGAACCCCTAGTTGGGTCCACAAACAAGTGAGATCCTGCGATCTTAGCTCCGCCTGGGCACCTCATCTTCGACCAACCTGTCGAAGTCCAGAAGTGGTCAAACCCGACCAATGTTTCCTCAAAACTTGGTAGAGGGACAACATGTGTTGACTCGTGGCGCTTTGGGTTGGTTAGGCCCCGGTCGACAGGGATCTAATCCCGTGACCAAGAGCTATAGAACAGGTCTACATGGTTTGGGAACGTGCGAGGAGGATAGGGCCACATGGCTAATGCTGTAACCAGGGGTTGAGATTTAGGGGTCGATGAACTAGGGGCCAACGCAGAGGTGCTAGCGCTTGGCCATATGGCGATCTCCCATATGACCAGGGGATAGCACATAAGGAGATGCACCCCAATATTTCTCCAAAGTGGTTTTTTCAACTATAGCATATGGATTTTTATGGATTTTAGGCCTGTTGTTTGGAGATTTTTGGCCCTTTTGGGGGGATATTGGGCCCTTTTTTATGCCAGATCTTGGGGAAAGTTGAGATATGGTTACCAACTTCAGATCTATATAAATCAGGCCTTCTTGAGGCCATGATAGGAGATTCAGAGCAGGTTTATGCTGAATATTTTCCAAGGCAAAGCCATTTTATGCAGGGAAGTTGTTGAGGAGCGCACCTTTGCGGGCTATTTCTAGGAGCTCCAGTCATCCATTTTGAGTGTTGTTTCTTCTGTTGGGTTCTAGAGATATGGTAGAACAAGACTAGATAGTTTTTATAACCTTTTGGCACTTTTTTGATGTACTTATTGAGCTTTGAACAAAACTAAGAAAGCCTCACTCACTGAGACAAAGGCCTGAAGACGTAGGCGAGATTGCCGAACTCTGTTATCACATTGGTGTTATGGTTTGTTGTTGTTTTATGCTTTGTTTTAGATCTATACATGTTTATATGGTTGTTATGCTTCTTCTATAACTTCTTCCTCTTTCTTTAAGCTTCTTAATTGGTTAATCAACACATGTTTAATAACTCAACCATTGTCCTGTAAAATGTTTTTTCGAATCAAGTGGTATGAGAGTTAGTTGACGTTTGGATTTGAGTTTTGCATGTTAACCAGGGAAAATCTATTTCGTGGTGAAGGAGAGCTTGTTGAATAGAATCTATTGATTGGATTGAGAAAGAGAACTTCTCAAAGCGAGATGATGGCATTGGAAGAGGGACTTTCTCAGGATGAGAAAGAGTTTCGAAAAACTTTCTTTGCTATGTCAAAGATGATGAAGGTTTTTTATGAGGATTACTTGGAACGGAAAAGACCAAATCTGGGTGAATATTCAAAAGGAAAAAGTGAAGAAGGAGAGATTCCTCCTCAAATTCCTCCTTCACCTCCATCTTCACCTCCTTCTTCTCCTTCTTCTTCAAGTTCAAGTTCTAAAAGCACCACAGAGAAACATGTCTATAAACATAAGAATGAAATGCCTTTATTAAAACTTGATGTTAAATTCGAATGACCCATGTATGATGGTGAAGTTAATGTAGAGAGACTTGAAAATTGGGTCAAACAAATGGAGTTATATTGTAGTGTGAAACAAATCAAGGATGAGGCCACACAAATCAAGTTGGCATCATTAAGACTTGTAGGCACATCACTCATATGGTGGCAAAGCAAGTTGCAAAATGGCACACAACTAGTGGGTAATGTATTTCCATCATGACAAAGTTTCATTTATGCACTTAGAAAGAAATTCTATCATTTGGGTTATAAATAGAAAGTGTTAATTGAATGGAAAGATTTAAAACTAAGAAAAGGACAAACAATGCAAGAATACACAGATGGATTTCGTAAAATGGCATTGATGTTAGATATTCCTTTACATACCCAAGAAACTATTATGAAGTATATAGGAGGTTTACCTGCACATATTCGAAATATTGTATTCATGTTTGGACCAACTAATCTTGATGATATTTTTGTTCAAGAAAAATACATTGAAGGAGAGAAAAAAGTTGTTGGAGTATCAGGGGAATCATCCTCAAGGAAAGAGGACAAAAGGAAGTGGCATGGAAAGAAGGAAAATTCAATGACAAAAAGGAAGAGAAACCCTCTTGCAAGCATTGTAAGAAACAGGGGCATGATGAGGACCGTTGTTGGCAATTTCATCCTGAGAAGAGGCCAAAGTGGTTCAAGGAAAAGAAAGGGAGGAAAACATTTGTGGCAACAACACGACCCACAAACTTGGGATTGGATTCAGGTGACGAATCTATAGTCTCATTGGTTGGTATGACAGGTAAAATTGGTGAAGGAATTGATTGTATAAGTAACTTGCATAAGTTACCTTATCCTCCAAGTCAAGGAGGATAAAATACTTGCATAGGTTACCTTATCGGAAATATATCAAAGAATTACCCTTATCTGGAAGGGTGTAGAAGAAGGAATTCGAGGCTCTAAAAGATCATTCCAATCAAAGGAAACCATCCTAGGACTTGGAGGTAGCATACTCGAAGAGACTAGAATTATCCCTAGTGAAGAAGGTACATAACTAGAAATGCTAAGGACATGGTCGAAGGACACATCACCCTCCAAAAGAAGAGTGGGATTGATCGAAGATTGCATCAACAATGTCACTTCCTTAGGTTTGTCACTCTCGAAGAGAAGAGTGGGATCGACCAAAGATTGCATCGACATGACCACTTCTTCAACTGTCGATTGAATAGGATGCAAGACAACAAGGTCAAGAGATGCATCACCCCCAAAAATAGGAGTGGTTTTGGTCGAAGATTGCATTGACATGATCGTTGGTTGAACAGGATGCGAGACAACAAGGTCAAGGGATGCATCAACCCCTAAAGGAAGAGGGGTTTTATCTGAATATTGCATCGACATGACTGTTGTGTCAACTAAAGAAGGTTGGGAAGCCAAAGACGATTCAGAAACCAAAGGGCCCCTAGGTAAGGACCATGCTCCTAGTACCAGAACAACAGAAGGACACAAACGAGTAAGGTGATATCCTTCGCAAATCCTACAAAGTAATTTGGGCTTATGTGTGACATGCCTAGGCTTCTTAATTGTATGAATGCCCCCATCATGACTTGCAGTGGCTGGTGACATGATCTCATCATGACTTGCAGAGGCTAGTGGAAAATCTCTAACATGACTTGCAGAGGTTGGTGATGAATCCCAAACATGACTAGCAGAGGTTGGTGATGTATGTACAGTGTGACTAGTGATGACTAGACTTGTTCCCTCAGCATGACTTACAGTGGCTGGTTGCGGGTTTTCAACATGACTTGTAGAGCTCATCGACCAATCTCCAACATGACTAGCAATGGTTGGTGATGGAGCTCCAGTATGACTGGTAGTGACTGGACTAGCGTAAATATGGTGAATCGGTTACATGAAGTCGAAGGTACCCATAAGGGATGAATACATTCCGACACCGATATTCTCAGTTTCTGGCTGATAATTGTCGACCACAGGGATCGAAGGTCCAAAAGATGCATTGGGTCCAACATACGCAACGGATAACTGGTCTATCATCACGATCTTCCCATTGAGTGGAAAACAGAGGGTACAGAAGACGACAGTCATAGAATAATTCCAATTGCGTCCTAGTAACAAGTTATAATCGAGAGGCGCATCTACTATCTCAACATCCACCTCTACTATCTTCCCACCTAACTGGACCGAAAAGGCAGGAAGAATACCATGAGCACAGAAGGAACGACCGTCAAAAGTAGTCAACATGGTCGGCGATTGAGAAAGAGGTCATCAACCAATCTCCAACATGACTAGCAACGGTTGGTGATGGAGCTCCAGTATGAATGGTAGTGACTGGACTAGCGTAAATATGGTGAATCGGTGCCATGAAGTTGAAGGTACCCATAAGGGATGAATACATTCCGACACCGATATTCTTAATTTCCAGCTGATAATTGTTGACCACAGGGATCGAAGGTCCAAAATATGCATTGGGTCCAGCATACGCAACAGATAACTGGTCTATCATCACGATCTTCCCATCAAGTGGAAAAAAAAGGGTACAGAAGATGACAGTCATAGAATAAGTCCAATTGCATCCTAGTAACAATTTATAATCGAGAGGCGCATCTACTATCTTGACATCCACCTCTATTGTCTTCCCACCTAACTGGACCAAAAAGGTAGGAAGAATACCATGAGCATGGAAGGAATGACCGTCAAAAGTAGTCAACATGGTCGAAAATTGAGAAAGAGTCGGGGAGCTGAGATATTTCCAACATATCAGGGACATCACACACGTAGCAATGCCTTCATCAACAACCGCACGTTTGATGGTATACTTTGAGTACCCCACGTGGATTTGAAATGCCACATAGTAAGGCAAGCGAGGTTTCACATCTGTGATGTCAAACTTGATAACTTTTGAGCCACTGGGGTCTAGAGATTCGAACGCAGATAGAAATACATTCCTCTGAGAAGGACATGTCTCGAGTACCTCCAAAGATGACATTGCACAATGGGATTTACACATGTCCTCAACAATAGAGTAATTATGGGCGGCTCTAGCATTTGGATTATGGGTAGAGCGCTTGAGTACTCCTTTCAAAATATGAGGCGATGGCTCTAGTTTTTCAACATGCAAAGGCGTCTCTGACGGAGGAGGAGGAGACTCTAGAACATGTACAATATGCGAGGAAATGTAATCATGAGACCGGGTGGCTACATTAACCTGAGATTTGACCATATTGATGCACAAATAGTCACTGTCTTGTGGTGGTGGGTTTTGACTCCCATCGATCGCATTTCTGATGTTTGAGGAAATTGAGGCCATGTGTTGGTTATGTGGGAAAGGATTCATCAACACGACGGGTGGTAGAGATAAGAGCTTCACATCTTCTGCAAGTTTGGGGCATAAATGAGTAAGTTGATCACTTGTACAAAGCTTACAGGGAAATTTCACCTTACATCTTTCTTTCTTGCCCTCACCAACATTATTACTCATCTTCTCATTATTACCAGTGTCCTTGGGTTTATTCTTCCCACCCTTATGATTATTATTACTTCCTTTCCTCTTATTCTCATGTGGTTGTTGGTTACCATTTGGGTCGGTCGACGATTGCATGGAATGTACCTCTGCCGGCTGAGTGGGATTGGAAGACATAGACAATGCTAGCCCTTCTGCAGACTAGTTTAGATTCAAATATTTCAAATGGCTTGTCACCAAGTCTGTGGATTTCATATTGGCGGAGCCTACAATTCCATCGGCATGAGGTCTAGGATATTTTCTACGGTCATAGTTGACCTCGGTGCATCTGGAAGGATGTCATATAACATCCTAGACTAAGCGTATATAAGATCTAACTGCTAGGCTTTGAAGATTGCTTCTTCCTCAGATGTAACCCTGGATGTAGCAACATCCTTCGAGACAGGAGGTTGAAAGGACTTAAGGAACCACTATAAAATAAATTTTGGGGGTATGGAGGTCTTAATAAACCTCTTTTGTCTATGCCACTCCTAGATGTGATCTGAGATATGAGTGGCAGTGTCCTGGTGTAAAGTTGACAAAAGTTCTAGGCCATCATTATAACAAACCAAAAATTGGAAGTGGTTAAGTATGAATAACACCATTTGACTAAATGTCCCATATTCCCCCATAGGTAGCTCGATATAACATTTCGTGGAAACTCCAATAAGGGTGCATTGAAATAATCTTAACTAGATGGAATCGTCATTAAGGGAATTTGAGGAGCACATAGGTGAAAGGTGGTAACGTGATCACAGGGATCCTCACCATTCTTACCTTCGAACTTTGGAATGTCCGAAGGAAGCTTGGTGGGGACGGGGGAACATGTAGGATGATGAAACACATGGTCATTCATCAACTTAGACAAGTCTGGTAGATTAAGGGTGGCCAAAAAAGGGAGACGAGGTTGCAACATCTGGCCCCAAGCTCCCTGGAAAGATTGTGTTTGGGGAACTGCATCCCATCTAGGGTTCTGGTAAGCACCATGGCCTTATCCAGGATTGTAATACCCTCCTCCAAGATGATTCATATGAGGTTGTTTGGGCATCATTCCAATAGGAATGTTCTGATGGGGGTTATAAAAGTTTCCCCCAGCCGAAGTGGCATTGAGTTGGGGGTTTCCCAAAGTGTGAAAATGACATCCTCCGGGTGTGAATCCAGAGGATAGAGGTGGATTCATCATTCTAAATGTGTTGGTTGGAATTGACACTGAGGAGGTGAGGGTATAGGATGGAACTTGAGACGAATCTTGTCCGCCAGGTTGGTTTCTCCACCCATAAGCAATAGGATTTGACCCAGGGTTAAAATAAGGAATGCCTCCCATAATAGGAGTCATTTGAGGGATCTGAGAGCCACCAAATGAGAATGGAGTATAAGGAGGAGTTGTGCCCCCAATTCCAATGATAGAATTATTTCCAACAGTTGGGATGGAGTTGGAAAACTGCGAAGTAAAATTTGGCATACCATAAGAAAAAGGACTAGAGGCCATAGGGATGGACTGAACATTATAGCTCTAGTGAGTGACCAAGAGACCCAAATGGGTTTGTGGCAATAGGTTGAGCATTCACTATAGGATAGGAAATAGTGATGATAGGTTCCTTCGGCACTACAACCATTGTGGTTGCAAGAGTCAAAGGGGTGCCATTAACTATAGTAGGTATGGGATTCGAGGGGTTCCAAGTATTTTTATGACTTTGTTCAGTACTCATCCTTGTAGAATCACAAGTATGAAAAGTGGAGGTGTGTGTACCACGTCTAATAACTCTACGCCTTTTAGAAGGCAAAGACTCAAAATATGACGGTAACTGTAACAAGCGACGGGACTGACGGGGACGTTGGCCCGACTCCACGATGACTTGAGACTCAAGATACAAAAATAAATCCTAAGTCCAACTAGTAATCAAAGAGCACACCAAAAATAATCAAACGACCAATATGCACACAAATGGGGTAAAGTGGTTGAAAGGGGCCTCCCTCCCTAAAGAAGGTATGTCTTTCCCAAGAGGGGCCTAAGACTCCCTGCTAAAGATCAGAGGTAACATAATCAGTTATAAGGTCCCTCATGGGATTAAAAATGTAGTCGGTCAGATCCCCCCAGAGAGGTAATCCTCCATAAAGTTTTTGTATTGTCCAACCCTTATTTGAACCAGGGTACCTGCAGAATAACCCCTGCAAGTAACCTATGTGGTACCCAAGTCAAACAACTAATAAACCACAGTATAACCGATGCATAGGAGAACAGTCATAAGTCAGGTCCACCGTATGGGAAGGGTAGCAAATCTTGAAACCTTGAAAGAACCACCTCTCAAGAAGGTAAGGGCACTAGGAAGATCCCCAGATACAAATAGATCCCTAGAAATATGTTTGATGCTAGGAAGGTATCAGGGGGATATAACTTCAACCGACTTCACGCAACCTCATGTTTAACTCCGGTGTAAGCAAAGGCTCATGATATTACCGATTACATAATGGATTTCTCCACTCCCTTAGTCAGACACATATGTTGATTTAATAGACTTGGAGAAGTTTACTCACAAAATCATATTCCAAGGAACTAAATCCTAAGCTAGTTGGTGCACCCTAAAAAATAAAATCGTTACTAATCAATTTTAAATTATAGTGTTAATTTTAATGGCCATGCTTACTCAAAAAGGTGTGGTGGTGAAACTCATGATGTTATGACTCAACAA
>ML779736.1:114077-124957 GCA_009831015.1 Picea engelmannii
TAAAGTACTCAACACCTGCACGAACAAAAACATATACCTTGTATTTTGTTGGAAAAATAATATACCACTGTTAGAAAAAATCATATTTGACATAGTTATTCACAATGTCTATGAATAAAATTTGTATATTTGGAAAGCTAATTAAATTTCCTATGTTTCATCTTCTTACACCATATTCAAATTCATTGGAAAACTACCTTGAATAATCCCTCCAAGTTAATAGATTGTTGTTAATCCAGGTTTGCATTGCCACTAATGCGTCATGAGAGACCCTTATTAGCTTGCATTCATCCCTTGTTGTTGGGAAAAATACCCTACGGACTAGCAAACTAGGGTCAGACTTGCATGCAGATTTTGACCGTAAAGAAATTACTATTTAACCTACCACCCAAAACTTAAACCCCTCTTTCACGATATATGCATGGAAAGGAACCACTAACCTTGTTACTGATGTTTGGTGTAGATCCTCCGTTGTGCTTCAACCGCTTGCTTGTGTTGTTCCTTCCAAAGATAACCTGCAATCAAGTCGAACAACTATGCATGCATGCTACTTTTCTACTTGAGGGTTAGAAATTAAGCATAAATTAAACAAACCATAGATAACTCATGCATTGGGACAGGAAAAGTATTCTTTTATTATTTGAAAAATGAATCAACTTACAATCAAATTCGAGACCGGCCACCACTCCTTGATCCCGATCCTGGGCTCCTCCTCTTCTGTCCTCCAACTACTTTGTGTTAATTCTCCTTTGGCTTGAGGAAAGGCTAAAGGGTTGGGACAATGGATTCGGAAAATGGGCAGAGTTTCTTCGCTATAATTTTCCTCCTTCCAAATGGTACCCCTACCCCTTCTTTTATAGGCTAGAAGGAGCTAGGGTTTTGGACGAACCCTTGGCCATGCATGGCCGGGAGTTTCAGTTAACTGACCCATAGCTTTTTGTCCCGTCAGCAACTTTCCTTGTTAGGTACACGTGGGCTGTAGTGGGCCTTCCAGTGTGCACACGCGTGCAGTAATGGGTTAGGGCGTGTGGTCCTTGACTCAAGATGATTTTCAAAGAGGTTGTTCAACAGATGTTTTGGCAATGAAGGGATATGAATTGGCCTGATGTCAGGTAAGCATGTGTGGTGTAATTTAGGGTTATAATAGATGCCTCCTAATGTGTGAGATCAGAAGAGCATCTGATGTCCGAAATACATTACCAATCTTTTACCAATCTATACTGATGTGCAGATTGAGTGAGCCCAAGGATCAGGAACCAGGAGGTACCGTCTGCAAAATAACAAATGTATCACCGAGGCGGGCATACCCATGCTCGGGATGAAACAAAACAATGGATACCAATAAAATACACTGTAGATCCATGTCAAATAACTATAAAGAGTAGCCACGAATAATACACAACAGAGCTACATCTCAAAATCAGAAAGATATACATATAGAGTATCCATCTTCCAGAAGCTGATTCGGCCTGATGGATGTACTTTAGAGCTCGAGAAACAACTTCAAAAATATTCTAAAACTCGGGTAGGAGTGTAATATGAGTGTACGAATGCACTACCCAGAGGTATTCGATGGCTTGTCGGTTATGGACTTGATAATCTTGATGATTGGACTGAAGGCTTCAGTGATTTCGAACAAGGACTTGATTGGACGTTCAGGATGGCCGGGTATGCGGACAAGAGACATATTGCAGAGGGGCCGACTCAGGCTTAGTGACAAACTTCCCTTGGATAATAGCACGACAAGTGATAAGACTCAGGCAACATATCTGTTAATCATAAGTCTACGAAGCAGGAGGCAACGCAAACTCTCCATATGTTTGGAAGAGTAACCAAACGGTGGAGGACACAAATCTATATAGTGAGAAAAATCTTCCTAAGGTCGTACTACATCCCATAGTGTGATGATCAAAAAGACAGATGTGCTTTATCCAAGGTCGACTCATTATGCTTCCAATAAAGAGAATACTTTTCCCATCCTCTTTTTGGGGTATATTTGATTTTTTTGTTCTTTTGATAATTTTTGAAAAAGAATAAAGGAATATTACGTTACAATGGAGGAACGAGTACTGCAAACATACAAGCTCAAGGCACAAGGACAAGACTGATGTTCTGGTAAGATGATACTCGGAAAAAATCCTTCGACGGCCAAAGGTGTTAAGATGCAGAAGAAAACTGTCACAAGGCTGATGGATAAGGTATGCAAATGCGGTTGATAGAACACACAATGGTAACGTCCTTCGATGTAAGTTTAACGAGCCCAGAGAAGGTAAGCTCAGTGGTTTTTCATATTTAGAGAGTCTAAAAAAGCATAAAAGGAGACTCCAATGGGGTACCTTTTTGACAATAGTCTAGTTGGTTTGAAAAAGGGATAAACTTGCACCGATTAGACGTCAATTCAAAATCATTTTAACGAGTGTGACAAGGACAAGATCACTCGGCCATTTTTTCATTTTTAAGGAGTCTAAAAAAAGCTTAACTATGGACTTCGTCAGGAATATTCTTCTGGACCAGTTTAACGAGTGTGAAAGAATAAGGTCACTCGACGATCTTTTCAATTTTTGGGAGTCTGAAAAGAGCTTAACTATGGACTCCGTGGGGGTTTCTTTTTCATAAATGTAGTCCCTCAGGCCCAAAAAAGGAATAAAATTATACCTGAGAATACTCTTCTAAAGAATGAGAATTCGATAGAGTATACCTTTGTTCGTACAGTTGACCGTCCAGACCGAAAAAGGGGTAAACTACCGTCGGACAGACGTGACTTCAAATTTCAATTTAACGAGCGTGAAAGGTCACAAGATTGCTCGGCAATCTTTTCATGTTTAAAGGGTCTGAAAAGGGATTAAAAGAAGACCCATTTAAGGAATGTTCTTCTAGACCAATTTAACGAGTGTGAAGAAACAAGGTCACTCGAAAATCTTTTCATCTTTAAGGAGTCTGAAAAGGGCTTAAAGAAGACTCCATAATGGTTACTTTTCTCAGTTAATCTAGACAAGATCGAAAAGCATAAATGCAGTCTCGCCGGATGTTTCTTTCGGATCTCAAAGCGAGCTTGAAAAACAACAAAGTTAGCTCATGATAGACTCTTTGTGGGTCGATGTCTGGCATCTCCTAGGGGGAGCTATATGCTCCGACGAAAACATTGTCTATGACGCCAGGGGTTCTGGAGATATTGATAGGTATCATTTCAGAAATGGTTGCCATATTACCCTCAGCATAGATCTTGTGTGTAGCTAAGGGATTAGTATGACAAGACCTATCTCCAGTCATAGTCATGGTGAATTCTCCTGCTTTGATTCGGCTTAACTTTGGGAGGAAATATGATATGTGATGGAGATCATCCCAAGGTTTGTCTGGACTAGTCATTGCTTTGATTACTGCTTCGTCAGAAGGCAAGACTAAGTCTAACGAATCGACATTAGCGAGAGAACCCTGAGCCCAAATAGGCTCTAGAAGTGGATCTAACTCTTGTGCAGGAGTCGGATCAAGGTTAGTTGAAGCTTGCTGGACTAAAGAGTACACTACTTCAGCAGCCGACAAGGGCATGGACATGCCTGAGTGCTCTGTCTCATCCATCGTGGCTGATGGGGAAGGAAGAATCCAAGGATCCTCAACGTAAGTCGTGCAGAACGAAGAAAATTGAAAAATCTCAACCTTATGGTGATTAGATATAATTTTGACATCGTCATGAGGAGGTGGGTAATCGAAGGTACCCATAAAGGATGGGCACAAACCAATCATGGGAACGGTGGATGCCCCCAAAGCTGGGTCAGGTCTGGAGAATGACAATTGATCGATGGTCACTATCCGACCCTCGTGTGGAAACAACAAGACTCGAGAAACTGTAGCAACCACAGCTTGCATAGCATAAGTCCAACTTCGACCTAACAAGAGGTTATAGTCGAGGGGAGCATCGACTACCTCTACTTCGACGCACACGGTCTTCCCTCCTAACTGCACAGGGAAAGAAGGAACGATGCCATGTGGTTGGAAAGAACGACCGTCGAACGCAGTGAGGAGAGTGGGTGATGGAGACAAAGTGGGCTGGCCAATGGACTTCAAACATGCTAACGACATAACGCATGTCGAGGCGCCCTCATCGACCACTGCGCGGAAAATATTATGTGTAAAAGTTTTCGTAGGATGAGCCACTACTATCTGAAACGCGATGTGGTAAGGCAAACGAGGTTTTAACTCAGTTTTATCTAACATGATGGTACCCAGGTTACAAGTCTCGGTAGAGCCTAAAGAAGTTAACAAGGCCTTCCTCTGAGCAGGGCAGCTTTGGAGGACTTCCAAAGCAGACATCGCACAAGGGGTTTGTGATAAATCCTCCACCACAGAGTAATTCTGGGTGGCCCTTGCGTTTGGGTTGTGAGAAGATTTCTTAAATGAACCCTTTGGAATGCGTGTCATTATTTCTCCCAACGTCTTCTCGATCTATAGAGGAAGAGATGGGAGTTCAACTTTTTTACCCTTCTCAGAGGCGCTTGGTTTACTATAGTCGTGCGCTCTAATCATTATGAAAGCATCACCCCTAACCATATATAATTTCGCGGATGAGGGGTTGTTTGGAGGAGGGAAGGTTTCTTGGCTTCCCCCTTCGGCACTTGTAGAGGCTTGAGTTAAATTTTTCCCATGTTGAAAGGGATTAGTCAACACTACTTGTTGTTGCTGTGTGACAAACTTTTGGGCTTCTGCAAGTCGAGGACAAAGATGGGTCAGGTGGTCTTCCGCACACAAGTTGCATGGATACCTCACCTTCCGTTTTTTTGTAGTGTCCCCGCCAACATTATCAGTGGGTTTTTTATCCCCCTTACCCTTCTTGCGTTGTTTTTTCTTCCCTTCAGGCTGCTAGGTGGCCTTTGGGTTAGTCGACTGCACGGAGTGTACTTCCAACGTTTGGGTAGGAGGAGCAGCCAAAGAAGTGGTCTGGCTGGCCGCTGAGTGTTGTATAGATAACTGCTATAATTTTTTTGTCAATTGCTCAACAGGCTTGGTTTGTGCTGAACCAACAATACCATCGGCATGTGGTCCCACTCTTTGTCTAGTTTTATCCAGTATCGATCGTGGTGCATCCGGTAGGATGTTGTATAATAAACCAGACTGAGAATAAATGAGCTCAAACTGTTGATCCCTCATGATGGCATCTTCTTCGGAGAAAACTCCTAAAGTCGCGACGTCTTTGGATAGTTGTGGGACCAGAGACTTAAGGAACCACTCAAGTAGGAATGCTGGTGGGACTGGTACTTTTATTAGACTCTTCTGGCATCTCCACTCTCGGATATGATCAGAGATATGGTCCGTTGTTGTCTGTTCAAAATTGGCCAGCAGCTCTGTGCCAACGTCGTATCTCATAGGTAACTGGAAATGGTTAAGGAAGGCCATCGCTATTTCACCAAAGGAAGAGTATCTTGAGTAGTCGAGCTCGATGTACCATTTCGCGACACTCCCGATAAGAGTGCGTTGAAACAATTGCAACTGTACGGAGTCATCTTTCAATGAGTTAGATGAACACCAAATATGGAAGGTAGTCACATGATCACCTGGATCTTCATTAGGCTTGGCCTCGAACTTTGGAATGTCTGAAGGAAACTTCGTTGGCATAGGAGGCCAACGTGGATTGTGACAAATAAGATAATTTAACAACCTTGTCAAATCTGGAAAGTGTAATGTCACCAGGAATGGTAGTTTGGGTTGCTACTGATAACCTGGGAAAAAGGGTCCTGGAGTTTGACTGGCACCAGGTTTCCAGGACAAGTTTGGCTGCTGGCCCAGATTCTGGTAGAAACCATGGCCCTGACCAACATAAGGATTTTTCATCTGTGGAGGCATCATCGACTAATTTCCCATAAAGGACATAGGATGTTGGGTGTTCATCGTGTTTGAAGGACTTTGGGAAGGATTACCCCATGCCAGTACTGATGGAAGAGGCATAGTAGTCTGTCCAGGGTTCCATTGACTGTGGAAAGAATTACCCCAGAATGACTTTCCATAGGAGGGAACAGATCCTTGTCCCGAGTTCCAAGGTCCTGCTGTATGTGCCCTCGCCGTAGGAATAGTACCCTGCGCCGGAGTAGACTGTCCAAAAATGGGAGTGCCCCCAGATGGGAAAGCGATGGATGCATAAGTGTTTTTACCAAATGTCCCATTCCAAACAAACGGTGATGAACCTACCGGCATAGTGTGCGCAGGTGTTCCTTGACTCCTGGCTCCAAATAAACTAGTGTGTGCAGGCTGCTCGATGGACTGCTGATGCAGACCACCAAGCGAAGGGGACGAAGGAGAGATATGACCTCCAGCATAAGGAAAAGCATTAAAAGGGACAGAACTGCCCCCAAGTTGACCTTGCAGAGGAGCGTTAGAGCTCCCTTCCCCCAGACCCAAAGTCTATAAAGTGGAGTGAGTGAGTGCAGGACTTGTGCCTGAACTAGGCATACCGTATGAGAATGGAGGGCCTGTCGCAGTAGGTGTGAAAAAAGTTGTGGCCGCCACGATAGATGGGATTGGTCCATTGTGTGACGTAGTTGCGACCGAGACCATGGTGGCTCAGACCAATGATGAAAAGTTAGGAGATGATTCTCCTGTGGTAGCAACTGTGGTGGGAATGGAAGAGTTCCCAGAGGAAGTAACAACGTTTGTTTCCATAGCTGTGTGAGGCACTGACAGGCACTCGTAAAATTGAATTGGTACAATAACCGATGGCCAGGTATCAGTGGTTGGGGTTTCAACCAAGCCAATATTGGCGGTTGATTCCTCTGGGAGTTGTTCAAGCACAATGGTTTGTAACCTGGTCGCTTCAAAAGACCCTTGTTGGTCTAGCTTCCACCTCAATGGTGGCGCGGGTGGCTCTAGTATAACCGGCGGTAGGCCCAGAAGCCTTCGTGACCGGCAAAGCTTGGGATCCTCCACTGTGTGAGAATATCCAAGACACACTAAGGTATTCTACACGTTCAAACAGTAACACACACTAAAAAGAAGCCCCTAAGAGATAAGACAAGCAAACACTAAACTAGTTGGAAGAACAGTTACAACAACCAACACTAGAGCAACTTACCGGTGCAAGTGCAACTTGAACACGGAAGCACCCTCTGGGTATACTCTGCAAAGTGTGGCTTGATGTCCATCCTAGGTACTATGGTATACCCCCGCAGTCACCTGTGTATGTCCCTAAAAAGATTGGCAACTAGGTTGCCAGCACGTGAACAGTCACCAGGCGGGTACAATTGAAAGTCGGGTAGACCACAATGAGCAGGGTATCAAGCCCGAAACCTGTCAAGGGTATCAAGAGAAAATGGTCCAGAAGACAACTGAGGACCTTGAATGGATTTGAGACCCACGAATCCCCATGGAAAATGAAAACGACGGAATCCCAAAACAAGCCCTCGATATGTGTTCTCCACTACGATTGGTCCGGCTTTGGAGGGGTTATCTCCGCTACCTTTCTGCACGCGACCTCGTGTTTATCCCATGTGTTAGAGGGGGGTCCCAGATAACTTCCACAAAACTGGACTTCTACACTCCCTACCACAGACTCTAATGTTTGGTTTTGAATGGCCTTGGAGAGTTTCCTCTCCAACCTAATCCAAGGCCCTAGACCTGAACTAGTTTGTAAACCCTACAAACAAAAAGTCTAATAGTTTTTAAATTATCGTTGCTTTTAAGGATTTTTCTTACGTCAAAGGGTATGGAGGTGAAACTGATGGTGTGTAAAGATGAAAGCAAAAACGAATGAAAAAATAAACTGGAAACAAAAGACTTTTACTAAATGCAAAATTTTCAGCAACTTTTCACAAAGAAAGATTTATTTTTCTTTTCAAATTTTCTAAGATTTTATGCAGCAAACATAAAGGAATTTCGCTCGACTACGAGCTACTTATGCTCTAAATGCATTGCAAAAACTTATGAACAAAAATACTTCTCCCTAGATAACGATGCATAAACACACTCTTTAAACAAAGAAGAAAATGAAAAAGAGATATTTTTTTTTATGTAAGTGCTAAGAACACAACAAAGGGAAAATGCCAACAAGCACAAAACCAAGAAAGACAAATTCTGGCTTAAAGCGTAGACTGCAAAGAATCAAAGTAAAGGCACACAAAGGCGATAAACAAAACAAAGACTCTTAAGCTTGCCTAAAAACCATAATTTTTTTTTTTATTATTATTTTCTGTTCCACTATCAACTGAGAAAAAGCAGGCTAAGGGTAAGATGACCTAACCTACTGACTGTTCAACCCTAGACTCAAACACCTGAGAGGAGTACTTTTCATCAAATGAGGGGATGACTGCCCCACCTTGACCAAAAAGTAGTCTGTCAAGCACGCTTCTGTCACTAAAATAGCACGCGTGCGAACGCGTGTTGAGCTGAAATAGGATGCGTGTACACGCGGGCTGGCCTTGTACAGGCCGCATGTATGTATAACTTCCAAGAAAAAAATAAAAACAGGTAGTCCAGACCGGGAAGAGGCCTCTGGTATTGACAACCAGGGTCCCTTGAAGGCTTGGATGCTTCTTCCAACAGAAAAGAAAAAATAATGCAAGGACTAATAAGGCGAAAAAGACAATCTGATACAGGACTGTGAAACCAGCAAGACCCAGACAGGATTCCATAAAATCCCCTGAGAATGTATAATTCTGATAGGGAAGAGGTGGACTTCCCCTAAACTTCTCTGGACTCCTACACGCTACTGTTATCCCTACAGCTAGCATTCACATGTGGGCTGTAAGAGGATAGAGCGTGGGCACACACGTACAAACCTTGTGTAGGCTGCGTGTACCTCTGTGTGTCCTGACAATTACCATCAAGCAACAGCCAGGGAAAAATGGTATAAAGAACCAGGCTCCTTGCTATCTCAGACCTAACAGAAAACAGACAGACAAAGAAACAAAAAAATCTAATCTTTTAAACTACCCAAAAACTCAACTAAATCCGGAAACCCTAAAGAGTATCTTCCCCAGTATGGTCGCCGACTCTGTTGTTGGGAAAAATACCCTACTTTCTAGCAAACTAGGGTCAAATTTGCATGCAAGTTTTGACCGTAAAGAAATTACTTTTTAACCTACCACCCAAAACTTAAACCCCTCTTTCACGATACACGCATGGAAAGGAACCACTAACCTTGTTACTGATGTTTGGTGTAGATCCTCCATTGTGCTTCGACCACTTGCTTGTGCTGCTCCTTCCAAAGATAACCCGCAATCAAGTCGAACAACTATGCATGCATGCTACTTTTCTACTTGAGGGTTAGAAATTAAGCATAAATTAAACAAACCATAGGTAACTCATGCATTGGGATGGGAAAAGTATTCTTTTATTATTTGAAAAATGAATCAACTTACAATCAAAGTCGAGACTGGCCACCGCTCCTTGATCCTAATCCTGAGCTCCTCCTCTTCTGTCCTCCAACTGCTTTGCATTAATTCTCCTTTGGCTTGAGGAAAGGATAAAGGGTTGGGACAATGGATTTGGCAAATGGGTAGAGTTTATTCGCTATAATTTTCCTCCTTCCAAATGGTACCCCTACCCCTTCTTTTATAGGCTAGAAGGAGCTAGGGTTTTGGACGAACCCTCGGCCATGCATGGCCAGGAGTTTTAGTTAACTGACCCATATCTTTTTGTCCCGTCAGAAAATTTCCTTTTTTTGTGCTTTGTTAGGTACACGCGAGTTGTAGTGGGCCTGCCAGTGTGCACACACGTGCAGTAATGGGTTAGGGCGCGTGGCCCTTGACTCAAGAGGATTTTCAAAAAGGTTGTTCAGCAGATGTTTTGGCAATGAAGGGATATGAATTGGCCTGATGCCAGGTAAGCATGTGTGGTGCAATTTAGGGTTATAACACCCCTTAATCTTAGATTAAAAGGAGGAGGATGTTAAACATATAATAGGAGGATTTTTTTTTGTTATCAATTAATATAGTTTGGCAATTTTTTTAGGAATGAATAGAATTTCACTATAATTTAAATTTATGTATGGTGGAAACATATTTTTAATTTTTTTGTCCAATTTGGATTCAATATAAATAGTAATTACTTAAAATCCCAAAGTTACCAAAAATTTACTCAAAAAGTAAACAAATCTCATTATTAAATTCATTTTTTTTTTAAATAAAATCTATTTATAATACTACTTACAAATTTGTGAGATATTTTTTTTATATTTTATGATTGGGTAGTTAATCTCATAGTATACATTTCCACACAAAGTTACACTATATAAAATTGATATTCATGAAAGAGTATTTGGTTGCGTTTAATTATTTCAATAATAAAATTAATTGAAAAAATTATAAAATAAATATCGTTGTAATTTTTTAAAAACTAATTAAGTAATATTAAAATATTACTGGAAAAATTACATTTGTTTTGATGCTCGCCTGCCACATGGAAAATTCGACCAACAACAAAACATTTGTTTTCTCAAGCTTATTGCTAGAGTTTGATAAAAAAGAAGCTTCCTCTAAGAGTTAAATGTTTGTTACAAATAATTCCAACCTTAGGACCTATCTATCTAGTATCTAGTAGATGCTTTGCAAGTTGTTTACAAAACTATGAAGAAAACAACCATGGAAATTCGTCATCCCCAGGTTATCCCACGTACAAATATTTGAAGAGGAATCAACCAGTTTTCACCACACAACTTACAATCATGAAACCAAAACATTATTGGTAGAAAAAGTTAATACAAAGAATAAGAATTCATCCGAATGATGGAAATCTTCGATTGACTTGGATGTAGTAGTGTTAGCGATATTTCTCGCTAGGGGAATCAGAGATCAAATGAATGGGTTAGAACCCACCCGTCCAAAGTTTTGGGCGATAATGCGCCCGTGGTAAACAGTAAGCAAGATCAGACGGTCTGGATCAGCGCGCCCGGATCAACG
>ML779736.1:125057-141286 GCA_009831015.1 Picea engelmannii
ATCCTGGACGCCCTTCTACATGGCCTATCCTCTGTCACCCCTCTCTGCTATCATTCTCGCTCCTCTCCACTTCTTTCACGTGCCCCTCAATGCCCTCGCTCCCACCATACCCCATGTCCGTCCCTCAAGCTTGTCAGTTGTTCTAGATGGCAGCATGAGAAGTCTTCCCCTTCCCGAGATGTTGAGTTGGCCTAACCATCTCCAATCCCAAGAAGCAGTTATTGAAGCAGTTGGCAGTGGTTAGACATCGTCTCCGCCATAATGGGGACGTCCTGTAACGAATTGAAAGCACGTCGATTCGCCGAATGAATTGTCAGAAGGCTGATTGCGTCTGCCATAAGTTGCACGACCATTCAAAGATCGCAGCTCCGTGTTGTCAGAAGCCATGCAGACGCAAATCCTTCAATGCATTTTCTTGGTTCCGCCGCTGTTGTTATTTTGAGTATATGTAGGCATTTTTGCCATTTTTTGTAGGGATCGATGGTATATATAAGCTCCCGACTGCATAGTTTCAGCGACATTCTGGTTTCCTTGTAATGCCTCTGTGTTTGAGATTTCTTGGTTTATAACAAACAGTTCTCTTTCTTTTCCATCTTCATTTCATCTTGTGCCTGAGGATTCACAGTAGTGCAACTGGTTGCAATAAAGGATTTGTTGTAGCGTTGTCGTGCCCTCTAGTTTTATGTGTCCGAATGTAAAAGGATTTTGCGTTTGAGCTCATTTCTTCTTTAATCTGTAATAAACCTGATGTTTATTGTGGACCATTGCTCTTTCTTTCATAAGTCTTCCATCTACTCACCCTTTTATTACACCTCACTATTTGGAGTTTATCAAGACCTCACTCTGTCATGCAAGCCTTGTCTGGTTTCTGAGTTGATGCGATGCCGATTCAGAGTCTTCCTCCATTTGATCACCCTCTAAAACAAACCGTGACATTAAATCTGATGGGCTTCGGGCTCTGCTCCTGCTAGCAATCCAGGAGTGACTTCCGAAAGCCAACAAGTAGCACCATATAAAATTGAAGACTTTCATGGAGCTATCGAAGACACATTAAGACAATCAATTGACAAAATGGAAAGAGAAAATTTGGAAGTAAAGAAAAGGGTAAAATAATTGGAAGTTGCTTTAGTACTAGGACCACTGTTTCCAGAACCTTTAAGTTCTATTCAACCTATGTTTGCATTGGAGGAATTTCTTGAAAGTAGTACGAAGAACAAACGGTTATCAAGTTTATTACGAGCTATAAGAAAATATGTGGGTGATTCCATACAAACAAGACTTGATATAATTCAGGAAATTTGGGAGCTTACCCAAAGTATTGCTAATTTTTCCTCCAAAACTGAAAATTTCAAAGAATATATGTAGAAATATTTGGAAAATGATGAAGGATTTTCAAGGAAGTTGTGAACACATTTTCATCTAAAGTATCAAGTCTAAATGAATCTTGGAGAAAGGAACACAAAATTCCTTTGCCTTACCGAATGAAGAAGATCAATGCATGTTGGTTGAGGATAATTAAAGAGTTAAAAGAAATGATAAATGAAACCGAGGCCCTAAGGAATAAAAAGAGTGATATATTTCTTAAACTTGTTAGTCTTACCAAGGAATTAGATGGTCCTAATCTATTGATGGATACCATGATCTTAACCAAAGGATATTTAATGGGACAACTTAAATCACTAAAAGTTGTTTGGGCTAATGAATTTACTGAAACCATAGAATTTTCTGTGGATGAATTTGAAAGATGGTTGGTTCGGTATATCAACATAAATGATGAGGTGGGTGACACATTGCATCAATTAGAGCTAGATCTAAGGGAACTTGAAAGCCAATTATTTGAGATTAAAACCAAACATGAAATTACCATGGAACCTTTAAGAGAGTACATTGAGGAATGGTTGAAAAAGACATTAATGGGAATTATTGAACCAGAAAATCAAGAAACAGTTAGAGAAATCATGCCATGTCAACCACAACAGTTACCTCTAAAGGAGCCGACTGCAAGCAAGTGAAAGATATGATATTTCTCCATCACAGTGAGTTGAACATATAGAATATCCTTCTATCTTTTCTTTAGTCCATTTTATGCTACAATCATTTGTCAACTTGCCTTTATTTTCTCAGTATTTTGTGGGATTTAGGATGATTCTTGGTTGTCCTTATCTTATCTTCGAGGTATTTTAATTTTATGGTCCATGGGAGCCAATACCATTCCTCTTTGAAAGGAAAACACATTTTACTTTCTTTAAATACATTTACTTTTGTATTTAAAGACTCATTATTATTTTTGAGACTCTGAGAGAGCTACTTGGGATATCACATTACTGTATTCTCAAAGACTTTGATCAGAAGCTTGTGTTACCCAATGTTAATTTAAAGCTCTCTTTTATTTGTAGTCCATTTCCTTTTCTCTCTATTTGTGGTATTGTCAAATGTTTTGATGAATGTTTTCATGGATATATCAGTATTTTATATTCTATATCCATCTTATATATAGATGTTGTAAATATTGTAGATGTGAATTTATTTTAACAACACTTGGTCCCAAATCTCAGGTGTTTTTTTCCTTGAATGTGAATGTAAATATTAATTCTGGTCCTTGTCAGGCTTTGTTTTGTTTCATTTTTCTTGAAATCATAATAACAAGAAAAGTACCACCTCTCTAAAAACATTGGAGGATTCATTTCCTCGTGAGGTTGATCTTTGACCATGAAACAATATTTTAGATCAACAGGTATTAAGGAATAAACTCAGATTGATGCAGATGTCTAGATATGATAATGTTACCATCTATCTCATGAGGATCACACATGTTTGTGATCAACATGCAACCATAGGGGAGACAATATAGGACTTAGAGCTCGTGAATGTGGCATTGAATGGTCTTCCCAAGTCTTGTGAACCATTTGTCAAGGGAGTTTTCACCCGAGAAAATATCGTATATTGGTAGAGACTTTGGGATGATTGCATCCAAGAAGAGACTCAGGAGGAGTCTATGAGTAGAAAGAAAAGAAATAGTGAGGAGAACTTGGCTCTTTTTAGTAGGAGGAAGAAAGGAAAATGAAAGAGTTCTATCAAGAAGGGTAACAATGATGGAGGTTCATCACAACTAGGAAAGAAGAAGGACTTGAGTAAAATGAAGTGTTTCTCAAGCCATAAGAATGGAAATTATGCATCTCAGTGTCATGATAAGAAGAAGGGTAAAAGAAAGATGCATACAAAAACATCAACAGAGATGCATCTTGATGAGTTTGAAGCAAAGTTTGAGAATGATTTCTCACTAGTTTCTTTCCTTTCTACAACACAACTGCAAGGAGTGTCTGGTTCTTGGACAGTGGTGCATATTGTCATATGAAATAAGAATGAGAACTATTTATCATTCTGACGAAGAGTGACTTAGATGTTCATGTGTAGCTTAGTGATGATGCCAAGTATGCAGTGAAGGGAGAGGGAACAATTACGTTCCATCTCGAGTTAGGTGGTTTGTTAGATGCCCAGGATGTGCTTTATGTACCAGGTTTGAAGAATAATTTTTTGTCAGTCTCAGGTATGGAGGATAGGGTTTTTTTTGTCACTTTTTAGTGAGGGAAGGTACTCATATGTTCAGATAAATCTAGGCCAGGCATCGTAGTGGTTGTTGGGGTTAGAGAGGGAACTTTGTATAGGTTGTAGGGAAATCTTATTCAAGATTTGGTACATGAAAGTGATGACCTATGTGAGTTGTGGCACAAGAGGTTGGGATACCTACACTACAAGCCATTTCCAACTTTGAGGGGGATTGTTACAGGTTTTCCAGGTTTCAGTATTGAGCAACAAGAATTGTGCAGAGGGTGTGCACTTGGCAAGAATGCTAAGGATGCTTTTCCTAGCAGTGAGAGTATTTCCAAGGATATATTGGATCTTATTAATTCATATGTGAGTGGGTTGATGTTAGTAACATAATTATAGGGATATTCATACCATGTGACGTTTATTGATGATTTTTCCAGGAAAACCTGGATCTTATTTATGAAGACCAAGGATGGGGCCTTTCGTTGGTTTCAGGAGTTTAGAGCTCAGGTACAGAACCAGACATGAAAAAGATCAAGGTTTTGAGGTCGTATAATGGGGGAGAGTACACCTACAATGACTTCAAGGATTTATACAAGGAGGTAGGGATCAATAGGGAGCTGACAGTCTCATACAACACTCAACAAAATGGGGTTGTAGAGAGAAAGAATTGGTCCATCATTAGTTATTCCATGGTTTTGATACATGACCAGGAGTTACCTATGCTTTTGTGGGAAGAGACATGTAACACGATGGTGTATGTGCAGAACATGATTCCTCCAAGGATATTGGGGGAAAAGACTTCAGAGGAGGCATTCTCAGGAATGAAGCCATATATAGGACATTTGAGAATATTTGGTTGTCCAGTCTACATCCATGTGCATGTGGAGAAGAGGATGAAGCTATAGCCTTTATGACATAAGGGTATATTTGTGGGGTACGATGAGACCTCAAAGTCTTATAGGATATTAATTTCAGTGCAGAGGAAGACAATTGTGAGCAGATATGTTAATTTTGAGTAGAACTTGACATATAAGATATCTCATGAGTCATCAACAATAATAGAGGAAAAGGAGAAACAAACTCCAAAGGATGAGCAAGAGTTAGCAGTTCATGCTTCAAGTGGAGAGGAAGATTTATCCCCTTCCAATCCTGTCAGGAGACCTAGATGGCTATTGCAAACTTTGAAGGATGTTGGTGAGACTCCTGAGAGTTTAGTTAGATAGCATAGGCCTCCGAAGAATTCTCTGAACTATACGCCGCTTATGTGTAGAATCATTGATGATGAGCCTTCTAGTTTTGAGGAAGCAATAGATCAACACGTATGGTGGGATGCCATGGTAGAGGAGTACACCTCTATTATGAGGAATGCTGTTTGGGACATAGTGCCAATACTGGAGGGGAATTCAATTGTGATTTCTAGGTGGATCTATAATATCAAGCATTCTGCAGATGGTATCATCGAGAAGTTCAATGTGAAGTTTGTGGTGAGAGGGTTTTCCTAGAAATAGGAAGTGGAATTCTAGGAGACATTTTCTCCAATTGCCATGTATTATTCTATTTGAGTTGTTATTTATATTTCTTTAGTTATGAGGTGGAGGATACATCAGATGGATGTGAAAATAACTTTCCACAACAAGATCATTGAGGAGGAAGTATACATAGAGAAACCTCAGGGATTTTAGGTACATGGGAATGTGTTATCGGATTAATTAGTAAATGCGGACATAAACAGATCTCCCTAGATCCCACTGGAAACTAGAACAAAACATAGAAAAAATAAGAATTTCCCTAAGTTCTAACTATTGAGTTTACTAGTTAACAAGAGATAGACAACATACCTTTTAAAAGTCGTTTCCTCTTGCCATTTCCATGCTAACTCCGTTCCAATTCTCCAATGAAATTGAACCTACAAGGGAACACAAGCCAACCAAAGTGAAAGAAATACAATATACTCAACAAGAACCTATGCATGTGATCAAGGAATCATACAATAAAACAAGACTAACTTTATGGGAAAGAAACATATTGTTGTATCATATTTAATGAAAGTGGATATTACAACCAAAGACTTGATGTCACAAGTGTTGAAATAATGTAAATGCAAAGAGTATTATTATTATTATTGTTATATTATTCATAGGATCAATCCCCATTGTGGATTGATCATGTCAGTTATTGTATTAGGACCAAAGAACCTTTTGCGGATTGGTCAACAGACAATTATAATAGGCAGAATAAGAAGTCGGCCCCAACAGTTAATAAGAAGACCCAAAAATATAATAAAGGTGGGTTTACCCACCCAGATTAAGAAGTCGGCTCTGCCAGTGAAGAGACACTTCACACATGCTAGAACTTGTATAAATAAAGGAGGCTAGCACCTCATTTGATCACAAATCACTTGCTCATTTTCTAAGAGGCAAGCTGCAACTTACCAGTTGGAGAGAGGGAGAAGAGTGGTGCATATTTTGGAGAGGAATATCTGTATTGGTTTGAGTTATGTCTTAACATTGTATTGGCAATTTATGATAAGTAATTTTTTGCTGGGTTTTCTTCCCCTAGAGGGTTTCCCAGGATAAATGTTGTGTCTCTTGTGAATGTGTATTTCTCAGTGATCTTGTTCTTATGTTGCTCTTATCTATTGAAATGCAAAGAACTATAATAATGGCATAAAACATTAACATGGTATCAGAGCCAATATGAAGGAAGCATATTTCGCAAGAGAAAAAACGTTACTGTTGCAGTACCTGCAAATTAGGGTTTTTCAAAAGTGAATCTTTTCAGCTCCAAAACCACCTAGAAAGTTGTGCCCTCCCCCAAGGATCATTTTGTCACTTAGAGCGCACCTTTTAAGTGGCTAGATCTCCCAGAAAGTGAAACCCTAGTTTCACAAAGTACTAGAAAACCAGAAAACCAGAGTACCAAAAGTACCAGAAGTACCAGAAAACTAGAAGCACCAGTCCAGAGATCCGTAGATCAAGTTTGAGGGGGTAAAATTTGGATTTTTGAAATTCTGACTGCACCAGCTAACTCGCCTCAGCTCAGCGCATATATCCCCTGGATTAGAATTTCAAAATTCGAAGTTTGAAAAATTAGGGTTTCCTCATAAAACCCTAAGCTGCAGTTGCAGTTGCAGTTTTAGAACCAGTTACAGTTGCAACATCAATTGCAGTTGCAGTTGCAGCTGTAAGACCAGTTGTAATCACCCTTGAAGTTTTCTTAAGAGTTGGCAATGATTACCACTGCTACCAGATGGAACCACTACCTGCAAATGCTATCAGAGGTATGTACTTACATATGTTTAATGGTTAAACCCTAAAGAGTATTTGCAGGAGAAGGGATCTCTTGCCATAGATCCAGAAGGATCTCAAGATGAACACATTCAGAGGAATGATGCAACCCAAGTGTGATTATTCTGATATACATCTATTTGTCATGACATTATCAGTGTTGCATGTTGAAGCTATGATTAAATTATTATTGAAATTTGATCATAGAGCTTATCCTCTAACCTAACCTTTTGTCAAGTTAGTGTATTGTATTAGTACAGAAAGTAGGTTGAAGAAAACACTCATCACTTGAGTGAAGGAGACCTGGAAGAAAACCAAGCACTCATTCTTGAGGACAAGGCTCTAGGTTTGATTAATCAAGATTCAAAGGTACACATGACAAGTTGATAATTATAGTTGAGACAACAGTCTTTGTAAAGTATTATACTTGATAGCATGTGAGCATATAAAGGTAAATACTTTGCCTGATACAACTAACACCTCCTCTAGGAGAAACCTCGTGTGTTAGTTTTAGGTTTCCATGAAAGAATGCTTGGTCACAACACTATGAGAGTGTTGACCTCATTTCGTATTGTATTCCTTACCTTTAATCTTTGCTTCAGATAAATTATAAGTGATAGCTCTAAACAAGATACTGTGATGATTGTTCGTGCTATTGCTTTATATTATCAGAAGGATATTACTCTTGCTTGTTTTCTTGTTGAACTTTCTCCAGGTCACATCAGGAAGCTATAACAAAGGTTGCAGAAGGAAACATGCTAAAGGAGAGATCATAAATGAAGCAATCATCAGTGGAAAAGAATAAGGTGGGTCACTCAGAAGCTTCCATGACCCATGCTATTGAAGAATCCATGTGAACTCTAGAAGATTAGCTCACATCAACTACAAGGAGCTACCATACATATGCAAAGAAGTCACAAGTTTACCAAAACTCAAAGGTGACCATGAAGGCATATACAATGGATGTGCATAAGGGAAGAACATTAAGAACCCGTCTCCGAAGAGGGAAAACAAGACAGAAGGAGTCCTAGAACTCATTCATTTAGATGTATGTGTCCCAATGCCATCATCCTCCATTAATGGGTGTGTATACTATGTATCATTGATTAATGATTATTCTCGTAAAAGACCTGGATATATTTGAAGTGTTCAGCAAGATCAAGGAATTCAAAGCCTTGATAAAAAACCCTTCTGTAAGGAAGATTAATATACTCAAGTCAGATAATGGAGGAGAATATACCTCAAAAGAGTTTGTGAACTTATGCAAAGATGTTGGGATCAAGATCCCCAACATAACGGTGTAGCTGAATGGAAGAACATAACCATACTGGAAGCTGTGAAGACTATGATCCATGATCAAGATCTTCCTATGTGCTTATGGGTAGAAGCAACAATGGCAGTTGTTTATGTGCAGAACCAATTATCCCATAGCACACTTGGGCTCAAGACACCGGAAGAGATGTTCACTGGAAAGAAGCTAGAGGTAAGACATCTCAAAATATTTGGCTATCCATTGTTTATTCATATACCTAAATAAAAGAGAAACAAGTTGGACCCTTTAGGAAAGAAGGGAATATTTGTGGGGTCTCCAAGGCCTTCAGAATCTACATACTTGGTCACCACCACACTGAGATCAGCAGGGACATGACCGTTGACGAGGAAGCAGAACTTAATAAATCAAGAATATGCCAGCTTAAAGAAGTATATGAAGAGGAACCTGTAATTCCCAGGATTGCAAAATCTGTGAGGGAAGTTTCCAGAGCTGCAGAACCAGAGAGGGAAGTCGTAACTTCCCTTGATGAGGAGACTCCTGAAGACCATGATATAACAGAAGTTCAAGAACCTCCTCAAATGACCTTCTCCCATAAAAAGAAATTTGGCTTGGGCAAGAGAGCTTATTCAAGATGGAGAGAAGTATGGTGTTCCAGAAGGAACCTTGAGATAGGTGAAAAGACCAAAGCCATTCTCCAACTATACGGATTTGATGTGTGATCTTCTAGAAGAAGAGCCTACCTACTCTAAAGAATCCATTCAGAGAAAATAATGTGCAGATGCCATGACAGAGGAATACCAATCCATAATGAAGGACAGAGTATGGGAAATAGTTCCCAGATCAAAGAATAAAGATGGGGTATCCTACAGATGTCTCTTCAAAATAAAACATGCTGCTGATGGAAGTATTGAGAAGTATAAAGCAAGATTTTTCGCTCGTGGCTTTTCCTAGAAGGAAGGAATTGAGTATGAAGAGACATTCGCTCCTGTGGCCAGATACACTTCGATCATGACCATCATAGCTCTTGCAGCTAAGATGAAGTGGAAGATGCACCAGATGGACATGAAGACAACTTTCCTAAACGATGTCATCAAAGAGGAAGTGTATATAGAGAAACCTCAAGGATTTGAGGTAGAAGACATGAAGTCTCATGTTTGCAGATTGAAGAAATCCTCATACGGATTGAAGCAAGCTCCTAGAACTTGGTATGGCCATATAGACAGTTTCTTGATGAGCTTAGGCTTTACCAAGAGTAAAGAAGACTCAAATCTCTACTTCAAAATTATGGATAATGAGCCAGTAATCTTACTGCTATATGTGGATGACTTATTATTAACTAGAGAAGAAAAGCTCATCACTGAATGTAAAAAGGAGACTTGCCTCTGAATTTGAAATGAAAGACCTTGGCCTAATGCATTATTTCTTAGGCCTTGAGGTATGGCCGAGTCCAGAAAGGATCTTCCTTAACCAAGGGAAGTACACAGTTGAAATCTTAAAGAGATTCAACATGCTAGAATGTAAGTCCATGAATACACCCATGGAAACGAAGCTGAAGCTATTGGTCAATACTTCATAAGACTTGACAAATGCTACACTATACAGATAGATTATTGGATCACTGATGTACTTGAATAACACCAGACTAGACATTTGTTTTGCAGTGAACACCTTGAGTCAGTTTCTGGTAGAGCCCAGACGTGTTCACCTAGTGGCTGCAAAACATGTGATGAGGTACCTTAAAGGTACAATGGATTATGGTCTCAGCTATGATGGAGATCATAACTTTACATTGAGTGGATATACTGATGCAGATTGGGAAGGAAGCATTGCTGACAGAAAAAGCACTTCCAGATGTTGTTTCAGTTTGGGATCAGCCATGATCTTGTGGCAGAGTAGGAAGCAATCCAATATTGCTATCAACACAGTGAAAGCAGAGTACATTGCCGCATGTTCTACTAGCTGTGAAGCTATATGGCTTCAAAAGTTTCTGACTGGCCTATTTGACTTGGATATGAGAGCAATCATGATTCTATGTGACAACCAGAGCTGCATAAATATGATAGAGAATCCTATATTCCATGACAGGTCAAAGAACATAGAGATCCGTTATGATTTCATCCGCGACATGGTACAGAGAGGAGCCTTGAAGCTCCAGTACATTAGCACGAATGAACAGGTTGCTGATGTGTTTACCAAACCTCTATCTCGTGTAAAGTTTGAACACTTTCGAGATAAGCGTGGTATAGTCTGAAAGGACCCTCCCTGAAAGGGGGAGTATATATGTATTCCTTTCTTCTGACCTCATTGTTAGATGTAAAGCAAGATGAGTCATTTCTTCTGACCTCATTGTTAGACATAAAGAAAGATGTTGTGTGTGTCCCTTGATTTTGACCTCGCCGTTAGATGTAAAGCAACATGAGTCATTGCTTCTGACCTTGTTGTTAGACATAAAGCAAGATGAGTCATTTCTTCTGACCTTGTTGTTAGACGTAAAGCAAGATGTTGTGTGTGCTCCTTGCTTCTGACCTCGCTGTTAGACGTAAAGCAAGATGAGTCATTGCTTCTGACCTCGCTGTTAGACGTAAAGAAAGACGCTGTGGGTATTCCTTGCTTCTGACCTAGTTAGATGATTCATTGCTTCTGACCTCATTGTTAGACATAAAGAAAGATGATGATGCGTTCCTTGCTTCTGACCTAGTTGTTAGACGTAAAGCAAGATGATTCCTTGCTTCTGACCTCGTTGTTAGACGTAAAGCAAGATGATAATGTGTTCCTTTCTTCTGACCTAGTTGTTAGACATAAAACAAGATGATTCCTTGCTTTTGACCCAGTTGTTATATGTAAAGCAAGATGATGTATACCTTGCTTCTGACCTAGTTGTTAGACGTAAAGCAAGATGTGACTGACACTGAGCTACCAGCTTAACAGCTGTGACATTGAGCCAGTGTAGTACTGTGATGTGCCAGCCTAGTGTTGTGATGAGGTATCATTTTTAATGATACATATTGATGCAGATGATGATGGCATTCTTTCGAGAATGATGATGATACCGATGAAGAAAAATTCCAATGACTCGTAAATATGCCAGCCAATGTTCCAAGATGATATTGACGATACTGTCCTCCTGATGCCACTAATGATGTAGACCTCTCTCGCCTGATGCTGTTGAAGAATACCCTTCTTGTTAAGGGGGAGTGTTCAAATACTGTATCTGCAAAGAGTATTCTTATTATTATTGTTATATTATTCATAGGATCAATCCCCATTGTGGATTGATCATGTCAGTTATTGTAGTAGGACCAAATCCCCTTTTGCGGATTGGTCAACAGACAATTATAATAGGAAGAATAGGAAGTCGGCCCCAACAGTTAATAAGAAGACCCAGAAATATAATAAAGGTGGGTTTACCCACCCAGATTAAGAAGTCGGCCCTACCAGTGAAGAGACACTTCACACATGCCAAAACTTGTATAAATAAAGGAGGCTAGCGCCTCATTTGATCACAACTCACTTGCTCATTTTCTAAGAGGCAAGCTGCAACTTACCATTTGGAGAGAGGGAGAAGAGTGGCACATATTTTGGTGAGGACTATCTGTATTGGTTTGAGTTATGTCTTGACATTGTATTGGCAATTTATGATAAGTAATTTTTTGCTGGGTTTTCTTCCCCTAGAGGGTTTCCCAGGATAAATGTTGTGTCTCTTGTGAATGTGTATTTCTCAGTGATCTTGTTCTTATGTTGCTCTTATCTATTGAAATGCAAAGAACTATAATAATGGC
The DNA here is from genome assembly GCA_009831015.1 of Picea engelmannii. NCBI lineage: Eukaryota > Viridiplantae > Streptophyta > Pinopsida > Pinales > Pinaceae > Picea > Picea engelmannii. The sequence continues at coordinate 136,949 of ML779736.1, forward strand.
ATAAAAAATTAACAGCAAGGTCCCCTTTCAATGGCCTTTTTCTCCAACACACACACCTTTGCTCCAACCTTGAATGAAGAATATTCACAATGAATTGATGAACTGAAATGAAGCTCTCAAGAATGATCTGAAGTAGAACTCTCCATACAATTCTTATCCTATTCAAGATTAGCCTTTTTTATGAGAGATCCCTCTTATATAGTGTGAAAGAGAGATGGATGAGGATATTAGGATGATCCCACCAAATCAGAGAAGCGAGTAAGATCCAAACCGATCGGAGGCCACCTCATCTTCTAGAAGATCCCCTTCTAGAACATTCATGAAATTTGACTTTTCCCAAGCTTAAAACATCGTCGTACCCTACATACTTAGCAGCCTACGATGACGACGTAGTCCAGGTATGGTGCAGAATGTGGAAATCAAGCATCGTCGTACCCCATGAATAGAGCAGGGTGTGACGACCTTCCTTCATATGGTTTTCTGGAAGAGGAAATCAAATCACTTTTCTCATGTAGAAAGACTCTTTTATATTTTTAGGGAACATGCACACATATTGTCAGGAGATCATTGAGGTGACCAAAATAATGTGTAATAGAGGGAGTCTAATGTGTGTAGGCTTAAAAAATCCCTATACATACTCAAACATGCACCCAGGGTGTGGTATTCTAGGGTCAAAGGATAGTTGAAGAGTATGGGATTTACCAAGAGTGAGGCGGATCCTAAATTATACTTCATACTTGTTGGGGAAAATACACTCATCTTGGTTATGTATGTTGATGATTTATTTCTCATAGGTGCAGAGGAGCTTATTGTAGAGTGCAAAGTAGATCTAGCTAGTGAGTTCAAGATGAAGGAAATTAGCTTCACGCGTTACTTCTTGGGGTTACAAGTATAGAAGATGTCGGGAGAGATATTCCTTGGAAAATGGAAGTATGCAGTAGATCTCTTGAGGAGATTCAATATGGAGGACTGTAAACTGATGGCTACACCAATGATTACCAATATGATGAAGGTAATCACTTCATATTCAAAGTTGGTGGATCCTAGGATATACAAGAAGCTGATAGGGTCCTTGATGTATTTAGTCAACACCTGGACGAATATTCGTTTTTTTTTTAACACATTGAGTCAGTTCATGGTGGAGTCAAGGTAGGTGCATTGGGTTGCATCAAAACATGTTCTTGGGTACTTGAGAGGTACAATGGAGTATGGATTGAGATATCTTGGAGGAGATGGAGTGGAGTTGTAGGGATATACAGACTCGGATTGGGAAAGGAGTGTAGTAGACATAAAGAAAGCCTTGGGGTGCTACTTCATCTTGGGATCATCATTGATTACTTGGTTTAGTAGGAAGTATACTTTTGTAGCACTCAATTCAGCAGAGGCATAGTATATGGTGTTTTGTTTTGTAGATTCGGGAGGTATTCCCACAAGAGGCCAAGGTTCCAGGCATGTGGGAATATTTTTTGGCATTATATTTTCCTTTCGTTTAAGTGAAATAAGCCCTGAAAAATGAGGCTAGGGCCTCATGGGAAAGTTGATGGGATTTGTGGGCTTGTGATGGGGTGTCACACCCACAAAGAGGAGAAAAATATTATAATTAATTGTTGAGTTTAAAGGGGTGCCTAAAATCACTCATTGGACTTGTATATAAAGGAGAGAGGTCATTATGACATTAGACAAGGATGGAGTTAGTGTAAGTGATTCTGCACTTGTGCTAGGTGACTTGGTAATTTCAGCAAAGGGAAATTATGCATGATGGGAAATCTAGCTTAGGGTGAGGACTCTCTATTTTTTTTTCTTGGTAGGGAAAATCACACCACACGTGTGGGAGAGAGAGGCAACTATGGAAGGAAGAAAGTCTATGAGTGGAGAAAGTTGTATGGAAGGGTTTGTACAGGTTTTTGTGCATGTATGTGGGTTTCAGTAGGAATAGTTGCATACGTACATGGGTTTTAGTGGGAATAATCACGTACATACACAGGTAGCAGTGGGAATAGTCATGTAGATCTGTACAGAGCTTCCTGGGAATGTGTAGATCCATACAGGTCTGACAAGTGACGTCAACAAGTTGTATAGGCGGTGTGCAACATATTTGTGGGAAGAATATATTTCCAAGATATTTTTTGAGGTTTGGTTTTCTAATTTGTATGGTTATTGGAGGACAAGGTTGTCCTCAAATTTTGGTGTTATTTGTATTGGCTAAGAGGACAAGGTTGTCCTCAGATTTGGTGATATTGTACTAGTTGGGAGGGTTATTTTTTCCCTCATAATTTCTGAAGTTAACAAGGTTACAAAATATAAATATTGTGTCTCATATGTGTTGACGATTCATATTTGATCTTTTGTGTTTCCGCTGCATGTAATTTTAGTCAATAATTTTTAGTGTAAAATTGTTCAGTGATAACAACCAGGGTTTTACTTGTTAAAGTTTAAGCTATTATTGAGTTTCATTTCATTTCATTGGATAAAAATAACATATATAGGATCACTGATAAATACATAATCACAAGAGACACATCATTTATCCTGGGAAACCCTCATGGGGGAGAAAACCTAGCAAAAACTTCCTTATTATAGATAGCCAATACAATGCCAAGAGATAACTCAAACAAATACAAAAATTCCTCTCCCAATAATGTGCCTCTCTCTCTCTCTCTTCTTCTCTAATTTCAGCTCCAAACTTGTGCTCTTATGAACAAGTGAGTGTGTGTCCAAATGAGGTGCTAGCCTCTTTATTTATACAATCTGGCACGTGTGGACGGAGGTGTCTTTTCACTGGCAGGGACAACTTCTTATTATGGGTGGTTATAACCACCTTTAATATATTATGGGGCCGACTTCTCATTCTGCCTATTACAATTATGGTTTGACCAATCCACAAAAGGGGATTTGGTCATTTACAATACCTGACATGATCAATCCGCAAAAGGAGATTGATCTAGTGAATAATACATCAATAATAATTAGAATACTCTTGGCATTTACAATATTTCAGCATTATTGTTAGATTACTAGGAAGCAATTTTTAGATCATAAAATTAGTCACATAAGAGTGTATGTGAAAATTGACATGGTATCAAAGATTGAGATTTGAAGAGAAGGGGATTAACTTTGAGACACAACTACTATAGTTGGTTTCATATTTCTTGTTTTGTTCTTGACAAGTTAAGATGGTGAACACATTGAAGCTTGATGATAGGTTGGAAGGGTAAACAAACTTTCGGGCTTGGAAGGCTAGGGTTCTTTTCTTGTTGGAAGAGAATGGCCTCAAATAATATGTTGAGGATGTGGTTCCTAGTCCAACTGATCCAGTAGATTTGACATTCCATAAGAAGAGGGAAGTGAAGGCCAAGCGGGTGTTGCTAGAGCCCGTGAAGGATCACTTGATTCCTCACATTGCTGAGACGAAATTTTCCAAGGATATCTATGATGATCTATTAGGTCTATACCATAATGGGAATACATGCATGAAGTTTCATTTGAAGCATCAAATTCAAGTTGTTAGGATGTTCAGTGAGGACATCATTGTGAGCTATCTTATGAATATTACATAGATACAAGATCAACTTGTTTCCATTAGTGATAAGGTGGAGGATGCTAAGTTGATGAATGCTCCATTGAGAGATGTTCCCAGGTCTTGGGAACCATTTGTGTAGGGGATCCATGCATGAGAAAAGTTACCAAACTTTGATAGATTCTGGACTAATTGTATCCAGGAGGAGACTCGGTTGGTGTCCGGGGATGGTATGGATGGTATGGTAAAGAGTAGTAGTGATGAGAAATAGTTCCTTGTATCCTACACTAGGAAGGACATAAGAGTCTCTCCAGGCAGAAGAGGTTCTCCTGGGAGAAGGGCTTCTCCCGAGAGAGAATCTTCTCCAGAGCCGAGGAGGAGGAAGGATCTTAGTAAGATCAGATGTTTTGAGTGCCATGACTTTGATTAGTATGCTTCATAGTGTCCAGACGAGAGGGGAAGGGGGAGAATGAAGAATGTAAGTTACTAGGTCTATTATATTAGCATAAAAGAGAAAAAATGCGGAAAATAACATCGAGATACTAACAAAATATGGAAATACTTGCAGAGATAACATCAAAAAAACAAATTATATGAAACCACAACACCATAATTATACCTTTATTGATAAGAAACAAGGTTCACTTGCCTCTTCAAGGGGGAAAACTCTAGTAGAGAAGAGCTCTATTACAATAATTCTTCAAGACAAAAATTCTCATACCCTCTACTCCTATTTATACTAAATCTATCTATCCAAAAGAACAATCTAGAGGAAGATCCTTCTAGAAGCGGAAGCTTCTAATAGGTCTTCTTACATTTGA
>ML779736.1:152904-230604 GCA_009831015.1 Picea engelmannii
GAGGTTACAGGGAAGACAACACATACACATTCAACAGGAAGAAGCTCTCCCAGAAATCTCCATGCTCACTGCACACAGACCCTCATTCCCCACATGCCTGTTCCACCCCAGGAGAGTGCACCTTCTCTGTCACCTAGACAGTCTTTCGACTGCCAGTCTCCCTTACCTTGGGTTACAGGAACAGGCCGGACTAGAATTCTCCGGGCTCTATGGCAGCTACAGGAATTTCTCTCAGGAGTTCTCTTCTCCCTCTGCGCACTCCCTCACCTGGAGGAGTCACTCACAGGCCAACAAGCCTCATGCAGTCCAGCACTGCGTGGTCACAACAATCCACCGGAAACACAGACACAGGTTTCCCCAAATCGGTTCAATAGTCACTGGATGATCTCACAGCAATCATTTTGGAACAGAGGCTGCACGCACAGGCTAGCTTAGCTTTTCCCAAACAACCAGGGATTCTTCCACTCGAGTTTAACACAGGCTTAATGCGCACACAGGTTTTCTCAGAGACACGGGTTACTTAGAGTCAGACATAGACTCTTCGCTCCAGACAGGTATTCCATGGTTTTTCTCAGGCAAAACACCGCTCACGGTTCAAGAGATGAGTCAGGATATCCATCAGAGGTCGTACCGGTTCCACGCACAGAGGTTCTGGTTCGAATGGAGGAAGATCCCCCACCCACAGTTCAACTCGTCGCTTATATTTGCATGCACCAGGGTTGACACTTGTCACCCTGGGAACTGCATGTGTTCCATCCGTATGCCCTTCTCCCACCACTTGGGAAATCACGGGCCCTTCCAAAGGACTTAGGTTAAAATAATGTGCACATGGATTTTTAGGAATAATAATAAAATATTATTCCAGGCCTAAGCCCCCTAGGCTTAGCCCCTAGGCTCCACACTCAGCCCCTTTCCCATTTTCCAGCCCCTAGTTCCTTGCCCCTTCTGTGGACGTTCAGTCCCCCATCACTCTTTCATCGTGGACGGTCTGCACTGGTGGTATTTATATTTTATTAATTGACCTGCATACATACAAGTATATCAACAGGCTCATGGCCTTCAACACTTAGGCTCCCTGGCCTAACAAAATTCATAAGCCTACAACTTATACCAAACTTGGCTCACCAACCTATAGAACATATTTACAATTCTTTGCATATAACATGATCTGTAACGGGGCTCGGCCTTGGGGACACTACACTTGACCAAGTGGACAAACTCAGAGATCATGTGTACATGGACTTTGGGATACTTTGGGTTTATGTATGATGTCAAAATGAGAAAAGGGGAGTTGATTTCCCAACCAAGGGAGACATGGGTTGCGTTGCTGGAAAAAAGAAGGTCATCAAAGGTGACGACAAAAAGCTAAGTGATGGAAATAAAGACTTTTTACAATTACCAAATAAATAAAGAATAATTTGGTATGAGTGTACATATATAGAAACGGGTGCCCCAGTGTGAGATGGCTTGGCCTATGAGGGCACAAGTTGTGAAGAGAACTGGTGGAGAGTGGGGGGGGCCATGGGTGGGTTTCTGTATGAGGTAAATGAATGGAGGGAAATCTGCAGATGGGAAAATTGATTGTGGATGAAATGGAGGGTTAGGTGTAGTCAAATAGAACTGAGATGAGATAGCATGAGAGTCCATTGGGAAATCTAGCAATATGATGAGAAGGAGTATGTCGCTTATTCTCGAAACTGCATAAGACTATCGAGACTCCCATCCCAAGGGGGTGAAAGTAGCATGAGTGTCAATTTTCCAAGGAGGGCTATGAATGGGACAACTCATGTGGGGAAGAGTGCTACCAGGTGGCAGTACCAAAATGTAGCAGAGGTGAAGGTACTGTAGAGCCTGATGTAGGGACCCTAAGGGTGAACGTCGAGAGGGTGCGACTGGGAGATGCAATTGATATTCAGAGGGAATGATTACATGTCAGTGTCGAACATATACCTGAAGGAGTTGCGTTGTTGTGATGACCAAGTACCTGCACACATTAAAACCGAATACTCGATGTGAATAATATCTAATGATAAAGAACATATAACAACTATTTGATCATTTTGAACATGAGCATAAGTACTTGGACGTGACGTGAGAAAAATTCTCCCCCGGGGTCGAGTTCATATGGTGACCCGGGGAACGTGACTGTGTATATGGTAGTACAATGATCCTATGGTTGAAGACGAATCGCGAAATAGAAGCTCTGGGCTCCTGTAACTGAGTGTGGAAGTTTGGAAAAAGGGAATATATATGGTTGGTGGGCCCATAGTTCCACCTCATTTGTACCCGTCGTGATAGTGAGTTGACGAGAGCATTTGGATGATTTTAAGAGATTACGGGAGCTTGAGTTGACCGATCTGGGAGTTGCAAGAGTCAGGTTAGTGGTCCCATCCTCCTGCATGGTATGCATTTTCTAGGGTTGAGTTAGGGTTCGTACAGATGGTCGTACAAGGGTAAGTTTAGGGGTGGGCCCACTAATTCGCGAGAGAAGGAAGAATACATGTGCTCAGATGTGCAGATATAATTCTATCTCTCGCATACAATGTGTGGCTGTGTTTGAAACAGTTGCACATAGGGGTGCGTGGGAGGGAAAAATAGGCACACATGAGGTGTGTGCCTATTGGAATTACAACTACGTGCTTACACAGTTGTTTTTCAGAAAACCGTGCATCAGTGCACAGTTGTGTAGAGAACAAGTGTGCATCTATTCTCACCTATTGGTGTGACAGTTGCACATTGATGCACATATGTTTCTCTGACAGTTTCTCTTTAATGTGCATTTGTGCAAAGAACTGGAACACATATGTACGCACCCGTGGGGGTGAAAGATGCACACTGGGGGCGAAGCTAAGGGTTGTTGAAATTTTGAATTTTTTGATATTTTGGATGAATGATGAGGGATGACCAAGTGTTTTTATGTGGATGTAGGTGATCAACTTGTGATAGGAGAGTCACTATGCCAGTCCACTAGAGGGAGCGATATTGGGAGCGCCTCTGAGAGGAGGTGAGAGATAATTAAGGAGTTTAGAGACACTTAGAAGCATGTGGGCTACTTAAGTTCTTCGAGTGTCCTTTGATATGGTTGCAAGAGTTCCTACTTCAGTATCTGATATATATGTGGAGCATTGATCTGTAGTGCTTCATTTTGAGGGGAAAAAAACTGACACTCTCAACTATTGAGGATGAATAATTTCTGACGAGGCTTCCCTTTCAGAGAATGACCCTGCCTGCTGACCCCCAACTACCGGGGGATGTGAGACTAATAGACTTTGCACAACGCTACTTCTCAGGGACGGACCTGATGTCGGGTTCGGTTTTCCATATCGAGCTGATGGATGAACATTTTCCTCAGTGCATTACGACCATGGTGGTGAGGATATATGGATCCTTAGCGACTCAGCGGATCTCGAGAGGTCAGCTGAGGATTGTGGAGAGGGTCCTAGATGGGGACTTCTTTTCCTAGGGGTTGATGATGCACTCCAGGATGATGGGTTAGATTCACTGGTGTCGGACTACTGACTTTGGTGAGTTTATGCTTGGGTGCATCCTGGTGGCATGGTTTATGGAGAGGGTGCCCCTATTGTACCCAAGGATTTTGTTGGTGCCTTCAGGGTCATAGGATCCACGATTGATGCGATGGATGCAGGTGCTGGCGTGCCATGGGGGAGGGGAGGGTGGCCAATACTTCATGGCCATGGTGGCACATGTGTGGTGTCATATTCCATAGGTGATACTACGGTATCCATATGGTGAGATGGACTATCGGCACAACCTAGACATCGTGCTGCCTCCTGGAGAGGTATGGGATCATAGAGGTATGTTTGTGCATTTATGTTTTGTGATTTGGATAGTTTATCATATGTTGACATATATATGGATGCTGACTCTACCTTTGGTTTTTGTTTTTGCAGATGTGGGGCATCGAGGCCATGAGGCTGAGATGGTTGGGGAGACGGTTCGCTAGGGGCCAGTGCGACTGCCATGAGCAGAGCAGTGGGTGGGAGAGCGATGTAGGAGAGATGATGTTGGTGATGAGCCAGCACATGAGCTGAGGGTGGGCTAGAGGTGCAGATTTGATGATGTGGGTGTTGGACCATCGCATGAGTCGTGGGTAGAGGCCAGAGGAGGGTTGGAGAAACTTCGTCACCGGCTCGAGGATGTTCTTCAGGGTGTGTTGAAGGGCATGTGGGCCCACATCCAAGATGAGAGGGTCCTGGAATAGTGTGCGGGTGTACCAGCAAAGTGGGGAACCTTGATCCATTGGGTAGTTGTAGTGGGGGCAGCGATGATTGGTCAATTTTCCCCTGGACTTGGAGGACCCTGAGCTAGTGGGGCACCTCCCGCTGACAGAGGACCTGGGGGGGGTTCTTTGTGGGCACCATGAGTGCTGATTTTTGTATATGTATAGGACTGTGAGCCCATTTTGTAGAGGGTAGTTGATACCCATTATGTATAAGGTAGGGGGTACCCATTGGCCTACAGGTAATGTATATTTTGTAATTTTGTAAACATTTATGACAGTTCGGAGGATATATATATATATATATACATATCTTTTGGCTCTTTGTTATGTCTACATGTGTTTATGTTTTTGATGGTTTATGATGTCTAATCTATATGTTGTGACCGATGCATGATGTTTATGTATATGGGATAACATGTTGACGTGATAAATGCCAATCTAACACTAGGTTAGCCATATTATCTGCTATTTGATTAAATTGTCATGGAATATGTGTACATGTAATTGAATCAAAGTTCTGAGATAATTGTCTAACTTGTAGGTATTTGTGAAAGAGGCAAGGATCACAGACACGATATACATTGTTGAGTTGTAGGACGACAAGCTGGGAATCTAATAAAATGCTAAGGTGGAAAATGTGGCGCTAACTGGCCTGAGTTTGGAGACCAATGAAAAAGGCGTATTTTTCTTAGATGTTGGTGGTTGAGCCCAAACATATGCCATTGGATCGGAGCAGTTTATGTGAGGGGGTATAGAGGGCCCAAGCGGCTGAAGTGATATTCTTTGTCCATCGGCTAGCACTCTTAGTGTAACCGATGTGGTAGGTCGATGGAGGATGCATCTGTCAATAAAATGGATGGTAGATCAGAGATGAGGAGTGGTAGCGAAGAAAAGAAGACTAAAAACTCTACAAATGTGTACAAAGAAAAAGCCTAGTTTAGAATGGCTATGCTCAAGCGTAAAACTTCTTTAAGTACAACCTGTTGATGGGTTCTTTGAGAGGATATCCTTCTGGAGAGGCCAGGATGTATGCACTTTTAGTGAGGTAGTGTTGGACAATGTAGGGTCCATTCCATAATGAATCAAATTTCCCATGGCTGAGAGTATCATGGGTGATATCGTAGGCTAGGAAGATATCTCCTTCATTGAATGAACGGAGGTTGACATGGCGATCGAAGGTGGCTTTGGACCATTTTTCAGCTGCCTCATTTTTTTGTAATGAATACCAACGATATTCATCCAGTGAATCTAAGGTCAGCAAGCGCTGCTCCATTGGAGCAATTTCAGGTAATAGCTCGATGGAGGTGCGTAACATGGAAATTTCACATTCGATGGGGAGAGTGGCTTCGATCCCATGAACGAGATGAAATGATGTAAAAATGGTGGAAGTTTTGACTGTCATTTGATAAGCCCATAATGATGAAAACAACATATGATGTCAGTTGGTCTTATGTTTGTTGATGATACATTGTAGCATGGTTTTGAGGACTTTGTTGACAATCTCGACCTGTCCGTTGGACTGAGGGTAGTATGGGGAGGAAAAATCATGGGAGAAGCCTAATGTTTTGGAGAATTCTATGAAGATCTCATTCTCAAAGTGTTTACCATGATCAGATACTAACTGTAGTGGAATTCCAAAATGGGTAATGACGTGGTTGAAGAAAAAATGCATTGTTGTGTCAACGGTATTGTTGAAGGTAGGCATGGATTCGACCCATTTGGTAAAGTAATCTCCTGCCACGATGATGTACTTGTGTCCATTACTGGATGGAGGATTGCAAGTCATGAATTCTATGCCCCATTTTCAGAAGGGGTCGGCAGTGATGACTGGATGTAGAAGAGCAAGTGGAACTCGTGATTTGTTTGCATAGAGCTAGAATTTTTCACATTGCTTGACATCATGGATGTACTCATGAAACATTGTGGGACAAGAGTAGCATGCTCAAATGATTTTTTTGGTGGTGGACATACCTGAGAGGTGACCACCGCAAGCACCGCTATTGAAATCATTCAGGACTCCGTCCTCTTCATCAATGGTCAGACATTGACAAAGTATGGTGTCCACCCCACGTCGATACAAGACATCATCGATGAGGAGGTATCGAGGGGCCCGATGGAAAATGAATCGACGATCATCTCGAGAGAGATGAGACCCAAACTTCTGTGTTTGAAGGTAGACGAGAAGGTCGCCATACCAGGGGTCATCTGAGGGGATGAAGAAGAGGTGTTCGTCGGGAAAATATGTATTGGTGGATGAAGCTTTAGTGTCTAAGGGAAACGTCATAATGCGTTTAGTGAGAACAAGTGCTTTTTTTCTTTTGGGAGTTGAGAACTCTAGGTCGTATTCCTGAAGGATGACAATCCATCGGGAAAATTTTCCATTAATCTGTCATCGACTAAGAATGTACTACATCGGGTTGGAATCTGAGGTGACATGGGTGACTGTCACAATATGATTGTCCTTGGGTGTTAAAGACGTAGAGGGGATATCACAACTATGTTGCGATGGCTCGCTTGACATAAACCAAATGTTCAGATACTGTGGGTGATAGACTGTTGTAGGGGGGAATATTTCCTCTGGGAAATGAACTGGAGAATTGGGAGAATTGGGGGGAATATCCTCAGATAGTCTATCTATGAACCATGGATGGGTTGAAAGTGACTAAGGTTTAGGGGAGGTGATGTTGACAATATCTAGAGAGGGCAGGACCAGTGGTGAGGTGGTCGAATGTGGTTGAATAGGGGTTGAATGACGAGCTCAATATGCCACAATCAAAGGACACCGGTATGTGAAGTGAGCAAGAAATTCATAGAGAGTGCAAGGGAATCTCATCTGTCTAAGGATTGAGGTAGAGGCATAATGAATGTCAATGATGTGGGTACCCGAAAGTGGTGGTGGAAGGGGATCTTGATGAAAGGTTTGGCATATTGTTGTTAACGTCTAGAGAAACTGAGGTAGATTTGGGTAATGATGAGTGTAGTGGACATATTATAAACAGATGGCATAAGAAAATTTGGTTTGCAACCCTTTACTGCTCATAGGGGAGGACGTTGTTGTAGTACTAGATGTGCTGGGAGAAGAGGTGAGCAATGTGGTTTCTCAAGGGAGTTGGATCAGATTGCGTAAATCGAGAAGAGACAAACATCTATTAGTGGGGTGTCCCTCTCTTTCACAATGTGCGCAAGGAGGTTGAACTCAGGGAGGAAGTGGAGCAGTGGGCTCTTTCCTCTTCCGTATGTCCCTAGCTGTGGCAATGGTGCTAGAAATTGGGGCTGAGGGTGATGTGGCCGGAGTAAGTACTGGAATATGCATTGGGATTCCCTCTAACTGAGGAGGGAGAGATGGTTGAGGAACCATCACGGGTGGTTGTAGATACCATACAGGGATGTCAAATACCATTTTTGGAAGGGTAAGCATCGTGGCTACCTGAAATACTTGTACTCCCAGTGGGGAGTAAAAGAATGGAATTTGAATAATGGCTTGGGGAATTGTCTCCCAAACCAGGATTTTCCCATAGGGGAGGGGGAAATCATGGATAAGTGGTGTAGTAGGGTTCTCATGGAATCCCTGAGGTAATATTTCTTCAACTGGTGGGACATCGAGGAGTGGAGAGGCCATAGTGGGAGGAATGGTGTCTTCGAAGTAAGTTCCATTAGAAGATACGACACACACTTGTGTTGAGGGGTGTATAAGGGGTGATGCTCCATGGTATGCCCCCAGTAAGGATGGGTCCTTGAAAATGCTAGGGCCCATGTCAATGAGTGAATAAGAATCGGAACTAGTGCACACAAGAGGCAATATGTTATCGATGTTGGCGGAATGGTTAGGCTCATAATGTGTGATTTGGTCGATGGTGACGATTAAACTGTTGTGGGGGAACAACATCATTCGAAACAAAGAAGACTCTACTGCCTTCATAACGTACATGTAGCTACATCCAAACAAGATATTGTAATCGAGTGGAGTGTCAATAACCTCAATTTCGATGAGGATGGTTTTTCCCCCAAGTTCGACGAGGAAATTTTGAAAGATCCATTCAGGAGAGGATGGTCGACCATCATAGACTCTCAATTTGATGGAAGATGGTACTAGCTCAGGGGACCCAAGTTTCTGCCTTACGATTTTGGACATGATGCATGTGGATGCGCCTTCATCAATAATACACCAATGAACTATGATGTTTCGAATGTTGATTGGTATCTGGAAAGCTACCAGAGTGGGGAGACGAGGTTCTCCGCTATCTAGATCATATGTGATGAGTCTAGTATTAGCTGGGTTGACTTCCCCCAAGGTGGAAAGTAAGGATTTCCATTGAGTGGGACAGGTTTGGAGGACCTCTAATAAAAACATGGTTGTAGGAGACTGCACCGAGTCATCGACCAGACTGTAATTGTGTGTTGCCCTAGCCTGAGGGTTATTGACATTTCGTCGTAATGGAATGCAAGGGATACAAATGGTAGGTTCGGTGTTAGGGTGTGGAATCATCAAGGTTTGTCTGGTGTAGTTGGAGTAGATTCACGGGGTGCATTGTATTAACGACCGCGCGTTTGCAGAAGAATTTCTTCTTCGCTAGTGAGGAGGATATTGCAATCCGTCGGATTGCCAGGGTGGATGAGCCTTGGGTTTGGATACTGTCCCATTTGTGGTGGGGTAGGGTGTACCTCCTGTTGGGTATTCATCACACCTTGGTGTGGAATAGGGTTTTGTAACACGGCTGGGGGTGGTTTTTGCAAACACTGTTTTGGGGCCTGCTGAGGGGCATGCAGCGCTGGAGGACGTGGCGCGTTCATGGATTCTTTTATCCATTTATAGTCAGTGACTTGGGGGAAATGGTGAGTATAATGTCCATGCTCACTACAAAGAGCACAAGGGAATTTTGTCCAAAGTTTGTTGTTATTGTTCCTCCCTTGGTGTTTGTTGTTATTGTCCCCTTAGGGGTTCTGGTTGCCCCCAACAGGTTGGTTTTGTTGGGGGTTATTTCCACCTGGTCCTGGGTTATTATTGTTTTGTTTTTTTCCTTTATTCTTGGCAATATTTGACTAATGGGATAGATTTTCCATATTCAACTATTCAAAAGTATGAAATTTTTGAATGGGAGAGGGATGAACAAATTTAATGCCGATGTTTGGTTGTCCATGTGGAGGCGAAACCAACTGTGGAGGATCGGGAAAAAAATAATATGAATTTTTTTGTGGCAATGATCCGTAGGGTGCATATGAAGGTGAAGCGCTTTCATTAGTGCCCAGGTTATATGCTAAGGTAGAAGGGGAACCTGAACTTGGTTGAGAGGTTGGGCGCATCATGGGTGTCGGCGAGGGTCCACTTATGGGTGGAGGGGGAGTAACAAGATATAGTTGTTAGTAAGGGGGAGGAGGGTAGTAAGATGGACCTCCATATGGTTGCAAATATTGAGGTGCACCGTACATAGGTGGTGGTTGGATGTACGGGTTGTGGTGTGTTGTGGTACCAATCAACCCATCCGTAGCGTGAGACATTCTGGGTTTGTCCTTGCTAAATGGTACGAGTTTGGATGCATCAGGTAATACTATGTATAAGTAACCTGATTGAGCATAAATGAGGTTGAACTGTTGAGGCTTGCTAATGTATTCCTCTTCGTATTTGGGGAAGGTGAATGCCACATCTTTGGCAAGTATAGAGATGAGTGACTTTAGAAACCAATCGAGATGTTTTTCTTTGATGGTTTCTTCTTTACATAAACTACGTCGTCGTCGCCATTCACAAATGTGGTCGGAAATATGCATAGATGAGGTTTGTTTGAAATCAGAGAGAAGTTCTAACCAGTGTCATGACGAACTGGTAGTTGAAAAAAGGCCAAAAAGGATTTGGCCAAGGATTCAAAAGTCACATGGGACCCTAGTTTTTCGTCCACATACCATTTGGCTGATGGACCAGTGAGTGTTCTTTGAAATAAACTTAAGAGAATGGAGTCATCCATGATGTTATTTGAAGAGAAACATTAGTGGAAGGTCATAACATGGTTGGCGAGATCTTCCCCCGATTTTCCTTCAAATTTGGGAATATCTGAAGGTAGCTTGGTAGGCATATTGGGCCATGTGGGGTCATGTAAAATGGGATCATTTGTGAGTTTAGTCAAATCAAGAATGTTAAGATATGCAAAGTATGAAATGGGGGGATTTGGTGGAGGATCAACTCAAGCCATGGTGTGAGCAGGTAGTGGACCTGACCCTTGAGATGGATTTGGTGGGGTTGTACTTCTCCCTTGAGAATAAGTTCTGCCCACCCCCCGCTTCCTTGTGAAGGAGATCTAGTGGATGGATGGACTTGGGAATTCGATCCAATTAAATCGGAACCAAGCAAATTTTACCCCTAAATAGTAGTGCTCACGGGGGTGTGAGATGGTTGAGCCGGTGAGTCGGAAATACTTGGAACTCCTCCTAGAATAGGAGGGAGATTTTGAAAGCGTCTGGAATGACAGGGATTATGTGGGTCCCCTATGATGTCCGACTAGCAAAGTGAATGTGTGAAAATGGCGATGAGAGAAATAAATGAACAAGAGATTTGTATAATTTCGATCTTCACAAGACAATATAACTCACAACTTCATGTAATCAAATGATCATCATACATAAATCAACTGTAAATAAGCATACATGTGGGCACGTATGGGCCCATTACTTTGATAATTAAACTCTCCTAGTGATGTAAACTAAGAAAGAAATTTCAAGAAACTATCTTAAATTTGAAACATGTGGGAATGTATGGGCCCTTACAACTTTAATATGATTTCGAAATGAAACTAAGAGGAGCCCTAGGATGGTTTTGTCCTCTCCTAAAGATTTTTGTTAAGGGAGATGAAATGTCCCCTTAACCACATTTCTAATTCTCAAGATCACTCTATGGTGCGAGAGAAGAGCATACTCAATGATCAAAGTACATTTCTGATCCCAATGTAAGTGTTTTATATGTGATAGAAATAGTCTCAACTTAAATTTTACAAACCAAACAAGCCATCCACGTGGAAACCAAAGCAAAAGAGGATAATATTTGGTTCTTTTTACCCCCTAAGTGCCTATGTTTAGCTAACTTCTCATATGGGAAAGCATTCTAAGTGGAGTGCATTTACAATTTGCATGAAAGAAAAAATTTGAAGGCTAGGGGCTTTCAAATTATCACAAAAGCCCTTACAATTTTGAAACTCTGGAAATGTGCGTAGGTTATAGTTTCGACAGAGGCACAGTGGGTGCACAATGCACAAAATGCATAGAGAACAGAAGCCTTTTGGGCGCACAGTGTGTAGAATGTGCAGTGAACATAAGTATTTTGGGTGCATAGTGCGCAGAGTGTGCATTTGTGGGTTGGAATACCCGTGCACATTTTGATATGCGTCTAGGGGGGGGGGATTTTGAGTGAAATTATCCTCCTTCAACTCAGAACTTGGCTCTTGACAGGCAAGTCTGGTCTAGTTTTGGTACCTGCAAGACAAATGGATTAAAAATAAGTTCTCTCTAAGCCCAAATAGGGTGGAATTTGATACTTATTCCCCAGTATGGTTGCCAATCTGTTGTGTTTGTTTCATCACTTGGGTGAGAAAAACAGGGGCACTTGCATGCCTAGTTGGGCCTGCTAGACAAGACAGAGTTTAGTGACAGGATAAAACAATCCAAACACATGAAATAAACAAGTAAACAAACTAAAATAACTAAGGAAATAAAAACTAGAATGCATAAGAAACTTAGAAACAAAAACAATCAACCAATGACCAATATTATGCCACCAATGGATAACTATATTAGTTGGAAAAACACCGTAGAGAAAAATGATAACTTATGAGTCCCTTCTTCCTCCTTGGGAGGGATATTGAGTTCCCTAATGGAGAACTGTTCTTACAATGGAAGAAAAATGGAAAATGATGAATAAAATTAATGTCTATTGCCTCAAGAGGTGAGTGGACTGGCCTATTGCAATGATGCTAGAATTATCCTAGGAGAAAAGAGGATTCTCAAGGGAGAATTGAGGTAGCATAACAATACTATGAAGATCTTGGTTTCTTAGTGCATCCATGGCCTCATTTATAGCATTTCTTCAAAGAAATATTCAACTGGTTCTTAGTGTGAACAAGGGGCCCTTTAGGGCACCCTTTGGTCCTTGACCAACCCCTCATTCAGATTTTTCTAAGATCTGAAGGTCAAATCAAGTTGGGAGTTGGTCCATAAGTGGTTGGGGGGGAAAGAAGAACCATAAATGTGTCATTCACAGGAGTGCACAACTTTTTTCGTACACAATTTTACATTTGGCACATTGTGTGCTCTACAAGCTTTGTTGGCCCACACACTATGCATGCACTTCCTTTAGTGAGTTTGCGCATGCAATTTTTTTTCCAATTGTATAGTTTTTTCCTTTTGAAATGCACTTTGGTGTTGCAGGTGAACTAATTGATGTTTTCATCGTTGTATTTATGTAACCATTTGCATGCAATGTTGCGGATGAAATTTCAGTGATAACAATAACCATTGAGCCCATTTATTTTTCCTTTCAGAGGAAAAACACCTCAAATAAGTCTCCAAACACTTGTTGACAACTTTAGTTTGACCATCAATCTAGGGATGATAAGAGGTGTTGAGAAGCAATTGGGTGCCCTGTAGCATGAATAGTTCTTGCCAAAAATTGCTCGTGAAAGTGGGATCTCGATCAAAAACAAAATAATGAGGCATGCCATGAAGCTTGAAGACATGATCCATGAAAACTTGAGCCAAAGTGGATGCAGTAAATGGGTGTTGAAGAGAACATAAATGAACATACTTGGAAAGACGATCAACGCCCACCATGATGACTGACTTATTGCCTGATTTAGGTAGTCCCACAATAAAATCCATGGAGATGTCCCTCCAAATAGCGGGTGGAATCAGAAGGGTTGTAGTGTTCGAGGATATTTGATTGTTTTTACCTTGTTTCATTGACAAACATCGCATTTTTCCACAAAAGTGTGAATGTCCTTTTTCATACCATCCCAGAAAAAAGAACATTTCACCCGGTCATAGGTTTTGGTAAACCCTGAGTGCCCAACTGTGGGTGTAGGATGAATCTCAGAAAGCACCGTGGATTTAAGTTGTGAATTTTTCCTTAAATTAAAATAGCCTTTGTAGTGAATCTCATCATTGTGCCAAGAGTACCCTTGGGAAACTGAAGAATTGTCATGCAATTGTTGGATCAGTAGTGAAATTTTAGGATCTTGTATCCATTCCTAGCAAACAGCTTGGAGCCAATCTGGTACAATGAAGGAGAGATAGAAAAGGGACCCTTCATCTTCATATTTTTGAGAAAGAGCATCAACAACCACATTTTATTTGCCTCTCTTGTAAATGATCTCACAATCATATTCAAAGATATTAGATACCCATTTTTGTTGCTACGAGGAGGAAGGCCATTTCTCTAGAAAATACTTGAGGCTTTGATGATCTGTCTTAATTTGGAAGAGCTTCCCCAAGAGATAAGGGCATCGAAGATCCACTACATGTAGAATAGCCAACATTTCATTTTCATAGATTGATTGGCCCAAATGGAATTCTGACAATTGTTTGTTGGTAAATGCAAAAGGTCTACCCTCTTGCATAAGGACTGCTCCAATTCCTCTCTTGAAGGCATCACATTCCAGGAAAAATGTCTTTGTGAAATTAGGAAGGGCCAAGACTGGAGTAGTACACATAGCATCCTTCAAGGCTTGAAAGGCCTGATTAGTTGCAGGAGTCCAAGTAAAATAATTTTTTTTAAGGAGATCCGTGAGAGGCGCTGCAATCTTTCCATAATTCTAAACAAACTTGCGATAATATCCTATTAAAGCCATAAAACCACGCAAGATTTTGATAGTCTTGGGGCAAGGCCAATCCTGCATTGCTTTCATCTTCTTAGGATCCATCCAGACACCAACATTTCCAACAATATGACCCAAGTACTCGACTTCTAAGGTGCCAAAGGCACATTTAGAGTGTTTGAGGAAAATTTGGTGCTGAGAGAGTAGATGGATAACTTGATCCAGATGGGCAAGATGGGATTGCCAAGTTTTACTATAGATGAGAATATCATCAAAGAAAACTAAGACAAAATGATGGAGAAAAGGACAAAATACATGATTCATGAGGCTTTGGAAGGAAGAGGGGGAATTACATAGGCCAAAGGGCATGACCAAGAACTCATAGTGACCCTCATGAGTTCAAAATGTAGTCTTGGGGATGTCATATTCTTGCATACGTATCTAGTGGTATCCATAACACAGATCAAGTTTAGTGAAGTACTGAGCACCACTTAGCTCATCCAAGAGATCATCAATGACAGGAATGGGAAACTTGTCCTTGATGGTGAGTTTATTGAGGGAATGAAAGCCAGGACACATGCACCAATTACCTTCCTTCTTGAGTACCATGACCATAAGAGAAGTATAAGGGTTGGTACTAGGGTATATAACACCTACTTGAAGCAATTCTGCACTATTTTCTCAATTTCATTCTTTTGGGCAAAGGGATGATGATAAGGGAGAACATTTAGTGGAAGACTTTTAGGAAAAAGGGGGATGGAATGATCATGAACACCACGAGAAGGATAAAGTCCCTGAGGAGTGGAAAAACAACTTGTGTTTAGAGAGGATATCTTGGAGTTCAGGATGCATAGAGGGTGTCTCAACCACTTGAATGGAATGCAGTTGAGCAATAATATCAGAGTGTCCTTTCTTGAGGAGATTTTCCATGCGATGGGAACTGATGATCTCAAGAGAACCAACTGTGAGACCTTGGAATTGATACATCTATACCTCCTATTGGAATTGCATGGTTAATTCCTTAAAATCCATAAGAATGGGACCCAAAGTGCGTAACCATTAAACACCTAGCACAATGTCACAACCACCCATTTTAATGGAAAACAGATGATATTTTAGGTGGTAATGTCCAATTTGAAGACGTACATTTTCACAACACCCACCACATTTCTTGGACCCACCATTGGCTATCATGATTTGAAAATTATTGAAAACACGAATATAGCAATTGGTTTCCTAGGCAATACGACAATGAATAAAATTGTGGGTTATACCACTATCAACAAGGATGATGACCTTCCTATGCTTAATATAGCCAATGATATTGAGGGTTTGTGGAGTAGATAAGCCGGTGAGGGCATGCAAGGAAATGAGTGGGTCAACTTCAGGTAGGTCAACGGGCTCCTGGGTAGCATCCGGAAGGGAGGGATGTTCAACAAGGGGACCTATCACATATTCTTTAGGAACATCTTCAGAAATGGCCATAAAAAGTTTTTGTTCCTTACACTTGTGCCCCGAAAAATATTTTTCATCACAATTATAGAAAAGACCCTTCAGTTGGCATTCATCCATTTCAGCCCTAGTTAATTTCTAGACCTTGAGGGAAGTGGCATGGGGGTTAGGATTAGTGGGTAGAGAAAAGAGGGTTTTTTGTTCTGGGAAAAAACAACTTGTTGGGCCTCTTTAGCACGTTTAGTAGTTTCCAACCAAGTATGAGGGCGGGCCATGAGAACCTGGGATCATATTTCATCCTTTAGGTCACTGATAAAACATTTGTGGAAGAACGTATATGACACGCCTTCGGTTCGAAAGGCCAAATGCTCAAAAGAATTTATAAATTCTTCCACTATACCTTATTGTTTCAACCTGGTCAAATGACCGAGATAGTGGGTATCAATGTCAAAATGGTCATAGAGCTATGAAACAAAATGGGTCCATGCAATATACCCTTGACGTGAATTTTTACGCCATTTCCACCATTTCCATCATTGAGGATCTCGATAGAGGGCATCATAGCGAAGTTTGGCCAACTCATCAGTAATACCATGCAGAGAAAAATAATGCTCCATTTGAGTGACCCAACCTGTGGGATCAGAGCCATCTAATTTATTGACCTCAACGCGGGGAAGACGAGGGTCACGATTAAAGGATTTGGATTGAAAATGTAGAGAATGAAAGGAATAAAAAACATCTGGTTGGTATGAGGAGGAAGGGCCAAAAGTGTAGTTCAAAAACAGATTGATAGTAGACTAGAGGGTGTTAAATTGGTCCATGAATTTTGCATCCATGGTGTCAAATTGGTGCTGGAATTGGGTCTCGAATTGTGCAAGGTGGGAATTGGTAGAGCCAATCTCAATTGTCACATGTTGGATGGATTCCTGTGCTTGATTGATGAAAGCTTGCAGGTCTTGGTTGCAAGTGGTGGCCATTTGGAGAGGGGGAGTGCAGGTAAGGGATAATGGGTTGGTGGGACCACAGAAAAAGGACTTATAAGTGAGAGGTACCATGATGATCAAGGCAATAAGGGAAATATAATGGAATAGGTGGAAAAATAGGGAAGCTGGGAAGGGGTCAAGTCCATTGAAAAAAAAGGATTAAAAATGAAAGGTACGATTGTGATTAGAGAGAAAAGGGGAATCAAATGGGATAGGTCCCAAATAAGTGTGTTGGTGGGACCACTATACTTTTTCTTTTTACTCCTGCAGATTTATACTCCCAGCTAAAGAATATTGCAGTGTTGAAATGCCCAAATTCTTAACAGGAAGAAATATGTAGTAATTTTGCAACCATAATGCAGGAGGCAAAATTGTGCGACAATAGGTCTTTTTTGTTCTGTTTATGTTTGCTTCCCAAGGGTTAGGGTATGTAGGGTTTCTATAGATAAGGGTTTTCCCTATGTTATAGCTCTCTGATATACGTGTGGGGTCCAACAATAGTACTCGGCCCAATATCTCAGAGCACCAACTAAGGAGGATAGACGGCTCCCTTAGTCGTACTACCCGACTACCTAGGTATAGAAAGTATCTTCCTGAGTGTTGTTCTTGGTTGCACTATAGCAGTCAGGCGACCAATCGATTTATCTATAGAGGGATTCAAGAGATCTAGGTTGATCCATATACAAGTGTTCTCTGATGCACTACCACTCGAAGGGGTACCAACATGGGTTACAAGGGTGGCCAACAGATGTGCGTTTGAGTACCACTTGTATTTCTTCCCTGTATTGCTCCATGACCACAGTTTTATGTGCGTAACGACAAATCTCTATAGCTTTAAGACGCCAGAATACATATCTACCCTGAAAAAGTTAACCCACAATTTTATGCTGAGGAAAGTACTCTAATACCACTTGTAAGGTACCAGGTCTATTATATTAGAAGAAAAGAGAAATAATGTAGAAAATAACACCAAGATAACAACATAATACATAAATACTTGCAGAGATAACAACAGAACAAAAAACTATATGAAACCACAACAGTAGAATTATACCTTTATTGATAGGAAACAAGGTTCACTTGCCTCTTTGAGGGGGCAACCTCTAGCAAAGAAGAGCTCTATTACAATAATTCTTCAAGAAAAAACTTCTCATACCCTCTACTCCTATTTATACTAAATCTATCTATCCAAAAGAAAAATCTAGAGGAACATCCTTCTAGAAACGAAAGCTTCTATTAGGTATTCTTACATTTGAATTATTCCTCC
Source organism: Picea engelmannii (assembly GCA_009831015.1). Lineage (NCBI taxonomy): Eukaryota > Viridiplantae > Streptophyta > Pinopsida > Pinales > Pinaceae > Picea > Picea engelmannii. The sequence goes on from ML779736.1 coordinate 170,641, forward strand.
TTATTGTTAGGCCTTATTAATATTGACCTTTATTACAAGGAAATATATTATTCTACCCCTGTTATCGGACTAATCGGTAGGTGCAGACACTAATAGATCTCCCTAGATCCACCTGGATCTAGAACAAAACAGGACAGGACATGACTCTTTCCCTAAGTTATGACCATTGAAATAGCTAGTAAGGAGGAACAAGTAACATACCTTCGTATCGCTTCCTACGGTCTTTGTTGCTCCAGCTCCGCTCTGGTGCTCTCGTGAAGTCAATACCAAGACAACATAAACCAACCAAAGTGAAGATAGCAAAATGTCTTCAATCATCAACTTATGCATATGATCAAGGAATTACACAATAAAGTAAGAAAGACTTTATAGGAAAAGGACATGTCATTGTATCATATTAATCGAAAGTAGACGATACAACCTGATCACCTTGATGTTGCAAGATTCCTTTCGGTGACTCTTGGTTCCAACACACACACACTTGCTCGGTCCTTGCATGAAGAAGATCCAATTCCTCTTGATAGACCTTCTAAAGTCTCAAAGTTTCTATTCAAGCTGGGTTCTTCACACAATTCCTTCACCAATCCTTCAATTAATCTTGCTTAACATTTTCCATGAGAATCTTATCAATATATAGGAGAGGATGAGATGGTTACATGGATGAGAATGATCCCACCAAATCAGGGAAACCTGTAAAATGATAACCATTCGAATGTCAACCCATTTTCTAGAAGATTCCCTTCTAGAACCCTCGAGACTCCTTCCTTTTTCCAAGCTTGAAAACAATTTTGCACCCTATGTATAGAGAACAGTGTGAGAATTTTGAACCCTAGCTGAAGGTGGCCTACGAGAATGGGTCATTCTCGCACCCTAGGCTATAGGTATCCTGCGAACTCACTTTGAAAATATGTTTTCTAGAAGGAGATAAATGCCACTTTTCTCAAGAGAAAGTTCTTGTTGGGAGCCTGAGTACACCATTGTCAATACATCGCCAAGATGACCAAAATCATGTGTAACAACCCCCTTGATGGGTTAGGTAGGTTAATTCCCTAACAAAGTAGACATAAAAAACAAAGGTTAATGAGGTTATAGACAGGTTCCATAGGGATATCCTGTTGGTTTCCTCCCTTTTAGTTACAATCTCCAGTAGGGGGACTTGGTTGGTGGATAGCGAAGCATATTGCCACATAATAGGTGCTAGAAAGTTATTTGACACTTTCACAGAGACTGACTCAGACTTGTGTGTAGATCTTACATGGGAACCAAGCATGCAGTACAAGGATTTGGTACAACATCGTTCTGATTAGAGTCAGGAGAGGCGTTGAGGGTGGAAAATGTGTTATGGGTGCCATAATGTAGGAGTGTTCTCTTAGTATTGAATATTGAGAGAAAGGTATACCACATATTTTTTCGAAAGGGATAGGTGTTGTTTATGCCCATACTAGCTAGCTTCATATCAATGATGATTCTTAGAGTTAGGGAGGGAAAAATATATAGGATGAAGGGATAGCCTATGCGAAATGTGGCCAATAGGAGTAGAGAAACAAATGAGGAGGAGAAGGTGGCTCCACTAGTAACGAGACAGGTGGCCCCAGCAATAGCACAGAGTGAGAAGGTGGCTCCACCAGTGATGAGTTAGGTATCCCCACCAGTAGTATTGAATCAAAGGAAGCCATAGTTCAGAGGGATTCAACCCTCAGGATCCATTAGGGATGAGAAACCTCCCAAGATGTTTCATAGGATATTATACTTTAGAGGAAGTCAACAAGTTCAAAGGGAGCATATGGCTCCAAAGGTTGTGCATCTCAGAGAGAGTCAGTTGGCTCAGAGGGAGAGTAATACATTTAGAGGGAGTTACCCCTTAGGTTTAGGTGGGAGAGAGACATATTTCATCACTGAAAGACATGTGTCATGGGTTGAGGAGGCCATATAATAGGTACAAAAGTAGGAGGATTCTAGGATCTATGTTCCCTCCATGGAGGATTCAGTTGTTTCAGTAGGTTTTTCTATAGTGAAAGAGGATGCAAACATTCAAAAGGACTGGAGAGTAGGATTTTTTTCAGTAATAGAGGGGGAAACTAGTTAGGAGGACTAGAGATTGTTGGTTTAAATGATTTCATTTACTGTCTAAGTTATTGACCCAAGGTTCATGTCTTCTGGGTTTCCAACAAAGCCTCTAAAACTATCGACCCTCCTGGTAGACCAGAAGGAAACACAGTACACAGAGTGCACTGCGCAGTCTCACCCAGGATAGATTTAAATGGGTGGTTGTAAGACCTAGGTGTCTATAGCCTAGGATTGAGTATGAGATAGGGGATTTTTAATATGATCCATCTACTATGAATCATGATTACATTCTACTAGTACTCACGGGTGTGCATCTACTCTTCATAGTTTATTTCCCGAACAACACAATCATTTTCCATAACAATGCATTAACTCATTTATTAAGTATAACAATTAACTGTTGTAAGAAAATAAATATATACATGCATTTATCACATTGCATAGATATTACCATGGTTCACCCCATCCTAAGTTACATCCACAAATATTTGGCTCTTGTCTCTTTTATTATGGCAGTTCTACATCTCCAGCGTCGTGTGCTTACAATTCCCTCTGATGGGTAAGATCTATATGAGGCGAACTAGATTGCACCAGGCTCCACATCCTGTGATATAATCCTCATATATTCATCCTCTCCTATGTTCTTAGCTCAACAACTTACAAAATTGGTCCATAACCATATTACATAGCACATCAACTCGTATCTAGCTACGATAGATCATTACAAAAGTTGAACTAATACAAAACTGAATCAACCTCTCTATGATACCTGTGTATCTCTATTTATATATATAGGCCTCTTTAGCCATTTAAAACCTATTACCAAAACCCTAACCCTACCAATGTTAGGTCTTACTCCCCTGCATGCATGTTGTTCTTCCTCCAACTATCATTTTTCTTGTGCATGCTTTCTTGCATTCGTGCATGTTGTGTTACCTTCCAACTGTTACTTCAGTTTCTGCACATTTTCTTTCCCATGATCATCCTTCTTTCCACTTTGGCCTGGTTCCAAAAGGCCCCCAACACTGACATGTGACTCGTCCCGAGTCACCTAATCCTTATGAGCTTCTTCGATCTCCTTAGTGATCGTCTAGAATTTTTCCTTGAGCTCTGCTGATTTTGTCAATCCCTGCCCGATCTTCTCCTTGATGGTGTCTACTACCTGAATTGCCACTTCATCGCTCATAAATCCTGCACATTTGGTCTGGTTTTGTGCTATCTCCATTTTATCTTCTTCTTCTTGTGCGATTATTTCTACTACCTGTTCATGTAGTGGCTCTATTTGAGCCTGATGCTCCTGTTTCTGTGTTTGCGTAGTGATAAGTTCTGCCTGCATCTTCTTCATCTCCTACATCCCTTTGACTCGTTCTGGGATTGGTATGGTCTTCTGCCTCTGTTTGAGTTCTTGGATCATTATATTGATCCTTTCCTCTTCCTTGTCCCAGCGTTGTACCTGTGGATCCTCCTCCAAACTTGTCCAAAGTTGCGTTTCTTTATCGAGAAATTCAACTACTGTGCTAACCTGTTGTTCCATCTCCTGCAACTGCATTGTTGCTTCATGCTTCATTTTCTCCTTCACTTCCGATGGAGTGGTTGGTGTGAGATGTTCACAAAGATTCTTGATCTCCTTCTGATATTGATCAATTGTGTTCACGATCTGGTCAATATTTCCTGCTACCGGGAGTTCATTACCTTGTGTCGTGCTTGGGAGTTTCTCAAAAAATCCTCCCACTCTTCATTCCAGTTCATTCTTGCGTTCTTTTTCCTCCTGAGTTTCAAGCTTGGCCTGCTCACAGAATTTTTCCAGTGCCTCACGCTTCTTTGTTGCTTGTTGTAGCTTGACTAAGTTTTTATGTGCATGAGACTATACCTCATGGTCGACGCTAACCTGCAATTTGTGTAGTTCCCTTGATGGAATTCTTGTCAATAATAATTAGATGTGGTCCAAATCCTTCAGGGGTGTCTACCCCACGATTTCATCCATGCACAACATGCTAGGTTTGATGTAAATCATTGCATTTGCATGTGGCATGGAGTGGACTGGGTCTCGTTCTTCTACCTCCACTCTTTATTTGGCCTGTATTGTTAGTGGCTCTATGCCTCTGCTGCTGCTTGTTTCCTGTGCTTCCCCAAATTTCTTAAGGAATTGTCCCATTTCTGCTATCTCTTTTTGCAATTTATCCCTGTGATGCGCTGCGTGATCAAAATATTCTGCTAAGAAATCCTAGACCATTCTAGCAATCATTTCCCCATCATCCTCCATGATCGTATAGTCCGGTGATGCTCGTTGCACCTTTGATTTCTTGCACGTGACTCCTTCCTGCGTGACTGGTCTCTTATTCCCCCTGGTTCTTGTGTGATGGGGTTTGGGGCGGTCTCTTGTGCTCCCTTAGCTTGTTTTGGTTGTCTGTTGGTCGGCTGTGTAGTCTCTTTCTTCCCCTTCTGGGTCCCTGTCTTCTTGGACCCTTCATCTTCCTGAGTCGTCTTGCCTTGGCCCGTTAGTGGTTTCTTGGGCACTTGGATTTTCAAAGGATGTGTTTCCACTTGTTCTGCCTCTCCTTTTGTTATTGTTTCTGACACTTCCCCGGTAATGGTTGGGATCCTCCATTCATCAGGCCTTTCACTGATGACCATGTTTATATCACGCTCTGTGATGTAGTAGCGCATTTGTAGCCACTATTTATCTGGTTCCTGCCTTGGTTGTATCCACATTGTCTGTCTTATGGCCCGAAAATTGGAGATGTCCACATATCACGCGATAGCCTCTAGTGTTATTCTCCATGATCGACTGATAGATTCCTGTATATCCCATAGATATTCTTCAAATATGATTTCATTCTTCCTCTTCTGCCTAGCCTCTGCCCCAGATCTTAGTAAGAGGTATCTCTCTCCCACTGGTTGTGGTTTGGTACAAAAGATCACATACCTTGGTTCTCGCCATCCCATGAAGGCTATTAGGGTAATCAAACATGAGTAATGAAACTCTGTGCTTAGGTCTTACACATCCTTACAGTCCTCTTGAAATAAGTTAAACAGATATGGCACCCAACACATAGGTGCCTTCTCTGCACTAAGTTGCAACTGCAATGACTCCTGTTAGTACTTCCTCTTTGTAGCACTTTCTGAGAAATTTGCAAGCTAATATATTTGCACCTAGTTGTGTAGTTGTGTTGTTGATTTGTTTGATTATGATGCTCCTCGTTCCTCTGGTGGTGCCATATGTCTTCTTCATTTCTTCTTCCAATACTTTTTCCTTGGATTTGTCATCCAGAATCAACGTGGGATCCATACTCTAGGTTGGTAACCCTGTGATTTGTGTGATAAGATCAACAGTTATGGGGACAAGTTTGTCTAGGCATATGTCACCTCCATGTGTGACTACTAACAACTGCTTGACGCATGTTGTTGCAAACTGGCCTCTGCCAAAATGTGGTAGCTTCAACAAACCTAATATTCTTGTTCTGTCCATCCCAGCTGCTCACTGGTGTGGCTGGGTAATCATTTCTCTAAGTTGGTTTACGGTTATGGTCTACATAAAGACCCTCTATGCAAGTTCTAGGAAATTGGTTTCGTCTGATACGTCATGGTCAGAATACTTGAGCTTCCTGATGTAACCCAGTAGCTCTGGTTCTACCTCTACTCCAACTGGTATGTGTGGTAGAATAATTTTTGTTGCAGGTTTCTTATGAGGTGAGCTCTATATCTGAACTTTGTCTTCCTACTGCAATGGTTGGCTCAAAGTTCCAACAACTTTCAGTTTTTCCCCCATCAACCATTATGGGCAAGCCGAGGCATTCACAATGATCTCCTCTACTGGTTGACCTGAGATGGTTGTTTGTGACTCGTCTAGTTGCGTTGGTGCTTCATATTTTGTGTCATTCTGTTAACCTCTAGGGATGCTTCAGTGCTTTTTGGCTGCACTTCCTATTGGGTTTTCACTTCCTCATTCTGAGGTGCCTACGCCACTACTGCCGTATCCATTTTCATGGCCTCTCCTTGTGGTTGTTTAATTTCTTCCAGTATCGATGTAGAGTTCACTGATATCCTCTCAGGGGATGGGATTTCATCGATGTCAATGATCTCGGGTTGCTGCTGCTTGTTCTCATCCAATGGTCCCTGTGACCTAGTTTCAACCCTGGTCGGTCTGGCTGTCTAGCTTGCTTCTGCTAGCTTTGGTGGTGCCATAGTGGTGACTGTCGAATGTTTTCTTAGTTCGAATAAATTCTGGGAGTTATGTGGTCTCGCTCTGGTCGTTCCAACTGCTATTACTCTCTCTCTCTTTTCCTTTCGCGAATAGACCAGTCTCTCCCATGCTCGCGTGTTGTATGGGCTAGTCACAAAGCTTGTCGAGGATGCTTCCTCCATTATGTGTTCAATGCATCATAACTATGGGTTCAATGCATCTATGGTGGTTTTGTACTTGCCATTATGTTCTCTTTTCCATCTCTTGTTGGAGTGTTTAATGTGATGTCCCATCGGTCCTTTCCATGCTTTAATTCTTCTTAGTGTTGTCCTACATACTTCTTTTGTCGACTTTTCGTTTCCCTCTTTTTTTTCCCTCTGTATGTAACATGTGTTCGTGCCTTTGTTGAATTTGTGTTTCGAACGTCATGTGGCCTTTCTCTCTCTGGCGTGCTGCATGATTTTTAGTCCCTCAATCCTTGGGGGAAACTGCCCAGTCATCGTCACCCCCGCTACAACTACTCTATGGATCAGGGTCCTCGACTCCACCGAAAGACCAATACACTTCTCCAGGACCGCCTCGCCCCGGATACACACCCACATTCCCTCGGGTACTCCCTGTAGTACCGCATCTAATCGATGAATAAAATCTGCAAACTCTCCCTCGGTCCTTGCCGGAGGAGCACTCGAAGGCCCTACACAAGGGTCGTCGTAATGACGTCTCCTGGCCACTCTCTCATCCTCAATGGGCCTCTCCGTAGCATCCTCCCATCATTGTCTCTCCCCTTCCCGTGACTCTCCCTGCGGTGGTCACACAGGCCTCTATCGAGCTGACGCTCTAACCAACTCAACCTCACACGCGCGAGGTCCCACATCTTCACACACAACAAAAAAATGATAGAATCAACATCCATCTATACATAACGAACATGCTATACTATATAAATATCAAAACATCAAATATAACATCATACCTCTGTGGTCGAACACCTCTCCTGGGGGTAGCACCATTTCCGAATCATTCCAGAAGTCCACCCCAAAATAAGGATACTAAAGTATGATCTGTGGCATCTGATGCCACACCTATTCAACCTCGGCTGTAAAATAGTGGCCACCCTCCCCACCACCATGACAAACCAATATCATCGCCCACCACCTCATTAGAGGCTATCTCACACCAGGTGCCCCCAGAATCACTCTAGGGTGCAACATCGACACCCTCTCCAAGAACCACACTACCTAGATGGACCCAAAGGAAAACTCCCCCAAGTTAGCAAATTGACACCTGTAAAGATTCCCTACCATCTTGGAATGCAACATCAAGCCCTAGGAAAAGTGCTCACCACTCAATTCCCTCTACATAATCCTCAGTTGACCCCCACTGATCCGCTGAGTCACGAAAGACCCATAAAATCTCACAATCATCGCTTCCACGCAACGATGCACAAGGGCGTCCATCGCCCCAATACTCACCATGGAGGCTGACATAAATCTCTCCCTCGAACAATACCTCTGGGATAAGATAGCCAATTGCCCATCCCCGGGTAACACATGCTCTGTTGGTAATGGGGTTCCTAAAAAAGGGAGCCTAGTCAGAAAATATACATCCTCCACCATAGTGAAGGCCACCTGCTCACCCCACACCATGAAGCAATGAAGATCCGAACTCCACATTGAAATCAAGAACTGCAATAAGTACTCCTGTGCCCACACTAGCAAACACTAAAAAAACTTCAACAACCCACAAGCTGCTAAAGTGTCCTAGACTGCTCGCTCCTCATCCCTCACTGCCTCCCTCAGGTGTGACCAATCCCTCTCTCTCTAATGAATCGACATCGTCCAAATGGTCACCTGCATCCACATATATAGTACTTGATCAGCTATCACAACCCATAAAAACATCAAAATCTCCACAAAAGATATGTTTTTACAACCTTCATCTTTGCCTCCATGGCGTGGTTGTTTTCCCCACAGGGGTGCACATATGCACGCATGTTCATCCCACAGTCGTGCACACATGCACGACTATCGGTGATACAAGAGCACACACATGCGCCCCTGTCACACACACAAACTTGCCTTTTGGTGCTCTTGTTCGCTACACAGTTGCGCACACATGCACTACTATTAGGAACACATCTGCACATGCATGCGCACGAATCCAAGTTATAGCCACACACTCATGTGAATGAATCCATTGATCGCCCACACACTGGGGAAACCACCCTAAAAAAATCCCCCTATACAACCATCCATATAGCCCTGCCCATAAAAGAAACCCTAATTTCTATGTAGGAGGATACGACAACTAACCTGAAACTCGTTGATCTTGAATCAGCTAAATCAATCTCCTGGAATCTCCAAATATCCTCTAAAATCGATCATCCACTAAATAAGACAACAAGTACAAATGAGGTGGCATTGTGGGCCCTACAACTATATATAGTCCCTTTTTCCAAACTTCCAGACTCAATTCCATGAGCTCCGAGCATTCGGTTTTTGATTCGTCTTCAGACACATGATCAATATCCCGCCACCTACACCATTCCACTCCTTGGGCCACTATCCAACATCAACCCCCGGGGGGGATTTTTCTCATATTATGCTCAGGTATGCATGCTTACATTTACACATTATTGAATAAATGTTATATGATCTTTTCAGATATTGTTCACGTCAGGTATTCGATTTTCATGTGTGCAGGTACTTGATCATTATACATCAGCATTATCCCTTCAAGTATGTCATCGACACTGGCATGTAGTCATTCCGTATGAATATCAAACTGCATCTCCTAGTCACACCCTCCGATATTTTCCTCTAGGATCCCTATATCCGGCTCTGCAGTACTATCACCTCCGCTACATTTTGGTACTGTCACCCAGTAGAACTCTCCCCCACATGAGTTGTCCCATTCATAGTCCCCCTTGGCACTTTGACACTCATGCTGTTTTCACCCTTTAGGGATGGGAGTCCCAATATTCTTATGCATTGTCGAGAACCAACAACATACTCCTTCTCCTCATTTTTCTCGCCTGCCCAATGGACTCCCAGGTTACTTCATCATGGTTCTATTTTCGACTGCACTCTCGCAGTATCATTAACCATCCATTTCATCCACCGTCAGTTTGCCCATATGTATATTATCCTCCATTCACTTTCCTAATACAGAAACTCACCTATGGGGCCCTCACCCTCCAACTGTTTCCCATGCAACTTGCCCCATCATCAGACCAATCCATCTTACATTGGGGCACCCATTTCTGTATCTGCACAGTTATCCCAACTTATTCTTTATTCTTTCGGTAATTGTACAAAACCTTTTTTCTACATTTTCATAGCTTTCTGTTGTCACCTTTAGCTACCTTCCTTTTCCAGCAAAGCAACCCTTTTATCCCTTGATTGGGGAATTTTTCACTTCCTTCCATCAATGAAATTTTCCATACCCCTGTTTTGATCTCTGCATTTGTCCATTTTGTAATGCCTCTGGAACAATTTACCCTCGTCTAGTCGTCCCCCTAACACTAGATTTGGTTTCATGGTTGCTTCCACTTTACCTCTACCCCAACCAAGGGAAGTCTCGAGTCTCACCACTTCTAGACTTTGTCCATGTTACTTTTCAGTTTCTGATTTCATCCAGTGGATTTGATGAAGCCCTCCACTTCTCAAAGTCGCATCTCCCTTTCTGTCGACATCGACACAGTTTCCAGACAGGTGACAATATATTGACTCTCATTACCTTCAAAATGAGAAGTACCGGATGAAACAGAGAGAAACATCATCACTCTCTTTTTTCATTGACCTCCACGACATTCAACTCCAATAATTTATCATGTTGCGGTGGGTCTTACTTTGCGACTATTGCAGTTGTTTTTATATTTTCCAAAGACCTTTGAACATTGTTAGGCCATCAATGCCTACAAATTAGCGACACTTCTTATAGGTGTCATCACCTCTTTTCAGAATTTTTTTACCATCAGAATTGTCCTATGCTATCATCAAACACACCCCTGAGGTTGCTGTAGTCATCTCCACCAACACACAACTTTAGTTATTGTATTACACATTTTTGAGTTACATGACATGAGCATGGGGCATGCCCACCTCGTTTGTACAAAGTTTTATTTTTTACACCTTGCGAAAGGTTTGGGTCCTACAGGTTCCCCTCTCCCTCCAATGGGTCTCTCTTGACACTCTCCTCATCTCTCTTTCTTACAATGGTACTCTCAGTCGAAGAACCATTGATGTAGTTTGGCTATACGTATGCTCCTAACCTCATACATCATGGGGCATCTATTATCACTGAAATTTCATCCGCAAATGGTTACAGGAATCCAACATCTCAAAACACCTATTAGTTCATCCATGGACCAAAAATTCATTTGAAAAAGGCCCAAAACTATACAACCAGTTATAAAATCAGCATGCGCTAAGACTACATAGGAAGCATGTGCACATGCGCCATCCAGAAATGCAAGAAAAGCGCACATGCACATGATGCACGAATGTGGAAGAAAAAACCCATGCACCCCTTAGAATGGTGCATTTATGATTGTGGTCTGCCTTCCACCCACTTATGGTTCAGCTTCCAAGTCGATTTGACACCCAAATCTCGGCTGAATCTAACTGGGGGGATGGTCAAAGACCTAAGGGTGCCCTAAAGGGCCCCTTGTTCACAATAAAGACTAGTTGAAAAATGCCTCAAATATATGCTATAAAAAGAGGCCATGGGTGCACTACATTTCCAAGGAATTCATCTGTATTGTTATTCTTCCTATATTCTCTTGGAGGATCCTCTTTCCTTGTTAAGATCATACAAGCAACATTTCATTTGAGCTATTCACATCACCTCTTGAGTGAATGAGCTTGGGATTTCTTCACCATTTCCTTCAATTTTTCTAGTTGTAAGAAGAGCTCAATCTTTGGGGGTTCAAGAGCCCTCCCTTGGAGGAAGAGGGGACCCATAAGTCTCCCTTTCTCTTTGGTGTTTTCTTTCCACTAATACAATTCTTTCCATTGGTGGCATGAATGTTGTTTATTTTTTGTTTTAATGTCCTTATGCATTCTAGTTTAATTTATTTTATTGTTCTTAGCTTAGTCTTTTGTTTATTCCTTATGTTTGATGTTTCTAACTCTTTAATTCATTGTTGTCTTGCCTAGCTAACCCAACTGGGATTGTAAGCATCCCTATTTTTCTCATTCAGGTGACAAAAGGGGTGTAACAAGAATGACTGCCATCAAAAGTGGTCCACATACCTGTAGCAGTTCCATCTCAACATCAAGTATAAGACAAGGATCATAAATCATGTCGTTGACTGCCTCAGTTGACCTCCCATGGCTGCACACACCATCGTTCTCTATTCTTGTGGGAATGAGGCATCCGAGTGGCCCCAAATTTATCAGTCAGATCATGAATTCACCACCACCTATCAACTCTTGGGTACAAGCGCACATTTCATAGATTTTCACATTCAATATGGAATGTTATGCCATCTGGGCCATATATTTGTTCTTGCAAGAGAGTGTGCAAATCTAATTTGGGAGGCTCACTACAGTCGGATAGCAAGACATTATGGCATGGAGAAAATTGTGGTCGTTCTATTGAAACATTTTTATTGGCCAAAACTTCGAGAGTACATCAATTAGTATATCAGATCTTACAATTCCTATGTCATTTCCAAGCCAGGCATCAAGAAGAAAGACTTATACACCCCTCTTCCTACTATCGAGAGGCCTTGCGAATCCATCTTGATGGATTACATGTCTGGCCTTATGTCCACCAAGCAAGGAAATGATTTCATATTTATGGTGGTTGATTGGTTTTCAAAGATGGACATTCTCACAACCTAAAAGAAGAGCATCACAATGGAAGATACTGCCAATCTCTTCTTCGAATGAGTGTGGGTCCATTTTAGGATACCACAAACCATCATCTCTGATTGGGACATCAGGTTCCTTGACACATTTTAGTCGAGTCTCTAGTAACTATTGGAAACCAAGATCACGAAATCCATTGTCTTCTACCCTGAAACTGATGGCCAAACATGGGTTGTCAATCATATGATTGTGCACGTCCTACGCATGTATAACTCTAAGCATCCACATAGATGGGATGAGATTCTTCCCTATGTTCAACACAACTGCAAAAGGGATCTTCATAGCTCCATCGATCATAGCCTCTTTCAGGTGGGGTTGAGATTCCAACCCTTGGGTCCCATTGATGTTGTACTACCTCTTGCAACTACACAGACATATTCTTCCCATGTTCAATCTGAGGCCAACAAAGCCACCCGATTCATTGAGCGGATTCATCACATCCACTAACAGGTCCATGATATTTTACAGAAAGCCAATGCTAAGTACAAGCGACACCATGATCAACACTGGGTACCGCACAAGTTTTAGGTGGAAGACAAGGTCTGGTTACATTTGCAGAAAGTATGCCTTATAGGGCCCCATCATAAGCTCTTTCCACTTCACTATGGTCCTTACACCATCACCAAGGACGTGGGTGACAATTATTTTGAGCTCAACACTTCCTCCTTCCTTGGATTGCACCCAATGTTCAATGTGGGTCTCCTCCAAGCATATTTTATACCATTATTGGAAACCTCGGAGATCGAAGAACAATTAACACCAATAGAGATCAACCTTGATTGCATGTAACATGAATCCACTGATCAAATAGTGGACACATGGGTCAAGGGAACTCGCCAGCAGAGGATCCATCTTTATCCAATTGTCAAGGTAGGGAAGCTCCTGCACCAAGGCAAGTGGCTCACCTAGAGCCAAATTCAGCAGAAATTTCCTCACCTGATGGGGGCACTCAATGAAATGGAGACCATTTCTTCCTAAGGGGTGAGGACTGATCCAGGTGGATATTGGTGGCCACCCACCTATTCCAATTGGCTCCTCTTAACAATTTTTAGTTCAACACGTTCTTTTGTAATTCTTTTTAATTGTGTGTTCTACACTTTTGAGGTTGTTTGAATCCCTACGAGGCTTACAGGTGGATATTGGTGGCCTCCCACCTAATCCAATTGGCTTATTTTGGAAGTTTTCATGTCAGTACATCTTTTTGTACTTCCAAGGCTGTTTTGGGGCCTTAAAAAGTGTTTTTTTGGCTTGCCACAGTCAAACTGTAAACAGAGTCAAAGTTTAATGAAATAATGTGTATTTATTGAAAATACCTTTCCAGCAATCTATCACGCACCTAAAATCGAGGTCGTATGAAAAATTTACGAGCCTGGGATGTTGAGGTACCAACTTACCCATCGGGCCCACATAACTTTTGGTGTTTCATCTCCTTAGGTTAGGTTTCGGATGTATAGAGTTTTGGCATTCATGATTAATGTTAAAAGGGCCCTCTATATCCTCATTGTAATCATGTTGCTTAGACATATGCGTATAGTAGTCACATATCTTCTCAGAGATAGTTACCACCATTCGAGCAAGTTGTTTTCAGTTATGCAATTTTACAGTTTCAACATATTTTATTTATTCAATAGAAGTTATTATTCACTTGATAACTGTTATTATTCTTTTTATCTATGTGTTATTGTATTCGATCTGTTATCCATTTCATTCCTCTCATAAATTCAGATCAGACTACCCCTTTAACGTAATTATATAAAATCACATCATATCCTACCTACCACATCATATCACAAAAATAAGGTAAGCAACTAATTAGAAATAAATGTCACAATGTTTTGCATATAAAAATAAATATTGAAAAGCTATCCCTTTAACCTAGGGATAAAGATAGAGATATAATTTTTATCATGCAATGTTTTCCTCTTGCTTAAGTATACTAAGTAGCTATTGCATTAATCTTAATGTCTATATCACCATGAAACTAGAGTGCATTTTTTAATTTAAAACAATGAAATTTCTTTCAATATACACTAACATAAACTAGAAATCCTCCCATATAAACAAATACCATATAATTTCTTTTATAGTTAAGTGGCATCCAAACTTTTCAATCATAATAAGGTGATCATAGAATTGCCACGTTCCAAACACACATAAAATTTTGTGGGACCTTACAAATGTCTTCATGATATTTTATATCATTCAAATCCATAGAGTCTCCACTTTACACATTATTTTCAAGACCTATTCACCTTATGAACATCTCTTTTAAAAAGTTGGTTTATAATAATAATAATAAAAAGTTACAACTCAACATTTTATTTAAATAAATATTTTTTTATGGAAATAATTTATGATGGGTCATATATATATATATTTAATTATTTTTGGATTTCAATCCTTGGTACATTCAAATACTATTCTGATTTCATTACAATTTAGTGTCTGAAAATTAGATCAAAATAAAATCACTTTATCTACTAAAAGTATAGTTGAGTAATCAACTAAACATGTAGCGGAAACATAAATTAGGAAAATAAAATCTCACACACAAGGTGTTGATTTTTCAATAGATAAGGTTAAGAATGAAGATCATTTCATTTTTAGCATTTAACCATAACCATAAATGTTGCAGCAACCAAGATCACAAGAAGAAGCACCATGCACAAGAACACAAGAAGTATCCTGGGAAACCCTTCTCAACAAGGGAAGAAAACCCAGCCAAATCATTTTCTATATTCTTCAAGAGAAATACCTTCACCACCAAGATAAAACCTAGCACATAAGAGGGTGATCAAACCCTAGAAGACTAGCACCCAAGAGAGGTGTGCACTTTTCTGAAGGAAGTGTACTTGATGAAATTTCCAAACTCACATGAAAGATATGTTTCCTCAATGGGAAATTTACCTTTACTTATACTAACATGAACTTGTCAACATAAGTGTCTATTGGCACAATAGGGCCGACCTCACTAGCTTATAATATAATTAATATTAACCATATTAATTGTATTTTATATTAATTACTAGTCACATTAAGGTGGGGCCGACGTGTACCCTTTACATTACAATTAGGGTTACAGGCAGGTCTGACTCTTGAACAATATAGCAAGGGATATTGTATACCCACTAATTCTCATCCACTAGGGGCACATCCATAGGGATGTCTATATCTTTGGCTCACTGCATTATATAGAAGAACCACTTCTTCACACAGTCACCTGTGCTCGTCGACATGCATGTCCACTCAATAGATCTTCTTTCCCACTACCTCACACATGAGAGTCATCTAGATTTTCTCATCAAATCTATTCTCAGAGGAGGCTAATACATCATCTTCATTTCTATTCTCATGACGATGCACCCAACACTTTGGGATTTCACACGTTCACCTTGTTCTCAACCACATGCACGTCTAACTCAGCAGATCATCTTTCCCACTGGATAATCATCTGGATTTTTTCTCAACTCTTTGAGTGGAGGAGGTCATCTCTACATTCCATCTCTGTCTCAGATAGGAACCACACACCCTCTTCAGGGATTTCTCTCAGGTTTGTAAGATGGATAATATCTTTACATGGCTACAATGATCCACATCTCATAGGTTTTTAAGATGGAAAATGTCTCACATAGCTGCACTCATCAACACAAGGCACCAATATTTTTGGGTAAACTATCCATGGAAAAACCCTGTAGGGAAAACCAATTCCAATATTCTTTTATTAAGTTCAAATCAAGGCTCCTGTAACAGGGAAAATGGTCCACTGAGAGAAATACAACTACATACAAACCTAGCCAAGTCTACTCTATCATATGGACCCTTAACAACATGTTTTTTGAGGTATGCATGATTCACCTTCTTGTGACCCGCATACATATGTGACTATCTCCACCGTGAATAACATACATGTACGTAAAACTAGTATGGAGAATTTCGTATGACACACCCCTTTCCTTTGGCTTCTATCCTCTGAAACCCACCTACGGATGCCTCTGATCTCTCTTCTCCTTGATCTGTAAGACCACTATATTAAATTCCTTCTGCACCTATCGAAGATCTCGAATCATGTTCCTTTGTGTTCCAACCCTCTCTGCATCAACACTTGGATGAAATCTCTTGCCCCAACCTGTGAGATCTCCTCACTCTCCTGTAAGAAAAATTCCTTCTCTTCTTCTACAGTCCTTACACTAGAAAAAGTCCTTCTTTGCTATCCTCAACCTTGGTTTCTCACCAAAGTGACTTCCTATCAATGTCCCGACTGTGTCAACTCCCTCAGCACAAGTGTCTTCCTCCTTCACCCTAGTCTTGATTTTATAATCATAAGCTATAATATAAATCTAATATCCAAAGTGATCTACGAATGAGATTACTTCTCACACACACTTAAGATTTATATTACATGTTTCATGCTATGCATGTTCCTTAAATAAATCAATTCACTAATAAAAACACTTTTACTTCAATTAATTCCTTTTAACTAAAGTAAACTCACACTAGGATTTCGATGAATTCCACATGCTAGACACAAGCCAATATGGAAGTAACTGTCTGATGCTATCACTAACATAAAATCTCCCTTTAATGAGAAAGGTACTTCTCCCACCTGGAGTTGGATATATCTTCGCTACTAGATCCACTACCATGCATGCTATCCAATCCGCTTGATTGGTTACTCTGATCCAGATTATTTTCAGTAAGAAATGAGAGAGGAGATATAATAAAGAAATGTAAAGAGATATATCAGATATCCAATAATATAACAAAGATGTAACCATAAACACATAGATACAATAATACACAATTTCTATTAATGAGAAACATGTACGAAACTATAGAAATAAAGAGTAAAAGACTCGCTAGAATGGTGACATCTTATCTCTGAGAAGATATATGATGGCTATGCTCATTCACAAGAATATGATTGTTACAATGAGGTTACAAATCCATTTTTAACATAAATAAAATAAAAAACCCTAACCCCAGAAGATGAAAATATAACTGTTTTGTGGACCCCGTTTTGGGTAGTTTAGTGTATCAACTTCTCGGGGACGTAGCTTTGGCATACGATCTCCGTTTGGGGCGCACAATAGCTCATTGGAAATTTATAGACGAAGAGATTAATTTTGGGGGATCAATGAGAGACTTTGATTACCATTGATATTCCCGATCACGAAAAATATTCCTTTAGGACCTCAAAATGGTCTCGGAAGTTCAAGACCCAAAAAACTGCTAAAAATAGTAAATTGCCAACAAACTATCTTGAGACAATTGGAATAGGTGGGTGACCACCAATATCCACCTAGATCATGCTCCCTCTGACGCATAATTTATCCCTTCCATCATGATCTGACCTATCTATGAAGACTCACTTCCCCTAAACATGCTCCTAGAAGCCTCTTTCTCCTAAGCATCTTGCATATACATCTCCTACCATAACTCATGCTTGACAGACTTGGAAGGATACTCCTTCCCACCTAAAACTAAAGCTTTAATCCCTCTTAGTTTCTCAACCTTCGGAGCTACCTTTTCCTTGTTCTCTGTCACTCTATTGCTTTCCATTCCTTGCATAGGCTATCCCTTTAACATATACAAGTTACTCTCTCTAATTCCAAAGAAAATGACTTTGTCTTAACTAGATCCTATAGGATTTATTAGCGCATTTCCATTTTGGAATGCTACGTCAAATACTGTCTTCTTAATCACTGAAACTGAGATCACACTCCTCTTGAGTTTTGGTGCCCATAGCACATTTCTCACTCTCAATGTGCCTCCTGACTCTGACTAGAATGGTACTATTTCAGATCACTTCACATGCATTCTATTGAAAACCTCTCATGATCCTGTCATATAACATGTGTCTCCACTATCTATCAACTATGCACCAACTGATATGGTGCCCAAATAAGTCTTGGAAACAAGTAAGAACTTTTTTTGTTCAAACTTCTTGCAAAACTCATCCACTTGAGTCTTTGTCATCGCAAATACCTCTAGCTTCACTTCATTCCCTCGCTTCTTCCTGTGCATACAACGACCTACATAATGTACAAACTTGTGACATGCAAAGCACTTGAGTTTTCTCATGTTCTTCTTCTTCTTTCCATCTTGAGAGGTAGACTCTCCACTGGAAGTATTAAAGAACTTTCCCTTCTTTGCCTATCTTTCAAGAGAAAGGTTCACATCATTTATACTCTTCAAACCATCCCTAGAATCTAATTGAGTCTCCTCCCGGATAGAATCAGTCCATAGTCTATCAAATCCTTGTACCGTGCAAAACTCCCCTGCACAAAAAGTTCCCAAGACTTGGGAATGCCTCTCAACACTACATTCACCAACTCAACATCGTGTACTGTCTCACCAATGGATGCAAGCTGATCTTAGATTTATGTAATATTCATAAGATAGTTCATAATTGTTTCCTCACTTGACATCTTGACAACTTGAAGTTGGTGCTTCAAATGTAGCATCCTACATGTATTCCTTTTTCCGTATAGAATCACCAAATAATAATACATTTCCTTGACATATTTATTCTCAACAATGTGAGATATTAAGTGATCCTTTATGTATTCTAGAAACACCTTCCTGGCCTTCACTTCCTTCTTATTGTGAGCTTCTAATTCCTATGGATCAGTAGGACTTGTAACCACACCCTCAACATACTATTTGATGTCATTCTCCTCCAATAGAATAAGAACCCTTTCCTTCCAAGCCTGGAAGTTGGTTTCCCCTTCCAACATGTCCTCAATATTCAATGTGTTCACCATTATGACCTTCCTAGAACAAGAAAAATCTACAACAACAAATTTGCAGCAACGTATGTCTCAAGAGATGACTCTTTCTCTTTATTCAAAACCTCATCTCTGATACCATGTTGATTTTCGTTGAAATTCAACCCTTGGTATGCTCAAATACCATGTTGATATTTCACCACTTCAACACAACACCCGACATTTAGCTCAAAATAAAATCACTTTATCTACTAAAAGAAAAACTAAGTAATCAACTAAACATGCTGTGGAAGAATAAACTAAGAAACCAGAATCTCACACACAAGACATCATTATCCTTGGGTAAACTACCCTTGGAAAAATGCTGGAGGAAAAATCAGTTTCAAGATACTTTTATTCAAGTCACATCATGGCTCTCGTAATATAAAAAATGGCCCACTAAGAGAAATACAACTACAGACAAACCTGACCAAGTTTATTATGTTGTACGATCCCTGAACAACATTATTTTCAAGGTATACATGATTCACCTTCTTAAGACCTGCATACATATGTGACTATTTTCATTGTGAATCATGTACATGTACACAAAACTCATACAGACACTTTTGTACCTCACACCCCTTTCCTTTGTCGTCTATCTTGTAAAACCCACTTGTGGTTTCCTCTTCTCTCTCTTCTCCTTGACTTATATGACCTCTAGATGAAATTCCTTCTCCACCTATCCAAGATATTGAATCACGATCCTTTGTGATCCGACCTTATCTGCATCAACACTTGGATGAAATATCTTCACCCAACCTGTGAGATCTCATCACTCTTGTGTAAGAAAAAGTCCTTCTTTTCTTCGAGACTCCTCACACTAGAAAAAGTTATTCTTCGCTATCCTCGACCTTGGTCTCTCACCAAAGTGACTTCCTCGTAAAGTCCAAATTGTGTCGACTCCCTCAACACAAGTATCTTCCTCCTTCACCCTAGTATTGCTTTTATAATCATGAGTTATAATCTAAATCTAATATCAAAAGTGATCTACGACCGAGATTACTGCTCACACCCACTTAAGATTTAGACTACATGATACATGCTATGCATGTTCCTTAAATAACTCAATTCACTGATAAAAACACTTTTACTTTAATTAATTCATTTTAACTAAAATAAACTCACACTAGGTTTTTGACGACTTCCACATGCTAGACACAAACCAATGTGGAAGTACCTATCTAATGCTACAATTAACATTAACATATTTTTCTTACACTTTAATCATTTTTTCCAATCCCATAATAAAATAGTTTAATATTTTTTCAAACTATACTAATCACGTATGATTTTAAAATTGAGATTAATAGCATTCTTTTTAAACTTTGACCATCCATTTTGTTTTTCAACCCATAATAAAGTAGTTTAACCATTTTTTCAAACTATATTAATCATGTGATTTTGAAATCATGATTGATACTTTTTTCTCAAATTTCAACTATTTTTTCCAATCCCATGATAAGGTAGTTTAACCATTTTTTTCAAATTATACAAGTCATCTATGATTATGATTTTGATTATGATTTTGAAATTGATATTGATATTTTTTTTAAACTTCATCCATTTTTTTTTCAAATCCCATGATAAGGTAGTTTAACCATTTTTTCAAACTATATGTGTGATATGATTTTTTGAAATTGAAATTGATACCAAGATCATGATTTTGAAATCAATTCTTTTTCCAATCCCATGATAAGGTAGTTTAACCATGTTTTCCAAATTACATGTGTGATATTATTTTTTGAAATTAAAATTGATACAAAGATCATGATTTTGAAATCAAAATTAATACCAATATATATGTGAGATATTATTTTTTGAAATTAAAATTGATACAAAGATAATGATTTTGAAATCAAAATTAATACCAAAATATATGAAGAGTTTGATTAATTATGATTATTAAAGAATACAAACTCAACACAACTTATAACCATTAGTACACTAACTTTGTGCTCATTCCTACGTTATATTTTTATCCCTATTAACTTTATTGTTTCTTTATTTCTCAATATTACTTTTTAATTTTCCAACCATTTGTCTATGTCATCTTTGACTCTATGTTGTGTCATCTTTGACTCTATGTTTAGAGTTTTCCTACCTTATAATTTTGTCCACAAGAACTTTATTGTTCTCTCTCTTCTAAATGAGTATTTATTATTCTCTCTTACATTTTTCTCTTCCATACTAATTATTAAATTAGTGATATTTCATTTTTATTAGATATTAATTCTATGTTGATCCTTCCTATAATATGATTTTTTTATAATAATTATAAGTATCTAATTACCATCTCCACTATTATTATAATTGGAATTACTTTATATAATATGTTTTTTTATAATAATTATAAATATCGAATTACCATCTTCATTATGTTTTTTTTCATAATTTTGAGTCTTTGTATTATTGATGAAAATATATTATACAATTTTTTTTTACTGTTGGTCTGTCCGCAGGGAAACCATACCAACAACAAAATATAGCATTGTCATTCTAGATTTTCTTAGTATGTTGAATGTTTATAACTTATAAAATAAAATAGGGATAGATTATAGTTCCTATATTTGTTCTACTTTTCTTATTTAGACTACTATACGAAGGTGGTAAACCCAAATCTCTTTGGTATTTTTACAAAAAACACAGATGGAACAACATAAAAACTTAGCTAATGGTTCTGCATGTTGCCGTTGGAACTTGGGGTTGACTATTATTCAAAATGGACAAGTCCATGCCAACCATCTTGTCAGCAATCAAGTTCATCTTGTGGTCGACCAACTTGATCTCGAGCTACACGTAGTCGAGCTGCAAGAGAACTTCTTGGTGGGCTTCATGGTGGTCGAACATAACTCTAACCATCCAAGTTTTCAGGTGACAATAAATGTCCACATCTTTGAGGTATTGTGAGGACCACCCTCGGACAATGCCAGTATCAGGAACCCATGAGCCAGTGGTCTCCATCACCTCGTCATTAGGGATGAACCTCCTTAGAACATGAACATCTGCCTCGGCTAGGTCCATTTCAAATTGAATTTCTGGAGGGGTGATAGAACGATAGATGTCTGCCGATTTTTCAACCGCGTCCACCAGGAGAAAGCCCAAATGGGTTCTGGGTCTATGCGAGGTTCCACCAAAACCTTGGTAGGAAAATCTTCCCCTAGCCATATTAGAGGAATTGGGAAACTAGAGCATAATACGCAGGAGAAAGGAAGAGGAGGAAATGTCCACTACGAGGTGAAGTAGAGAAGTCATGGAAGGAAGCGAGGGAAAACATAAATGAATAGCCAGAGAAAGGTAGTAATGCAGCCAGAGGGTGACACATCTAACATAGCCACCCAATGTCAGGACCCATGAGTGGAGGATGTACCCATAATTATAGAGGATATGGGTCGTATTCGTCATAAAACTGAGCTGCTTCACCACCTTCCCATACCACATGCAAAGGATAGGAGGATCAAATAGGGGAGGTGAGTGCAGAAGCATGATGTGAATGCTAGGACAAAGCCACTTAAATGCCTAGAAACGATAAGGGTTGGAAGGTTTAAACCACATGGGGAGGTGAGGTGGGTGATGAAGGTGGTTGGCAGGTGTCCGCAGCGCTGGAGGCTAAGTGGAGGGGGGTTTTAGGGACCCACTATCACTTTGAATGCATCCCTGACACCCCATATAAGGGGGATTAGTCGGCCTGTGCAAGGCCATAACAGTCAACATGAATCTGGGAATCATGGATATTTTCCCAATTTATATCAATGAGGTCGTTGGGTCTATTGATTCCTTCATTTGCAAGTCTGTCAGCTAGATTATTGGTTGATCGCTTCACATGAGAGGGGGTGATGACATTGACTTGGGAGAGAAGGTGATATACTCCCTCCAAGGTTGGTGCCACTCTCCATCTAGTGGTAATTCAACTGAGAGGGGTGTCAGTTTGCATTTTCTTGAGCATTCTAATGATGAGCTGAGATTCCCCTTCTATGATGACTTGTTGATATCCTTCCCTGCAATCTATGTGAAGGCCCGCTTCCATGCCTTGAAGTTCCGTTGAGTTGTTATTTTCGATCCCTATGAAGGAGGCATAGATTCTGATAATGTGCCCCTGACTATTGTGAAAGACCTCGCCATAGTTGGCCGGACCAGGGTTCCCCTTAGAGGCTCCATCGAAATTTACTTTAAGAAAGCTTGAAGGGGGTGGGGACCAGGTTGTGAGAAATGAAGCAAAGGGAAGGGTGAAAGAGGAGTTCGGAGGGGGGCCAAGGAGAGGAAGGTGAATCTCTTGGAGGATTCTAAAATATTGGGGATTGAATTGCAATTATTAGGGGGACCAGGCCTCGGTGTGAATGGTTTCCTTGATGTTGAGTTTGAATCTGGTCCAAATCACAGTTGGGTCCTGATATGTGTTTTTGAAAATGCAACGGTTTCTTTACTTCCATACTTCCGAGAGGAGGAATCTTGTGAGAAGGATCCAAGCTTTGTTCACAATAGGATTGGTGAAGGCGTTGGATCTCCAAAGAGTTAGAGTGTTGACGAGGCTTTCCCTTTTTCTATCAGAGGGGTGGAAAAGGAGTGCATCCAAGTCCCATATTTCTGTAGGTAAGGGACAAGAGTTAAGGAGGTGTTCACTTGTTTCGCCATTATTCATGCAGATGAAGCAGTAGTCAGGTCCAATAAATCCATGTTTAAGGAGGTTTTCCCAAGTGAGGATTTTACATTTGCTTAGGAGCCAGAGAAAGATAGAGACTTTGGGAAAGAGTTTTTGCGACCAAATTTTGATCCATATGTCTTGATATGGGTTATTATCTGTCATTGTGGCCAATTTGTGGGCTTCTTGGAGTGAAACGCTTCCTATTGGTTGATGCCCCCACCTGAGTTTTTCATGGCCTTGTTGAATTCTGATTTTCCTATGAGAGAGTTCTTCCCAAAGGGGATCCCAATTAGGAATGGGTTTTTGGGGGATCCATTCTTGTTTCGGAATCCAATATAGATGATTTTAGGGGCCAAATTTCGCAAATGAACTAATTTTCCATGGTTTTCCCATAAACAAATTCACCAATTTCCATTTTTTTCTAAAAATAATTCGCCCAAATTCCATAGAATAAAATTCTTTTACCTCATAAATAGCCAAAATTTTATAGAAACTATATAAAATCCTTAGAAATTTGAATATTTTTACAAAACTATTGACAAACATTTTACATTTTGCATATTAAGGACCAATAATATTAGCCCAAGTTTCTACATTTTAATATAAATTTTCATCCTTAAAATTATCCCTCGCATCCACATTCTCCATATGTCCCCAGGTTTGGGGGGGAGCCAGTATTGATGGGTCCATATTCTATCTTGGGTTGTTAATAGGTCCTTGATTTGGCGGAAGTTATCATTCTGAGAGAGAGGTGGAAGTTGTTGCCAAGAATACTCCCAGAAGAGGGTCAATCTTCCATTTCTAATTTATCATAAACAATGGGAGTGAACTAGGTGCTTGTTGGCTCATGTTTCGTTCCATATATGTGAGCCTGGAATGTCTCTTGTGAGTCTGATGAGGCCTCGTCTCTATACATGTGGGAAATATTTTTTGTGCCAAATATGATCCCATGGGGTATTCCCTTCAATTATCCATCTCCACCAAGTTTTAGCACCCAAGACAACATTGAGGGATTCAGGATCCTTCAGGCCTACGCCTCCTTTCAGCTTCGAGAGACAAATCTTGTCCCAGGATACTAAAGCCCAATTATTTTCCTTGCGATCTCCTCTAGATAGAAATGATATTTGGAGGTTCCTGATTTCCTTTAATATGGATTTGGGGGCGGCCAAAGAAGAAGAAAGGTAAAGAGGCATGGATTGAAGGAATGCTTTGAGGAAAACCAGTCGACGTGTTGTGTTGAGAGTTTTGAAATCCCAGTTCTTAGCTTTTTGTGCATTATGGAAAGTAGATATTCCCAGGTGGAGCACCGATTATTGAATTCAGTGAGAGGTATGCCAAAATACTTGGTTGGAAGGAGCTTCATTGGAAGCCAAGGATGTTGGATATGTTAACCTGGACAACAGGAGGAGTATTAATAAAAAAATATGAGACATGAGGAGATTGTTAGAGGTACCTGAGGCTTCATAGAAGTATGCAAGGATATGATTGATGACTTTAGACTCTTTGAAATTTGGTTGAGCCATTAGAAACGTTTCATCCATGAACTACTGATGTGTATTGGGATGGTCATCATCATGGAGATGGAGGCTAGAGATCTGATCCATTTCCATAGCTTCTTTGATACTTCATCCTAGTCCTTCTTCCATGAAGATAAAGAAGAAGGGGGAGAGGGGATTTCCTTTTCTGAAGCCTTGTGAAGGGGAGAAAGGGATGGAAGTAGAGACATTGAAAAGGATGGAGAAAAAAATAGTGGAGAAAAGAGATAGCACCCATTTGATCCAAGAATCAGAGAAACCAAAGGCTTGTAGTGTGTGTTGGATATATTTCCAGCTTAGTTTGTCAAAGGATTTGGAAAGGTCTAGATTTAAGACCATGCCAGGGGACTTGGTAGACTTGATGGATGGAACAAGTTCATGTGCGATGATGATTCCATCTAATATTTTCCCGCCTTCCACATAACTAGTTTGTTCTGGGGAGATGAGGGTGGGGAGAAAGGGTTTAAGTCGATTGGCAATAATCTTGGTTATGATTTTATAGATTACATTGCAAAGGGATATGGGGAGGAATTTCTTAGGATTATCAGCCTTATCTTCTTTTGGAATCAGGGAAAGGAAGGTGGCATTCTGGGAAGGAAGAACATTGGCATGAGAACGAGAGTCTTCCACCACTTCCCAAACATTCCATTTGATTATAGGCCAACAGGCTTGAAAGAAGTTTGTGGTGAAGCCATCTGGACCGAGACATTTATTTTTGGGCATGTCAAAAATCACCTGTTCAACTTCCTTGAGAGAAGTGGGATGCATGAGGGCCTCGTTCTACTTAGGGGAGACCAAATTCGAAATCTGTTGAGTTACTTTCTGTATGGAAGTTCTTCGATCCTGTTGCGGCTCTGAAAGGAGGTTGTGGAAGTAGGAGGTGAGTTCCCTTTCGATATCCTTATGCTTAGTGAGGCAATTACCATTGACATCTTTTAATATGGTGATGCAGTTGTGGTGGCGGCATTGGATCATGGATCTATGGAAAAAATTGGTGTTTTTTTCCCTTCCTTTAGTGAGCGAACTTGAGATTTTTTCCCCAAAGTATTTCTTCCTAGGAGTCTCTTTCGCAGAGCTAAGTTTGGAGGTTTTCTTCATCTAGGACGAGTTGATCCATTCTTCCATTTTGAATCAATGTATGTTGAATGTGTTCCATTTTCTTGATGATTTGTTGTTTGGATTGAAAGATATTTCCAACCTCTTCCTTGGTATCTTCACTATTATTATTATTATTATTCTCAAGTAAGTAAAGATAAATTTGTTTTGTTTTATGTGGACATTAAAGTACATTATAGCATTATGTTTATTTTATTATAATGATGGGACTCAACATTTCATAGAAAATGGGGAATTTGGTCGTTAAATTAAATGAAATCAATTTATTTTTTAATTGAACAAGAATGAAATATATATTTTAATAATTTTATATATTTATTTCAGCGATTATAATATTTATTAAATACTTTATAAAGAAAATATATATTTTAATAATTTTATATATTTATTTTCATAGATTATAATATTTATTAAATACTCTATAAATTATTGGTATTTCTTTTACTTCTTCTAATTGTAAAACATAACACGATGACATACTTTAATAATATTTATTAAATACTCCATAAACTGGTGTTTCTTTTACTTCTTTTTCTAATTGTAAAACATAACACCATCTCATACTTTAAGTGATATCTTATGTAACAATACAACCCAACATTAATTAAGAGAATGAACCTCACAGGGAGAGACTCACTTATCTATCCATGCAATAATTTATTGTAATATGTGAGTGGTTTCCTCTCTTTCAATTGTGGATTCTTAAATGATCCCAATAGTGTTTGAATTTTTTTTGTAATACCATTATGTCATGTATCTAGATCCATCTCCTTTGATCATCATGACATAAACATGAAAATCATTTTGTTTACATGGACTCAATCATCCATAAGAAAATAATTATGTTGTTAATACCTTGATCTAAATGTCTCTACTATACTAAAATCATCTTAATGAAATACATAAATAAAAAATAATTAAGCAAAAGAATCTATACTTATTTTCAAGTAATCAACAAGAATTCAAAGGAGAATTGAGCATAAGATATATATAGTTGGAGAACTTATATACTGGGAAGAAACCGACTTTCAAATGCCAGTTGTATTTAAATTACATAATACTAGATTACAAGATCATGTGATCAACCATTGCATTGTGCAACACATCAACTAGCACTATAACACTTTAGATATCAACCATTATGAAACAAATTATAGTATCTCCATTATCTCCAATGCTCATTCCAATATTTAGATACCTCCCTCTCATCCACTCTCTGACTCATGCAAAGACAAACTCTTTTTCTATAATCCTTGCTTAGGAATAATTTCCTAGTCATAGCAAGGGGGTTCCTAGACACGTTAGAATTGGTAGACTATTCAGTAGCATTACAACTATCTGGAGTTTATAATCCAAGGATATCCATTGGAAAGTCCAAAAAGTTGTGGCTCTCTAGTATTACAACTCGATTTGAATTATAGGTTCCTATGGTAATGATCTTCCACATAACATCACAATCAATCATATTAGTATCACAACCATGTTTAAACTATCGCCTCTCTTGGTTGCATAATCTCAACATAACCTTCATATGTTATCATGGCCTTCATATAACTCTCCAACATAAATTCCCAACATAATCCTCATTTAGCTCTCAACCCCCCTCCCCCTCTCTAAGGTGAGAGTTCTCTACACTTTTTTAGATCAAAATGTTTAGTAGAGGATAACAATGGGAGACTATTCAAGTTAGGAAAAATTAAATAGCTAATAAAATCATTTCCCAATATAGTTAAAAGTACCATCAACATGCAAAGGCAAGTCAAAGAATATTGTAGGTGATCTACTAGGTCGATAATCATTAAAGATGAGCTCATGGAATATTTTCATATAAAGACAAGTGGAAAACCTATGGTCATACCACTTATAAGTGGTTTGAAAAATGAGACCTACCCCATAGTAGTGGGTGAGATGAAAGGGTTACCACTCACTGGTGAAGAATGACAATACACTCCATATCTCTTTTTATCTAGAAACTATTTACCATACAAATTATTTATATCCAAGTATTTACATTGATGTTATGAACTCAACTAACATTTTCTAACTCTTGACCAATGACCATACCATTCATTTACATAATGGATCCAATGTATTTTAGAGTTCAACACCAGGGTTTTGCATGGCTCTTAAAATTTTACACCTTAGAAGTGTGGGATACAAATTCTATTGGAGGATGTTGATATCTAGGGTTTTGTTGAAGCTATGTTAATCCCTAGAAAGAGCCCCATGTTATGTATGAAACCCCTTATTAAGATCTAGATATTGAATTATTACATTTCTAGGGTTATATTTGTATGTCGTATAGAACCCTTCATTGCACTCTTTCATTATAATTGTACCCGTTGTCTCATCTATATATATATATATATATATACACCAAGGAGACCTAGTCTTATGATCATCTTATCTCATCTCATATTATATTCTAAAGGGATGCTTTCCCCTTGAAGTGGACTATATTCATTGACATTTTGTCATTTTTAAGGAGTTGGATCATAACATTTGGTATTAGAGCATTGATCCTAGGGTTTTTCTACTTCAAGCGAGTCATCTTCACACTTTTGTTATAACTTTTTTTCTGCGCCACGTCAAATAGAAACATTTGTAGGTTACTTAGGAGACATATCAAGGTAGCTCTGGTAAACACTTCTGGTTCTAAGTCATTATACTTTCAGAGATATAGCTTATGGAATAGGGTATTTGACTCATCCTGAATTCCATTTTAAACAATTAGTATTGGGAGTTTCTCTATAACGTCTTTTCTGGGAAGTTTCAGACAACAAAAGTTTTTGGAGATGGAGAAAACATGTCATAGTATAGGTGGTAAAAATTGTAGGGTTTGGTTCTTTATATTTTTTGAGATATATTCTTAGGAGGATGAGGTTTGTGAGTAGTCTTAAAATTGGTCTCAAAACGAGTCATATTTTTATTTTCTCTATAAATGAATTTTGGTGAAGTTTCAAACTCTGAAATTTTCTGAATCCTGAGGAGACATAGAAAATTATATGTGAAATTGTTTTTATAATTTGAATCATTATAATTTGTGAGATACATCTCGTGGAAGTTGAGGTTTTTCACTAATCCTAAAATTAGTCTTAAACAAGACATTTGTGTATTTTTTATATAACCTTTTATCAATGAGGTTTCATACTATGAAGTTTTCAGGAGTTTAAGAAGCCATATTAGAGTACTACAAGCCAAAATTTCAAAATCATAAGGGTTCAAAGTTTAGATATATATCAGGACAAAGGTCATCCATCCAAACATACTCCAAATTGAAGGTTTTAAAGGTACACAACTTACAATTGGCATAAATGTTTATTGAAAGATCTATTTTTGGTGATTCAAAACTTGTGATCAAGAGGAAAAAGAAGAAAATTATTATTTTCTCACATGAAAAAAAGTTATACAATAAATAACATTGGTACTCCTCATAAAAAATCAAACATGGCATATGAAGAAAGTGAAGACTTAGAAAATAGGCTAGCCTAATTAAATAACCAAGTTGATGAAATGAGTGCTAGTATGTTGAAACTAATGGATTTATCACATTCACAGGAATACCATAAAATGTAAATGAAAAATGATATGGATGTGGTGGAAAATAAGATGATGAAAATAGGAAAGAGATGGAAAAGAAAATGGACGAGGGGGGAAATAATGTGGATGGAAATAGGAAAGATACGAAAAAGCATATGGAAAAGGAGCAATTTATACCACTTTTAACCACAATTTATATTCCTTTAACTTATTCAACCATGTTCATCAGTTCATCATCAATATATTATTTATCATAAACATTACCATCGGTGCATAATAAACAATAATAAACACATCCACACAATACACAGTACAACAATACTTACATGGAAACCCAATGCAGGAGAAAACCACAGAATGCCTTTCTTATATGTCAAGAATTACATTCAATGAAGAACCCTATTCCAATTCTCCATATCCAACTCAAAGGAGGATCCAACCCCCTAGTTTCTCAGGCTCCAACCCCCTAGTTTCTCAGGCTCCAACCTGAAGGAAGATCCACCTCCTTAATCCAACCAGAAGGACACTCCAACCCCCTAAGTTCTCCGGCTACAACCACCTGGTTCTCAGGCTCTAACCTGAAGGAGGCTCTAGCTCCTTGATTCTCCGGCACCAACCAGAAGGAGGTTACAACCCCCTTTCATTTCCTCATCCAACCACCCTAAAATAAATGTCGAATGTGGAAAACTTGTCACTGTTACTTAATCAAAGTCACTATCACTGCTAACCTATGTTACTATCACTGCCAACCTCTATCACTTTCACTGATCCAATTCTTATTCAAAACTTTCCTTCATATTCATGACTTGTCTATACTACAACATGCGGGTATCCACACCCTTCTTAACTGCAACTCACAGATGTCTGTGTCTATCCTCACTTCAACTCACAAACTACCACAAAATCATGTAGTTTCAATGTCACTGTCTCTGCTTCTATCAAACTGTCACTGTAAACCTGATACTCAAAACCTATACCAACAACCTGTAACAACCTGTACCAAACAATCTATACCAACAATATGTAATACCAATCTCATCAACCAAACCAGATCCAATCACCAAAACAAATATTAACCATATGAACAATATCACTAGGATGTGCATTAAATAGAACTACTCATAACAACTCACAACCATCCCCCACACATACCTCTACAAACCATGTACCAATCACAACGAATTACTAACCAGTACCACAACAAGTGCATCAACCATGTACAAAATACATACTCCAAGCTAACCAACAATGGCCTCTAGCATTACATCATATTATTCATAAACTAGATACCATCAACCCTTACATCAAACCATGTGCCAAAACCTCATTTTTATGTAGCCTCAAGCATGTACCACTAAAAATCCAATCATATACCAAGATCACTAAAAAATACCTCTCATAATGTGCCACAAGATATACCAATAACACTCAGACATGCACCAACAATATTCTTCAATAGATTTGCCTCAAACAATTTACTACAATAGATACCTTACCTCCAAGAGAGCATATACCAAACCTCACAAAGTCATGCCTCAAGCATGCTCTGCAACACCACTAAAATACAATCTCAAAACATAACCATGAACATACATTTAAATATGTAGTATCCCTATTGTATTTGATCTCTCATAAGCATACCTGAAGTCTCTCCTCATATCCAAAAACCTGGAACAAGCATCTTCCTCCTTTCCCTTTCCACGGATTCACGATTTCCCTTTCTAAAGCTCGCGGGTATCCACGCTTTACTCCACTATGGATCATGGATGTATGCAACCTAACAACTCTACAACTCATGGATAACCTCAGAAACCCTGGAACAATCTCACTCTCTACTGCTCTGAAACTTTCTCTCCTTCAGACCTTCACTACCTCATACCTATGCTTTCTTAGATTTTTCAATGTATACCTGCAAATAACCTTTCACAAAATGGATATTCAATAAATTTCAATAGGTAGGTAGGTGATAATAAGAGTCCCTTTCTCTCTTATTTATAATTTTCCAAGTGCCTTCCTCTATAAGTTTCCTTGTAACTATTTTACCCCTTTCTCCATATTCTAGGGCTAACCCACTTTCTTGTTGCAACTAACTTTCCTTAATTATTCAACACATAACTTATTTTACCTTAACTAACTTCTTGTTGCAACCACTTTATTATTTAATTTATTTCATGTTCAACCACTTTGACTATTCAACCTTTTATTACAACTACTTTACCCATAATTAATAAACACACCACTTCTTGTTGCAGCTAACAATTACTTAATTAGTCAAATCATAACTTCTTTACCCTTAACTACTTTGTTTTTGCAACCACCTTATTATTTAAATAATTTATCTTTGCAACCACTTTGACCACTTTATTATTTAAATAATCTATCTTTGCAACCACTTTGACCACTTTGACCACTTTATTATTTAAATAATTTCTCTATGCAACCACTTTGACTAGGAATCTTCTTAAGGACTCTATAGAAGCTTCTAGAATATTTGACTTCTTGTTGACCTTCTAAAGGATTCTATATTACTCTAAAGGGTTCTCCAAATTCACAAAGCCATATCTCACTAGCCATGAGGAACTATGTGAAGTACCACTTATCATCGTAAATGACATGATGTGTACTATCCATCCATGATAGTCTTACCTGCATATTTACTCATCTCCATGCATTTATACCTCAGACAAACTCGGATCCCTTACCCATACCTTTGTGCTACCATAATTCGATACTAGGCATCTCCAAGGATTGACATCAATCTCTAAGGTTTGACATCAATCTACAACATCACTCTCCAAGTGTTGAAATCAATGACAACCAACTATCCAAACCAATTCTACAACAATCTCCCCCTTTAACATTGATGGAAACACCAACATTGATGACAACACTTAGTCATGGAAATACTCATTCTCATGTTCCCTGTGATCATCGCTCCTCGGAAATGTTTCTATCTCTCCCCCTTTGACTTCAATGTAAAAGGGTATCTCCCTTTGGGGTTCCTCCCCCTGACTGAACTCTCCTTGGGGTTGCTCCTCCTATCGACATGCCTTTAATATTTCTCTGTGTATCTAAGCCTTTGATTAATCTCTCTCTCTGCATCTGATTAATCTCTCCCCTTTTGACAAAGGGTATCACTATGATGAAATGCTAATGGAATGGATGTTAATGTACCCTCTATGGTCATCTATATCATCTCTCCTCCTAGAATCATACCTTTG
Source organism: Picea engelmannii (assembly GCA_009831015.1). Taxonomy (NCBI): domain Eukaryota; kingdom Viridiplantae; phylum Streptophyta; class Pinopsida; order Pinales; family Pinaceae; genus Picea; species Picea engelmannii. The sequence goes on from ML779736.1 coordinate 203,588, forward strand.
TTCTTATCTCTCTATCTGGAAACTTCTCGGATTGCTCTTTCTATTTGTCTTCCTGCTTATGTTTCTCTCCATTTGACTTCTCTGCAAGATGTCTTGTAAAAAAATTGCAAGGCTTCCTGTACCTTCTTCCTTTAGGAGTTTTTATGCATTGGTGCTTCCTTGTGTAATCAATTGACATATATAAAAATAATTCAAGAATACGAATTCAAATATTCCTGTATCATTATCATTCATTATGATAATGTTCCTTTATCTCCGAACCACTCTCTGAACAAATTTGTGAACCCAATCTCTAAATTCATCTCTGAACCACCAATCTATGAATCCATGCTCTCATCCACTGTCATATATATGTCCAAACATGCTACTCAATTTTCCACAATGCTGACCCATCTATCCCTTTACTATTATGAAGTCTTCTCGGCTTCAAGTGATCATCAAATGTGTCTAATGATATTATTTATCTTCATACCAAGCTCTGCATGCATGTAACAAGCTATGCTAACAATATCTATGCCTAAATACAACCATAAACTTATGCCTGTGTAACTGCCAACTGACACCTATGTGGGAACACTGTTTTCTCAATTGGTCAATCTATCATTCTGTACTTATGTTATCAAACCACTCTGAAGTTGTCTCTATCAAATATATGCAACATCATACTTGAAACTGCTCAAAAGATAAATATCTGATCTATAGATATGTTGTCTAGACTCCCCCTATTCAACATACATATTTACTGGGAGTCTCCAAGCTTGATGGCTCATAAAAATACCCGCTTTGATGCGGATTCATCTTCCTCTTTGTATGCAGATACATCATCCTTCTAAACTCTGACTTCTTTCTTTCTTCCCTTGGATTGATTTTTCACTATAATTCCTGAAAGTACAATTTCTTGGGCCAATTCTTTATTCACTTGCTCTTATTTTCTTTCTCGTGCTACTACAAATATTGTGATCTCTGGGACCTATTCTTTATTTACCTTCTCTTTATTATGATCTTTGTCTTCTACAGATTCTGATTATATGGTTCTTGAAACTTTTTCTTCTTTTTCTTGTTTTCCTTGTATTTCTCGTACCATGGAAAGCCTTGTAATTTCTGAAATCTGGTCTTTATTCACTTTCTCTTCTTCTTGTTTTTTTATTTTCCAAATTTTAATATATCTGATATTTGTTTATTTATTCATGGATGGAATTTTCATGCTTCTACAATTCCAATCTATATGACCATAGTTGTGGCATTTGTAATATTCACTATTATGTGGGGCCACACAAGTATTTCTTTCTTTAATATTTCTTTCATAAACCCTGCAATATGGAATTTTATGTCCAAAGTTAGTACAATTAAAAAATACCCATAAAATAAATTTACATACCTGGGAGTGAATGATCTTCTTTATGGTGTAGTACTTATGAAATCATGCTTTGGTTGATCACGATCTTCTCTTCTATTGACTCCTTCATTATGATTGAAACTTCTTGGTTGTCTGAATGTGAAATGTCTTCTTTGATGTCCATCTCTTCTGTAATATTCTTCTTGAGTATTCTGTCCTTTTGGAATATTCTTCTTTATGGGATTACATTCTTCCTTCTTTATAGAACCTATGAAGATTTATACATAACTCTTAGGCTTCTCTTCACTTTTCCCTTCCGATGACTTGTGACATTTCTCTTCAACTATCTTTATTGACAACATGGATGCTTCTTCAATTTGTTTGTTGAGCTTGATAACTTTTACTCTTAACATAACAAATTCTTCTTCAATCTTCTCTACCTCTTCTTCCTTCTTCATCATATCATTCCTCATGACTTCTTATGTTCCCTTTTCTTCTTCAAGTTGGATCTTCAAAGTGATTGTTTCATCTTCAATTTCTCTTTATTTTTGACTGAATTCTGATTTATGATGCTTTTCCTTTTCAATCTCAGGATTGTCTTCTATTTCATTGGGATTTTCTGTCTTTTCACTTTCAATATTCAAATCAGGGTATTCAATTTCAAGGTGTCCTCACTTTTCATAATTAAAGTAAAATAAATCACATCTGTTGATTTCCCACTCTTCTTCTTCTGAATTTGTTTCACATAATGAACATCTTTCTTTATGTTATGTACCTATATATTATTTACCAATTTACAACTTTGTGATGGGAGAAAAATAGATATCATATATCTTATCCCAAATTTCTTTAGTTGATGAGCATTTTCCAACCTTTTCTCTTACCAGATCAGGTAATCCTTCCCAGATAAAATCCATTGCTATTTTGTTTTTCTTCTTCAATTACTTCTTGGTTGTACTCTTAGGTTTCCTTGTAGCATTGTATCCTATCACAATTGATTTCCAAATATCATATCCTTCTGACTTTAAAAATACTTTCATCCTTCTGCTCTATATCTCATACTCTAGACCACTCATACCATCAAACATTTGTACTCCATTCTCAGTGTATTCCATGATCTCCTTCCAGTGGTTAAATTGTTTCCTGGAGGAACCTAATCTGATACCAACTGTTGGATTACTGAGAGNGGGGGGCGTGAATCAGTAATGAACAATTTATACCACTTTTAACCACAATTTATATTCCTTTAACTTATTCAACCATGTTCATCAGTTCATAATAAATATATTATTGTATCATAAACATTAAAATCCATCAGTGCATAATAAACCATAATAAACACATCCACACAATACACAATACAACAATATTTATGTGGAAACCAATGTGGGAGAAAACCACGTAATTCTTTTTTTATATTTCAATAATTACATTCAAGGAAGAACCAACTTCCAATTCTCCAACTCTAACTAGAAGGAGGCTCCAACCCCCTAGTTTCTCAGGCTCCAACCTGAAGGATGCTCCAAATCCCTAATCAAACCGTAAGGAGGCTCCAACCCCCTGAGTTATATGGCTACGACCGAAAGGTGGATACAACCACCTGGTTCTCAGGCTCCAACCTGAAGGAAGATCCAACTCCATGATTCTTCGACACCAATCGGAAGGAGGCTACAACCCCCTTTCCTTACCCAATCCAAATTCCCTAAAATAAATTCTAAATGTGAATAACCCATCACTGTTACTAAATCAAAGTCACTGTCACTACTAGCCTCTATTACTGTCACTGCAAACCTCTCTCACTATCACTGATCCAATTTTTCTTCAAAACTTTCCTTCAGATATATGACCTGTCTATACTGTAACACACGGGTATACACGCCCTTCTTAATTGCAACTCACAAATTTTCACGTCTATCCTAACTAAAACTCATGGAATACCAAAAACTCACCCAGTTTCACTGTCACTAACTATGTTTCTGTCAAACTGTCACTGTAAAATTGATACTCAAAACCTGTACCAACAACCTGTAACAACCTATACTAACAATATCATCAACCAAACTAGATCCAATCATCAAGACCAATCACCAAAACAACTTTCAACCATATGCACAATATCACTAGGAAGTGCATCAAATATAACTATGCATAACAACTCACAAGCATCACCCATAGATGCCTCTACAAAGCATGTACCAATCACAACCAAGTACCAGCATGTACCACAACAAGTGCATCAACCATGCACAAAATACATACTCCAAGATAGCCAACAAGGGCCTCTATCAATACATCATACTATTCATAAACTGAATACCATCAACCCTTACATCAAACCATGTGCCACAACCTCACTGTTATGTAGCCTCAAGCATGTAACACTCATAAGCCAATCATATACCAATATCACTAACAAATACCTCTCACAATTTTCTACAAGATATAATAATAACACTTAGACATGCACTAGCAATATTCTTCAACATATATGCCTCAAAACATTTACTACAACAAATACCATACCTCTAAGAGAGCATATACCAAACCTAACAAAGTCATGCTTCAAGCATGCTCCACAACACCACTACTATACAATCTCAAAACACATCCATGAACATCCCTTTAACTTTGTAGTATCCCTGGTGTATTTTATCTCTAATAAACATACCTGCAATCTCTCCTCAGATCCTAAAACTTGGAACAAAAATATCCCTTATTTCCCTTTCCACTGATCCGTGCTTTCCCTTTCTACATCTCATGGGTATCCACACTTTCCTACACTATTGATCGCGGATGTCCACACCCTAACTTCTCTATAGCTCGTGGATAACCTCAGAAACCTTGGAACAGTCTCACTCTTGATTGCTCCAAAACTTTCGCTCCTTCAGACCTTCTCTGCCTCATACCTATGATTTCTCATATTTGTTAATGTATACCTACAAATAACCTTTGACAAAATGGATATTAAATAAATTTCAATAGGTACATAGGTACTAGTAGGAGTCCCTTACTCTCTTATTTATACTTTTCCAAGTGCCTTCCTCTCGAATTTTGCTTGTAACTACTTTACCCCTTTCTCCATCTTCTAGGGCTAACCCAATTTCTTCTTGCAACTAACTTTCCTTCATTATTCAACACATAACTTATTTTTCCTTAACTAACTTCTTGTTGCGACCATTTTATAATTTAAATTATTTCTTGTTCAACCACTTTGACTATTCAACCTTTTATTACAACTACTTTACCCATAATTAATAAACACACAACTCCATGTTGCAACTAACAATTCTTTAATTAGTCAAATCATAACTTCTTCACCCTTAACTACTTTCTTGTTGCAACAAGTTTATTATTTAAATAATTTATCTTTGCAACCACTTTGACCACTTTATTATTTAAATAATTTCTCTTTGCAACCACTTTGACTAGGAATCTTCTTAAAGACTCCCTAGAATCTTTCTATAATATTTGACTTATTGTTGACCTTCTAGGGGCTTCTAAATTACCCTAAAGGGTTCTCCAACTTCAAAAAGACATATCTCACTAGCCATGAGGAACTATGTGTGATGTACCACATATCACCAAAAATGGCATGGCGTGTACTATCCATTAATGATAGTCTTACCTACATATATACTAATATTCATGCATTTATACCTCAAACAAACTTGGGTCCCTTACCCATACCTTTATGCTATCGAAATTCACTACAGGATTTCTCCAAGGTTCGACATCAATCTCTAAGGGTCAACATCAATATACAAGATCACTCTCCAAGGGTTGACATCAATGACAACCATCCAAACCAACTGTCCGTCAACCTAAGACAACTTTCCAACAATGAGGAAGTTTGATGGTAAAGATTATATAACATGGATATTCTAGATGGAACAATTCTTTGATATATACCAAACTCTTGTTGGATTACCGAGAGGGGGGGTGAATTAGTAATAAGAAATTATACCACTGTTAATCCTTTTAATCAGTTCCAACTACAATGTGTGTTATTTTTCTTTCTAATTAATGTTCAATGGTTTATCTTTATCATTAAATACATCATCGACATTATATCAAAGAATCATATAATCATCATTAGTGCATAATAAACAATGAGACACACATCCACACAATCACATTACACCAGTATTTTACGTGGAAACCCAATGCGGGAGAAAACCACATAATGATTTTCTTATATGTCTTTAAGAATTACATTCAAGGAAGAACCAACTTCGAATTCTCTAGCTCCAACTGAAAGGAGGCTCCAAACCCCTAGTTTCTCAGGCTACAACCTGAGGGAAGCTCCAACTCCCTAATTATCTGGCTACAACCAAAAGGAGGCTACAACCCCCTATGTTTTCCTGCTACAACTGGAATGTGGCTACAACCACCTAGTTCTCAGGATCCAACTTGGAGGAAACTCTAACTCCCTGATTCTGTGGCACCAACTATAAGGAGGATACAATCCCCTTTCCCTACCCCATACAAATGCCTTGAAATATAAATGCTAGATGTAGACAACCTGTCACTGAATCAAACACTACCACTGTCAACCTATACAAACATCTTGTAACAAACTGTACCAATCAACTGAGACCAAACAACCTATAATAACCTATACCAAAAACCTGTAATGACATGTACCAACAATCTATACCAACACAAGTGGATCAACTATGCACAACACAACCTGTCTCATCAATATCATCAACCAATCAGATCTATTCACTAAGATCAATCACCGAGACAACTCTCAACCATATGCACAATATCACCAAGATGTGCATCAACCAAGACTACTTACACACATCAACAAGATGTATCACAATCAATATGTGCTTCTAAAATTATACCAAGTCATATATGCCACATCATCCATAAGCCATGTGACAACAATATTACTAGAAAGTGCCTCTAACAATGTACCAAATATGTACCAATCACACATCAACTATAGATCAAACTATGAATCATCAAGATGTAACAACATAGCCATACCATACACCTCAAGTATGTACCACTCATCAAATATATATCCCAATATGTATCTCAATCATATACCAATATAACCATCAAAAGTTCTCTATCAATACATCACACTATCCATAACCAAATACCATAAACCCTCACATCAAATCATGTGCCAAAACCTCACTGTTATGTAGCCTCAAGTGTGTACCAATAATATATCAAGACCATTAACAAAATCCTCTCACAATGTACCATAAGATATACTTCAATAGATCTGCCTCAAAACCATTCTACAATAATCCCTAAACTTCCAAGAGGGCATCCAATAGATTTACAAGTAAAACCCTCAACCATATTCATAGATTCAACACTATACATATGAAAGACATATATTTTTGTTGTTGTAGTTGTGGATCTATTACATATATGTTTCTGTAGTCGTGATTTTGTTGCTGCGATTTTGTTGTCGTGATTTTGTTGCCACGATTCAGCTGCCGTGATTCTAATTCCGCGGTTTTGTTGTCATGATTATGTTTCACGATTTTGCTTCTGCGATTATGCAACCACGATTTTTCTGCCGAAAAATTTGATCTATCAATAATACCTGCCAAATAACCTTTCACAAATGGATATTCAATTATATTCCAAAAATAGGTGTGAATAGGAGACTCTTTCTCTCTTATTTATACTCTCCAAGTATCTTCCTCAAGGGGTTATCTTCTAACTCACTTTACCCAACTTCCTTCTTTTAGGGATAACCCACTTCTAACCACTTGTCCACTTACAACTACTTTATCCACAAATAGTAAGTTCTCCACTTTTAGTTGCAACTAACTTTATTATTTAATTAATTTCTTTTGCAACCACTTTGACTTATCCATAAATAGTAAACTCGCTAAATAATTTTCTCTTTGCAACCACTTTATCATAATTAACAAACTCACAAATTCAATTATTTTATTAATGTAACAACTTTAACGATGATTAAATCCTAGTTACCATCAATTTGACTAGTCCCACTTATTCTAGGAGATTCTAGAATAATTGTCTTCTTTGACCTTCTAGGGGCTTCTAGATAACTCAAGAGGGCTCTCCAACATCACATGGCCATAACTCTCTAACCGTGAGGATTTGTGTGATGTTCTACATATCATCACAAATGGTATGACATGTACTATCCATATAGAATAGTCTCACCTGCAAATTCATTATTCTTCATTACATTATTCCTCAACCAAACTTCCGTTCCTTACCCATACCTCTGGAGCTACCAGAATGTGCTACCGGACATACTCAAGGGTTTAAATCAATCTCTAAGGGTTGACATCAATCTACAATATCACTCTCCAAGGGTTGACATCAATGAAAACCAACAATCCAAACCAATTGTCCATCAATATAAACCAACTGTCTGACAATGCCAAGATTACAAAAGGTACCTTTTGCATCCTTGTATTTATAAAATGATCAATTTCTTTGGTATCAATGGATTTGTGAAAGAAAAAAGAATCATGTTATCTCTTGGTCCATTTTTATGGATGAATTGATATCACATTATTGGGATATTAAGAGAAGTACATTCTTTAGTCAATTGATAAATCTTCGACAAAATGGTCCAATTATAGAGGACATTGAACAATTTCAGAAGATTAGTCTCAGGGTAAAGAACATTCCCAATGATAATTTTTTAGATCTATTTATGGGCACTTTAAAGGAGAACATTCAACATGAGTTACATCTCTTCGAACCTAAATCCTTAGAGAAATATTTCAGTATGGCAAGGAAAGTGGAAAACAAAAATATGGCTACTAGAAGGGTGGCCAGTGAAAACTATAGAGAGAACCATGTTCCCTCTCCTAAACCTACAATATTGACACCTCCAAAATGTAGATTTTAACCTTATACAATAAATTACTGTAAATAGATTCTTAATAAAAATATAAAAGATATAATGGAACACACACACATTACACATATATTTTACCCTAGAAACCCAAACTAAGAAAAACAACAACTTGTTTAGAGCCGCACCTCTAATATATATATATATATATATATATATATATATAATCCTATAGCATCCAAACCCCTAATCCATTGAAATTGATTAGTCAACAACCCTAATTACTTAATCAGAATTGGAAAACCATCAATGAAAACTATGTGCTAAAAAACAACCAAAAACAAATGCAAAAAATGCCAAAAAAATTCAAGATTCTTGAAAACGTACCACATGATCAAGAAGGATTTTTTCTGGAAAGGAATTAAAACTTATGTTCAAAAATTTGTGTCTAAATGTTTGATCTTCCAATAGAATAAGGGATATACAATCAAGATTCCAGGTCTCCTACAACCATTAGCTATACCAAGCCAACGTTGGGAAGAACATTCAATGGATTTTATTATAGGTTTACCCTAATCTGAAGGAAATACTATCATTATGGTAGAAGCGGATCAACTAACAATGTATGCCTATTGTTTCTCTCTTTCTCATAATTTTAAAGCAAGTACAGTAGCCACAACTTCATGGAAATGGTTCAAAAGATACATGGAGTCCCTCAGATTATTTTAAGTGACAAAGATCTAATTTTCACTAGAAATTGTTGCACTGAATTATTTTCTTGTTTGGGTATTTAATTGGCTCATAGCTCATTTAACCATCCTGAATCCGATGGGAAAACTAAGATTGTGAATAAATTTATAGAAGGATATCTTTGTTGCTTTGCATCGGATAAGCAAACACAATGGGTCAAGTGGTTTCCCTTGGCATAATGGTGGTACAACACATCCTTCCATACTTCATTAAAAATTTCCCATTTATGACACTTTATGGATATCATCCTCCATCCATCACATCACCCTTAAAAGGGACTGCAAAAGTTTCAAGCATTGGAGGACCAAATAGGGCACAAACAATAGGTTCTCAAACTATTGAAGGAAAACTTGGTTATGGCACAAAATATGATGAAACAACAAGCAAATCAACATCGTAGTGAAAGAGAATTTGAAGTGGGGGATTAGATATTTTTGAGGCTACAACCGTATAAACAGATTTCCCTCAAGCAACAAAAGAAGGACAATAAATTAGCACCCAAATATTATGGCCACGATAAGGTTTTACAAAGGATTGGAAGTGTAACTTATAAATTGGATTTGCCTCCAACTTCACGTGTACATCTAGTCTTCCATGTTTCGTTCTTAAAGAAGGTAATCAGAAACAAGATCTGAGTCCAAACTATTTTATTAGAGATTAATGAAGAAAGGAAAATCATACTCTAACCAAAAACAATCCTTGAAACAAGGATTAAGTCGCTGGAATTTTCAGATGAAGCTAAGGTGAAAGTTTTTGCGATGTTATTGATAGGGATTCCTAATATTTGGTGGAAGAACCAAGTGGAAGACTTGTTATCTAAGAGAACTATTGAGAAGATCAAAAACTGGGAAGAGATGAAGGAATACTTGAAGGAACAAATTGGTTTGAGAAACCAATTACAAGAAATCAATTGTTGGCTCTTAGGCATGTTGGTAAATCCAAACCTATAACAAGGAGTTGATAAGGCTCATGTTGGAGATCAAAGACATGTCATAAGAAGATATAATTTTTCACTTCATAAATGGTCTGTAGTCATGGGCATAAAGTGAGTTGCAATGCCAGAATGTGTAGACTCTTGTGAGAGCCATCACCATAATATAAAAACTTTTGGACTTGAGGGGTGAACCCAAGATAGGTCCTAAGAATAGTGAGGATGCCCAAGATGAGATACAACAACAAGGGAAGGGGAAAAAGAAGGACAAAGGGAAGACAAATAAGTCTAAGGGTAATGAGGACAATGCCAAGAAAACAAATGCAACAAAAGAGAAAAATATGATTTCATGTTAGATTTGTGCCAAGGAGCAGTATGCGAAGAATTGTCCCTTGAAACAAAAGTTGAATACTTTGGAGAAGGAAGACAACCCATATATTGGGGTATTGTGATTCTTGACTTTTTTCATGGAGGGAAAATCCATGGAGAGCCAAGAGAAGGATGATATGGGAATTTTCTATGTGTGGGCCAAACTCAACGGGAATTCAGTAACAACTATGGTGGATAATGGGGAAAATCATAACTTATAAAGGGATGATATGGTGTGGAGGCTTGGTATGAAACCTAAACCAAAACAAACTATATTCAAGACAGTCAACACAGGTGTAAAGAGGGTCGTTGGTGTAGCCAAGGTTTTCTTGTTGAATCTTGGTGACTAGTGTAGAAGGATGATCTTCACCATTGTTCCTATGGATGATTTCGATGTTATGTTGGGACAAGATTTCATGAGGAAGGAGAAGGAAACACCTATTCCTCACATGAACAATTTGGTCATTTTTTCAAGACAAGATCCATGTTTGATCTCTACCATGAGTAGGAAAGAACGGGGTACGTGTATGTCCTCCTTGTGGATGGTTTTTGTGGAAAACCATAGCATGTAACCTTGCAAGGGAGAACTTGGAAAATGTGGGACGATGTTTGGATAGCCTAATGCAAAGAACTAAAGAATACTTGTGTCGATGGAACATAGGCTTGCAGACATTGAAGAAATAGTTGGATGTTTGTATAAGGTAGTGGATGGCTTGGAATATTTATTTTTGAAGCATGATGAATCACAACAAAGATTGGGGGAAGTCACATATATGATTATTCCAGAGTAGTTCATTGAATCATAGAATAAACCATTGCTGGGTCAATATAACGAGAGGGAGACAAAAAAAACTTGGTGGAGGCGACCCAAGGAAGAGGCTAATTCCTCCTCTACTGAACTTGGAAATGGAGAATGGTCGTATGAACATGAGCTAGAACGACTTGTTGAGGAGTGCATAGGTAGAATTGGTTCAAGTATGCCACTTCTCATGTAGATAATGTAGAATTACAGTGACTCTCCAACCATTACACTGGGACATATTAGATATGTGGGATAATTCCCAACCAACCATCCTCCCTCACCTTCAAACTAGACAATAAAACATTGGCTCACTATCAGTGGGATGTAGTGAGTCCTTTGGGGTTCCTTGAGGATATTTCTTGGTTAAGTTTGTTGGGAATGCAGTTGGGTGATTTGATATATTGGAGGGAATGAAAGGTTTAAAATATGGCAAGTTTGTAGAAAAAAAAGGATGTTTGAGAATGAAGATGAAAGTTTTTGAGATAGAGGCACGACGATTAGACTAGCTACCCAATCAGCCAAAGTCATAAGGGGATCCAATGCACAGAAGCATGGGAAAATAGACTGAACTATGGAGGCAACAGTAAGCCAACAAGTAGCAACACTTCATGGACTCATAAAACTTACTAAGGGGGGTTTTCCTTGGAAACAATGGTAGAGGAAAAAAGTTTTAGAGTCGAGATGATCTCTAGAGATGGGGTAGATGCACCATGGAGATAGATGGATATTTTTGAGGATGGAAACAATTTGGAGTGGGGTGTTGGGTTATTATATTATTTGCAGTGAAAGTCAAGGTGGATCGACTAAAATTTGAAGTCGAAGGTCGAGGTGGTTCAACTAGGTAAAGATGAAGTCGAGGTGGATCAAAAACATGTCAAAGGTTGAGGTTAGTCGACTGAGTAAAGTCAAAGAGTTCAACCAACAAGAGATCGATAGGTAGGAATGTGGAAATCGAATAAAGACTGAATCAAGTTTGAATGGTAGTTGACTGTAACAAAATCACGATATTCACAGGATTTGTAGCCAATGATCTGCATGGATCTATAGTCATTTTTGGGCACCATTTCTTTAGGGTTTTTCCTGTTGTAAATCCTATAAACAAGGCATTTTTTAAGGCCAAAAAAGGATGATAAATGATTCAATCAATAATTGTAGAGGTTGTTGGTCATGTAGATGTAATTCAAATTGGTTGCAGGGTTTTTCTTGCATAAGCAAGAAGGCATGATGTCAATTGTGTATTAAGTGTGGACCAAGGTTAGACTTGTAACCTTTTATTCTGAATGAATAAGACAACACGTAACAGAACGCTCAAGGAATGATGGTTTTCCTGGTTTGGGTTTTGAGGGTAAAATCTCTGTGTACTGTGTGCTTGCTATGTCATTTACTTTCTTGATTAAATATATCTTCCTCTCTTCTGTTAGGTTTAGTGTGGAAGTGTGTCTCATTTCTTGACATATGGTATTAGAGCTTGGATTAACAGTCTTGGATATGAGATAAACCCTAGGTACAGTAAGATTCATAAGTTAGAAATATTTAAATATTGTGATAAATATTGTGTTAAAGAATGAAGAGCAGTTCAAGAATAGAGATCGAAAAATTCAGTTGACAGAATTTCTATCTTTGGAAGCTTAAAATTGAAGATATCATTGCAGATAGAGAATGGAAAATAGTCTATCCAGGTACCATGACGACAAGTATTTCGATGGAAGAATGAGAGAAACTAGAAATAAGAGCAAGGGGTATGATTCGACTTTCTCTCGCAGATTCGGTGATGTTGAATGTCTGAGGTGAATATTCGACCAAGAAACTGTGGGACAAGTTGGGAATAGTGTAACAATCGAAATCCCTGGTAAACAAGTTGTTTCTCAAAAATAAATTGTATTTTATGAGAATGAGTGATGGAAGTTCAGTGAATGAGCATTTAAATGTGTTTAATACCATTATAAGCCAGTTATCTTATGTGGATATTAAAATCGTTGAGGAGGAAAAAATTATAATCCTATTATGTTCTTTGCAAGACTCTAGGAATAGCTTAGTCATGGATATAGGGAGTAATGCAACCACATTAGCGATAGAAGATGTGGTTACATATCTACTGTCACAATAAATGAGAAGGAACAACATGGAAGGATCAACTAAAGATTCTTTAGTTGTGAGAGGTCGACCGATTGATAGAGATAAAGGAAAATTCTCTGGTAGAAAGTCTAAGTCAAAGGGTAGACCTAAATCCCCGGTTCAGTCAACAAGAAGATGTTGGAAATGCGATAAATATGGGAATTACAAAAAGGACTGTAAGTTGAGGGCGATGGAAGTCAGTACAGGATCCAACAAGAAGAAATGAACTAAGAGAAATATGACTCTAGATAAGGGAGGCAATGTGTACTTGGCATCGACCAGTACATAGTCGGATCAAGATGTCTGGTTGATCGACTTAGAAGAATCCTATCATATGACACCACATAGAGAATGGTTCCATGAATATGAATGATATGAAGGAGGAGACGTGTTCTTGGGGGACGACTCGACAACTAGAATTTTTAGATGGGGAAAAGTTCAACTGATACTGCAGGATGGGAGAAGTATAAGTCTTTTAGGTGTTCTACACATTCTGGGTTTGGAAAGAAATGTAATATCTGTTAGCAATATGAGTGATGTTGGAGTGCACACTCTATTTCATAAGGATTCATGAAAGATGTTCAGAGGTGCGATGGTATTAATTAAAGGAGTTCATATGGGAACCCTATACAAGTTTTTAGGGAGTCTCGACTTGACTAGATGCAACAACATCATTGTTCCTGAGGTCAACTCGACTTAGAATCCACTGGACTCAACTTGGGATTAGTAGATTCAAATCGACTCGAAAAGTCATCATAAATTAGACCTGACCATGATATGGCATTATAGGATGGGACACATTGGATAAAAAGAACTTTGAGCTATGCACAATAAAGGTATGGTCGAATACTTTCTTGAGTGTAATTTAGAAGTCGAATTTTGTGAACATTGTATATATGGAAAACAAAGTTGGGTGAGGTTCCCATTTGGAGTGACAAAGGAAATTGATATTTTAGAGTTGGTTTATAGTGATGCATTTGTCCCTATTATAGTGCCTTCACTTGGTGGATCCTTGTATTATGTCTCCTTCATAGATGATTTTTCCAGGAAGACATGGATATATTTCCTGAGGAAGAAATCATAGGTTTTCGAGAAATTAAAAGAGTTTAAATCCCTTGTAGAAAACCATAAAGATAAGAAGATTAAGGTTATGAGAACTGACAATGGTGGTGAATTCTGCGACAAATAATTTGATCAGTTCTGCAAGAAGTGTGGAATAGCACACCAAACTACCACACCATATACCCCACAACAAAATGAAGTTGTTGAGAGAATAAATATAATGTTGATGGACAAGGTAAGGAGCATGCTCATTGGTGTTGGGATGGCTCAAGAATTATGGGTGGAGATAGTCGATAGTGAAAACTATCTATTGAATATGTCTCCTTTGTCGGCTCTGGTCAACATGACTCCAAATGAGGTATTGTTGAGTAAGAAGCCTTCTATTTCACATATCAAATTATTTGGTTGTAATGAATTTGTGCATGTTCCCAAGGAAAAGAGGAGCAAGCTGGACAAGAAGGAAGTCAAATGTATTTTCATTGGATACAAAGAAGGAATGAAAGGATATAAGCTTTGGGATCCTGCATCAAGGAAAACAATGTACAATATAGATTTGGTCATCAGAGAAGTTGGAAGTAAGACTGAGCATGAAGAAATTGTTTAGATTGAGAATAATATTGAGATGGTGTAGTTTGAACTAAAGAACGAAGAAGATGATTCAGATAAGTTGATTGAATTAGAGGAAGAGATGGATCGACCAACTTCATTTGTAAAGAGGTTAGAAAGAGTAATAAAACTAGTTGAAAGGTACAGTCCACTAGACTTTTGTTCCGCATTCAGGTTAAATTCCACTGACAATGAGCCCAATTCGATCGGGGATGAAGTCAACTCTGCAGAGGGAAAATAATGGAAGGATGCCATGGTCGAGGAGATGCAATCCTTTCATAAGAATGAGACATGGGACTTAGTCAATTTTCCTAGTGGAAGAAATCTTGTCGATAGAAAATGGGTATTCAAGAAGAATATGAATGCAACAGGTCAAGTCGAGAAATTCAAAGCTTGACTGGTAGAGAAAGGATATTCCCAATTCAAAGGAGTCGATTTCGGTGATATTTTCTCCCTTGTTGCAATATTAACTTCCATTAGAGTAATAATGTCTCTGGATACAACATTTGATCTGGAAATAGAAAAAATGGATGTGAAGACAATGTTCCTACATGGGGACCTGGAAGAGGAAATCTACATGAAACAACCTGAAGGATTTGTAGTAAAGGGAAATAAAGATTTGGTGTGTAAACTGAAAATATCCCTTTATGGTATAAATCAATCACCAAGGATGTGGTACCAAAATTTTGACACATACATCCTTAGTTTGGGATTTGTGAGAAGCAAAGATGATCACTTCATATATTCCAAGGAAGAAGGTGCATGTTTCATATATGTAGTTTTGTATGTCAATGACATGTTGCTGATTGGAAACAACATGGATGCAATAAAGGAGGTGAAGAAGCATCTATCCTCCAAGTTTGACATGAAGGATCTCAGTGCAGCTAAATTCATTATGGGAATGGCAATTAAGAGAGATTGAGCAGCTAGAAAGCTCTAGTTGAATCAGACAAAGTATATTGAAACAATTTTGAAACGTTTCCTGTGGGAGAAAGGATAAGTGTTGAACAGTGTCCAAAGACACATGAAGAAATAGAGAACATGGCATGTGTTCCCTATGCAAGTGATATTGGTAGTATAATGTATGCAATGGTCTCCACTTGACTAGACATTTCCCATGCAGTGGGAGTGTTGAGAAGATGCATATCGACACCTGGGAAGGAGCACTGGAAAATTTTCAAGAGAGTATTCAAGTATTTGCGTGGCAAATATTATGCTATATTCTATCAAGGAAAACCTATAGGTGATAGTGAATTTAATGTACATGGATTTTTCGATGTTGACTGGGCTGGAGATTTGGATCGACGATGGTCAACTAGTGGATATGTGCTCAAAATGTTAATTGGAGCAATCAACTTGATGAGTAAGTGAAAATAGGTCCTAGCCTTGTCAACAAAATAATATGAATACATGGTAGCCACTCATGAAAGAAAATAAGAAATATGGTTGCAAAGGCTATGTTCAAGAATCAGGTTTGAGAAAAGAGTTATGAAGATAAGTTGTAACAGTCAAAGCACAATATTTATGGAAAAGAACCCAACTTATCATTTGAAGACTAAGAACGTTGATGTACAATACCATTTTGTGAGAGACATGTGGACAAAAACAAGGAGTTGCTGGAGAAAGTAGACATGTTGGAAAAAATAGCAGACTCGTTGACCAAGTCTGTGAGTGTTGTGAAGTTCTCTTGGTGCAGAGAGACAATGGGAATTGTTTATCTGGGTATCTGAATGAAATTTCAAAGTTTATCTAGGTGAATATCGGTGGCCACCCACCTTTTACAACTAGATCAAAACAATTTTCTAGCAATTTTGGTAATTTACTATTTTTAGCAGTTTTCACTTCCGGAGCCGTTTTGAGGCCCTAAACGATTTTTTTTTTTGGAAAAATAGGTTTGAAATATGAAATTTTCTATGATATTTTTCCTAAAATGAATCTCCTCGATGATACCTTTCCAATAGGCTATCATACACCTAAAACATATATCG
Organism: Picea engelmannii; assembly: GCA_009831015.1. Taxonomy (NCBI): domain Eukaryota; kingdom Viridiplantae; phylum Streptophyta; class Pinopsida; order Pinales; family Pinaceae; genus Picea; species Picea engelmannii. The sequence continues at coordinate 220,361 of ML779736.1, forward strand.
TATGCAAAAGTTACAACACCGGGAAGTTGATATACTAACTTACCCAAATGGGGCCCACATGAATTTTGGCCCTTCATCTCCTAGGGTTAGGTTTTTGGATGTCTATAGTTTTTGGTATTACTGCTTATGGTAAAAAGGATTTCAAGGCCTCATTTTAATCATCTTCTTGCGAATGAGTGCATTCGTCACATCTCTTCTCAGAGATAAGCCGCCACCATTCCAACAAGCTTGTTTCCGCTGCATTTTACAGTTTTAGCTTATTTCATTATTGAATAGAAAACCCGTTTTATTGTATCTCTTTTATTTTGTGTTAAGCAACTATTAATAATCTGTATTCATTTCGTTCTTCTCATAAAATCTGAATCAGTGGTATCATATCGGTCTTCTCCTTGTCATCTTAATGCATGTCCCCAACGAGGTCGAAGTACAAAGAGTTGGGTCTTGAGCTTGTTTCTCTTGAGGAAAAACGTTTCACATGCCCAAGAGACCTCTCATGGCAGGATAAAATAAATATGAAGGAAAAGGATATCCTTTCAAACTTTTGATTGAGGAAGCCCTCACACAACAGAGGAATGAGATGATGGATGGGTTCACACAAATCCTTTGGCGACTACAAACAGGCGACACATCTTCTTCGAGCAGAGGCACCACTCCCTTCAAGGTACAAATAAACTTTTATATTCCTATATTTGAAGGTCAGATGGACGCATATGTTGTATACAATTGGTTTAATATGATAGAAGGGTATTTTTCTGTCCATAACTTTTCAAATAGAGAAAATATTACTTTTGTTCTCCTCAAACCCGTTCCCCATGTCAAATATTGGTGGGAAACTTTCTGTGAGCAAAAGAAAATAGAGGAACCCTGATTATTTATAGTCACAACCACCTGGGAATCCTTTAGAGATTCTATTAAGGAACAATACTACTCTGTCGGAAGTTATGATGACTTGTATACTAAATGGACCACACTGCCGCAAGAAAGAGACCAAGAAGTGCCAAATTTCACAAATATCTTCCATACCTTGTGCACCAAGCTGGGTATCAAATATTCAGAGAGACATATAGTGCTCAAGTATCACGGTGGTCTGCATAGATACATCCAAGCCGAAATATAATTTCTGGACATCTCATCCTTGGGCGTGGCCTACCGATATGCCGTCAAAATCGAGCAGAAGCTCCAACAAAAGATGCGGCAATTTGGGCCTGGGAACCCCTCACAACAAAATCCAAGAAAGGGCAGCCCCAACCCATAGAAAAAAGTACAAAGAAAATATGGACAGTATCAGGACAACTAGTCCAAGCCGTAAGAAAAGAAGGGCACTAGAAAGACAAAGAAAGATACCAGGAAGTGGTGAGACTTCCATAAGATCCCTTGGCATAACACCGTTGATTGTCGCTCAAAGTAGTCGTTGGTGGCTGAAGTGAAAGCCTCTTAATCAGATGCAGATTCTGACTCTGAGCCAGAACTAGAAAGGGGAAGATGGATCACTGATGTGGAACCCAATGCCACCGTTTCTACAGATGTGGGTAAAAGGCACCCCACTACACTTCATTGTTGATAGTGGTAGCCATAATAACCTCATCTCAGCAAAGGTTGTCAAGTGGTTGGCCCTACTGAAAACACCACACCCACAACCCTACACCATTGGATGGCTCTGCCAAGGAAGCAATCTCTACGTCAGTCAACAGTGCTGACTATCGTACGATATCAAGCCCTTAAAAGATGAGGTATTGTGTGATGTTTCTCCTCTCTAAGTTTGTGATGTTCTTTTGGGCCAACCTTATTTATGGAAATGGCATGTTGTATAAGAGTCTAGGCCTTGTAGTGTTATTATTACTTTGAACAGGAAATTGTACAGGATACCCGAGGCAGTCCCACCTAGTGTTATTTCCTTGATCTATGCTAAGAAATGAAGGAAGGTCATCTCTCAGATGGGGAAGTTTGTCTTCCTTGTGATTCACTCTCAGAACAAGAGAAATATCACAGCCACATCTAGGGTCTTTGCGGCTAACCTCTCCACACAGTAAAAGAAAGTAGATAAGGTCATGGAAGAATACTCAGATATCTTCTCCTCACCTACTGGGGTACCTCTGCACTGCCTAGTCAAGCAACCCATTGATATGACCAGTGCACCACTGCCCAATGGGCCAGTCTATCGATGCTCTTTGTTAGAGAATGAGGATATCAAGTGACAAACCCAAGAACTTCTCCAAAAGGGGAACATCCATCCCAACTCATCACCTTGTGGGAGCCCAATCATGATGGTACAGAAGAAAGATGGAACCTGGTGACTCTGCATTAATTACCGGGCTCTGAATAAAATCACAGCCAAAAATTGGTACTTGATTCCCCGAATCGAAAACCTCCTTGATTAACTCATGAGGGCCAAATACTTCAGTAAAATTGATCTGAAGTCTGGCTACCACCAGGTCCCGATAGAACATACATATGTATGGAAGACCACCTTCAAGTCAAAGGAAAGCCTTTTTGAATGGTTGGTCATGCCCTTTGGTTTGAAAAATGCTCCGGCCACTTTCATGAGGATGATGGATGATATCCTACGATCATTCACCAATACTTTTGTAGTGGTGTATCTCGATGACATACTCATTTACAATAATACTTGGGCTGAACACTTGCAACATATTCAACAGGTTCTGCACACCCTGCGGCAGCACAAGCTATACGCCAACTTGGAAAAATACTCCTTCGGCATGGATAGGGTCCATTACCTGGGCTACATCATTGATCAAAATGGCATACATGTGGATCCAGCCAAGATCCAAGTCATCCGTGACTGGCCAGCCCCAACCACACTCACTGAGCTTCGGAGCTTCTTAGGCCTTGCCAATTTCTACTGTAGGTTCATGTTGGGATTCTCCCATATTGCATGGGCCCTCAACCAAATAACCAAGGGTGGTGGTAAGGATAAATTTGCATGGGGTCAGTCCCCAAAAAAAGCATTTGATGATTTGAAGCAATTCTTGTGCTCATCCCCAGTGCTTTCACTACCAGACCTGCAACAACCCTTTGAGATCGAGACAGATGCTTCAGATTATGCTATGGGCACCATTCTCACTCAAAACAGACACCCCGTGGCCTATCATAGTGAGACACTATCTGATGTTGTCCGTAAGTACCCTACTTACGACAAGGAAATGTACTCCATTGTGCAAGTTTGCTGCCAGTGGAGAAATTACATTCTTGGGAATGAGACAGTCATCCACACTGATCATAAGCCACTGCAGTTCATGCAGACACAAGGAAAATTGCAGAATGACCACCATCAAAAGTGATCCACATACTTGCATCAATTCCACCTCAACATCAAGTATAAAATAGGAAGCACCAATCACGTCTCTAATTTCCTCAGCAGAACGCTAGTCGTGAAACTCACCACGGTGCTAGACTCTTGTGGCCATGAAACCTATGGATGGTCCCAACTCTACGAGACAAACCTAGAATTCACCACAACCTACCAAATGTTGGTTGCAAACATAGTTGTCGATAATTTCCATCTTCGAGATGTGTTGTTGTGTTTTCTAGGCCATATCTATGTTCCTTCAAGCAGGTGAACGAAGATGATATGGCAATCCCACTATAGTCGATTGGCATGACACTTTGGCATCGAAAAGACAATGGCGATGCTAAGGAAACATTTCGACTGGTTGAAACTTCGAGAAGAGTTCAGAAAGTATATCAGGTCATGCACTGCCTGCGCTATTTCCAAACCGACCACTATGAAACATGGCCTATATACCCCTCTTCCTACTCCTAATAGGCCATGGGAATCCATCTCAATGGACTACATTTCGGGCCTCCCGTCCACCAAGTGGGGAAATGACTATGTTTTTGTGGTTGTTGATCCTAAGATGGCGATTTTGGTTTCCTGGAAGAAGATCATCACAGCAGAGGCCACTGCCAAGATCTTCTTTGAATGAGTCTGGGTACATTTTGGAATCCCACAAACCATTGTCCTAGATCGGGATAGTCAATTTCTCAATACATTATGTTCAAGCCTCTGGTCACTGCTGGACACCAAGCTCACCAAATCCATGGCCTTCCACCCCCAGACAGATGTCCAAATTGAGGTCGTAAATCGAATGATTGTGCATATCTTTTGCATGTATAATTCAAAGAACCCTTGCACATGGGATGGGAGCCTTCTCTATGTCTATCATAGCTACAACCGAGCCCTGCATAGCTCAACTAACCATAGCCCCTTTCAAGTGGGGTTGGGATTCCAATCATTGGGTCCCATAGATGTTGCACTTCCCCTTGCGGTCACCTCGACCGACTCATCTCCTGCTCCAACTAAACCTGACAAAGCCACATGATTCATTGAGAAGATCCAACACATCTTCCAACAGGTTAAGGATATCCTACAAAAGTCCAATGACAAGTACAAACAATGCCATGATCAACATTGGGTGCCACATAAGTTTCAAGTGGGCAACAAAGTTTGGTTGCACTTGCAGAAAGAACACCTTACAAGAACCCATAGAAAGCTTCGCCCACTCCGTTATGGGTCATACACCATCACCAAGTTCATGGGGGGTAATTCTTTTGAGCTCAACATTCCTCATTTCCTTGGCCTGCACCCAGTGTTCAATGTGGATGTCCTTCGCCCTTATTTCCCACCATTATTGGACACCTCAGAAGTAGAAAAACAACTAACACCAACATAGATCAACCTTGACTGCATACAACAGGAATCCAATGATCATATTATGGACACACATATCAAGGGAACTCGACAACAAAGGATCCATCTTTATCGAGTCATCAAAGCAGGGCAACTCCTGCACCAAGGCAAGTGGCTCACCTGGGACCAAATTCAGCAGAAATTTCCTCATCTGATGGGGGACCTCAACGCAATGGAGACCATTTATTCCTAAGGATGTAGGATTGATTCAGGTGTATATCAATGGCCACCCACCTTTTCCAACTATCTCAAAACAGTTTTCTGGCAATTTTGGTAATTTACTATTTTTAGCAGTTTTCACTTACGGAGCTGTTTTGAGGCCCTAAATGATGTTTTTTGGGAAAAAAAGTTTGAAATATGTAAATTCATTTTAAATTTCTCCTAAAATGAATCTACTCGACGATACCTTTCCAACAAGCTATCATACGCCTAAAACAAATATCGTATGCAAAAGTTAAGACCTCGGGAAGTTGATGTACTAACTTACCCAAACAGGCCCACATGACTTTTGGCGGTTCATCTCCTAGGGTTAGGTTTTTGGATGTGTATGGTTTTGGGAATTCATTCTTATGGTAAAAATGCCTTCAGAGCCTCATTGTAATCATATTCTTGCGAATGAGTGCAACCATCACATCTCTTCTCAGAGATAAGTCGCCACCATTCCAACAAGCTTGTTTTCACTGCATTTTACAGTTTCAACTTATTTCATTATTGAATAGAAAACCAGTTTTACAGTATCTCTGTTATTCTGTGTTAAGCAGCTGTTAATAATTTGTATTCATTTCATTCTTCTCATAAAATCAGGATCAAAAGGTCTCCTAGTTTCAACAAAGAAGACAAGAAGTGGGAGAATGTTGGGCTGTTATATTCTTTGTAGTGAAAGTCGAGGTGGATTGACTAATAGTCGAAGTCGAAGGTCAAGGTGGTTCGAAAGGGAAAATATGAAGTCAAGGTGGATCGATAGCAAGTCGAAGGTCAAGGTTAGTCAACTGGGAAAATTCGAAGAGGTAAACCAACAAGAGGTCGACAGGTGGACGTGTGGCAACCAAATGAAGACCGAATGAGTCGACGAGTAATACAACTTCGTAGTCAAGTGTAACAGAATCCTGTGATTTGTGGGATTTTTAGCCAATAATATGAATGGATCTGTAACCATTTTTGGGTGCCATTTTCTTTAGGGTTTTTCCTGATCTAAATCCTATAAAGAAGGCATGTTGTACGGTCGAAAAAGGTTGATAAATGAGTCAATCAATAATCGTAAAGGTTGTTGGTCATGTAGATGTAAGTTGAATTCGCTACAGGGTTGTTCTTGTGTAATCAATAAGGTATGATGTCGATTGTGTCTTAGGTGTGGACCAAGGTTATACATGTAACCTTTTATTCTGAATGAATAAGACAACAAGGAGCAAAATGCTCAAGGAATGTTGGTTTTCCTGGTTTGGGTTTCCAGGGTATAATCTATGTGTACTGTGTGCTTGTTGTGAAATTTAATTTTTTGATTAAATCTCTCTTTCTCTCTTTTGTTTCCTGACATAGAAGTGTGTCTCATTTCCTGACATGGGGGAGGATGTAAGGCCTCCTGTGAAACCCATTGAGCACCCACTCCTTGGGTATATTTAGAAATGACTCGGGTAAGAGAACACAAGGGAAATGCGATCGGTTGGGAGAATGAAAACATGTGGGCATGGACATGAGCACCTTGGGCACATGATGATTAAGTGTGGCAACAAGGGGCCACACACCCTACTTCCCTTGAAAAGGTTGATAAATACTTCAGTTTCATTCGAGAAAGGATCGGATGACTTGGGAGTGTTCCCAAGGAGTGGAATTTCCTTCTCTTGGCAGCATGGGTGCGTTGGAGAGGTCAAGAGACCCCATCAACACACCCATAGAGAGTCTTGTCAGTCTGTTTACAAGGAAAGGGTGCACCAAAGAGTTTGGGGCACGTTGGTATGAGGAGCGCACCCAATGTTGGGGCACGCCGGTCCCAAGAGAACGTAGAGGTTGATGAGCACATGGGCTCATGGGCATGTCAGTCCATAAAGGGGCACATTGGGTGGTTTGGGCATGTTGGTCCACAAAGGGATGTGACACACCCAAGGGATGCGACAGTTCATGAAGATGATGTTTGGAGTCCATATAAGAGCATAAGGGTTCATAATCAGGGAAGGAAATAAACACAGAGATAGGGGAGAAATTCAAGTGACTAAGGAAAGCTTCTAAGGAAAAGCAGAATGAAATGCAAAGTTACAAAGACATGGAAAACAAGTAGCAAAAAGTGGGATGCACATGGAGAGTTTGGGGAAGTCTGGACGCAGGCCTATGGGAGGAATTCTCTGAGGCAGAACCAAATTTTGTTAGCTTGGTTAAACTCTTGTGACAAATAAAGGACAGTGAGTCTTTGAAGGGTGCATGTGTGGGGAACACCGTAGGAGTTGCGGAATTTATTTCCACTAAGATGTTTTTTGTGACGAAATTTTGTATGAGTCTCTTAGTGAGGTAAGGCGAGTCGTGCAACCCTGCCAAGTTGTAAACCAAGTTGATAGTGCTCATATTATAATTGTTTCACAATAATAAGACTTAGCCAAGCGTTAGGCACAGCTTGTGTCTCCCACACTATATATTTGTGTCTCTTGTTGGTTTTCCAAGTGTTCTTGTTGTTTCACATGTTCACGGATGTATGCTTAAATGAATAAGTGTTAAAGATTTTAACAAAGCTGTCTAAGTATACAAGTGAGTCGCATAAAGTAGGAGTGTGACTTTCCCATAGCCTAGAACTGAGTATGGGTATGCTCTAGGTGAAGAGGCATAGTCTGAACAAAGTATCCTTGGTGTTTCCAAACAACCAAATGAGAGTCGTGGAAGTTTCGCACACCCTCAAGATATACATAATTACAAAATTGGAACAAAGATCCTCATATCATGGTAATATCCCTCATAATCATACACACAAAAACTTTAATGACAAACCATTTGTTATCGGAAATATGATTGCATGTGTTTGAAAAGGAAATCTCTTGTTGCCCAGGTTGTTAACTCTTAGCTGCGTAAGGTGAATCTTTAGAGGATTGACCCTCTACTGCATAAGAAGAGGTACAAAAAATTGGTAATAAATTGGCCAATTTTTTAGGCAACATGGAATCTGTTTCTATAAAGAAGTCCGTTTGAGAAATCATTTTGACGGCCTGGTTCATCGAAGGTCTCACATTATTTTCTTGCTCCACCCAGAGCAATGTTTTTTTTAGGACTCTCTCCACTTCTTCCGAATTAAAATTTCCATGCAACTTGGGATCCACTACCTCCTTGATCCCTCTCCCTTCCCTCATCATTGTAGACATCCAATACACTAAATGTCCACAATTTTGGACTGTTGAACTGGATAACGAACTTTGTCCAGTTACCATCTCTAACAAAACAATCCCGGAGCTATAAAAAACCACCTTGGTCATGATTTCCAGATTCATCGCCCACTTTGGTGATAAGTAACCCCTCGTGCCTCTAATTGTGGAGAAGGAGAATGCTTGATCTCTGTCTACCAACTTTGCTAACCCAAAGTCAGAAACCTTGGGACTAAATTTCATGTACAAAAGTATGTTTTGGGGCTTGATCTCATAGTGTAGAATCCATTCCAAACATTCTTTCTGGAGGTAGTCTAACCCCTTTCCTGTGCCCACATCCAGAAGTAGAGAACAAACACCAGCAGACTATCATCCCTGCCTTTTCCTGAGTTACGACGACCATACACTTAAGTTATATGTATAAGAAAATTTAATTATATATATCATTATTCATCCACCCACATTTTCAGACATTGTATTAACCTCCATGCATGAGATTTGAAAACTTATTAAATATTCTTACTTGCCATGTGACTCGATTTCCTATCCTAGAAATTCTTAATAAATAAACAAGGAGAGAGACGCATCTCTGCATTGTGGAATAATTTGTAAAAAATTGTTTGATCAAAACAATAAAATATTTAATACTAATTGAAATCCACTTAAATTGGGGTGTCAAATGTCCTCTTTACTTGACTAAATGATCTTTATGGGGATGTGGGGGTGATTGGAAGTTGGAACATGACTTTGAATTTGATTTTAATTTTGGGTGGTTGTGGGGGATCAAGGTGTTTGAAAGTTGGAACATGACCTGACTTTGACTTTGGGTGTATGTGGGGTGAATTAGGTTGGAATTTCAAACTGTTAAAGTTCATCAAATTTGACGGTTTCTACTATTCTAATGCCCATTTGACTAGTTTTAAAGAAAGAGGTTGACCATTTTTTGAGAGTTTCACATGGGAAAATTGATCCACGAGAAGCCCATGATGGGCAATTTGTCCATCAAATTCCATCCCTCTGGTGATTGCAAGTTGGAACAGACACAAATTGTAAGTTTCATCCGTTCTAGACATTTTCAACTCGTGCAATACGAAAAGGGTTGTTATTTTCCTGGTTGTTGTTGTGGGGTGATGGACCATTAATTTTAGCTTATGGATATGTTTTCAACTTGTGCAATACGGATAGGATTGGTATTTTCCGATGAAGTATGTAGATTAGAGAAGAATCTTAAAATACTTCACATTGTGTGTGCAATCTATAACTACTAGGGTTGGAATTTGTATTTATTTTTATTTGGTTGAAATAATTTCTTTTGACATTTTAAGTTTTTATATTTTCAGTGAACCACTTTATGTAAAATAAAAAATTGGACATAAAAAATTGGACTTTAACAATTAAGTTTTGATAAGAAAATAATTCTTTAATAATAAAGTTTTAACTTACTTATAATATTAATATAATATTTGTATTCATTTATATTAAGAAAGTTTATACAAAACTTTTGTATTAATCAATAAAGATATGGTCGTCTGCAAAATTACATGGTTTCTCATGACATGTTAGTGACAATGTAAACATGGAAAAACTTGGAGGGATTATTCAAGGTACTTTTACAATGAATTTGAATATGGTGTAAAAAGATGAAATGTAAGAAAATGAATTAGCTTTCTGAATATATATTTTTTATTTATAGAAATTCTGAATAACTATGTGAAATTTGATTTTTTATCTTAACATTTTATGTTAAAGTGGTTAAGCTGATAAAATGTTATAGCACAAATAAGAGGTATGTATTTTAGGATTTTGATATAAGACAAAAATAGATTAAAAATAGTAAACACTATTAATTTAAAAAAAAAATGATATATTTGGAATCTACATTATGATATATGTCAACACAAAAATAGATTAAAAATAGTAAACACAATTAATTTTTTTAATTTTTTTATATATATTTGGAATCCACATAGCTTTGTAGTTTCATTGACAATGGATTTGTGTAGTCTATAGAAAAATAACATAGAAAAAAGGGGATACAAAGAAGTTGTTGGTTGTGGAGCCTGATTATCTTCTTGATTCAGAGGTCCTTGCTTTTAGCCGTGTTTATACCCCATGAAGTGTTTACACCCCAGAAGTATGTACACTCTTCCACGCGGGGGAGTTCAAAGGGGGGGTACCCCCTCTGCGGGGTCTGGGGG